>VZSC01002194.1:139888-151392 GCA_013398225.1 Steatornis caripensis | reverse complement strand
ATAATATATTGATATATATAATTTTATATATATATAATTCAAATAATTCAGCATAATTGTGTCCCTTTCAACATCTGTCTGTTTACTCGGAGAACTGCAACTAGTTCAGAAGCAAAATATCCTTTTTCAGACATAATACCTCTACTAAAGTGTCTCTGACTGGGCTCAAAGTATTGAAAATTCTCATTGCAAGACTTAACATTTCAAATTCCAAGAATTAACTGCAGGTTGTTTTGCTGATCTCCATCTGCATTTGCTGAGTTTTCTACTTGAGTATAAACTTAATCTTCAAATCTGAGGGTAGCCAGTGGATTGGCTAATTAGCAAACTAAGGCAATTTGGCCACTCATATTTCTTAAGACAGACCACACAGCATGCAGCACTCTGAGAAATTCCCCTGTCCCACAAGGAAAGAAGGACAGGTTTGAGGGAAATACTAACAATAAGCATTGTATTGATAGGAACTCAGCAGTTCAGGTGGCAAATCTAGGGGATGATGGCAGAGCTGGATCAGGCATGGGCTTAGCTGGCTTCTTAGCCAACAAGCCAAGGGAGACTTGATGCTGGAGCTGTCAAGTCAGAGCACATTGGGATGAATTTGCAGATGCTCCCAGATGGGGCTCAATGGGATTTTGGAGCAGATGATAGCACCTTGCCACTGCAGCAGGCTGTCTGGTTTCTTCACATACAGAGACGAGGGGCTCTTCTGGTCAGTTTCTGCTGTCACCGGGCAGGCAGTTGGTCTTCCAACTGAGCTAAACTTTTGTAGTATTAACAGGAAGCTGAATTTGTCATAGAAAGCCTAGATACTGGAAGAATAGGAAAAAGCCAGAGATAGGGTTTATGCAGGGCACAGGGAGATGGCCTCTTTGTATTAAGCAGTTTCTGTACCAGGCTGCTGATTGTGTTTCTTCACCATGGGGCTGGAGAAAGATCTCTGCAACATGACACTGTTTTACTGGGTGACAGAGGTAGGAGGGGGAAGGGTGCATTTACACTTGAGCCCAGCAATGCATGAATGTCAAGGTATGCAATCTGGGAATGGGGTGATGAAGTCTTGAGTCATGTGTCTTCTAGCACTTAAGACTGTGTAGAATATCCACATTTCTTCCCTGGTTTCCCTGGATAATGCACAGCTGACTGACAGAAGAGATGAGAGTCCACAGACCTTTGCCTTCGCATCTTCCCTCAACCTAGTGCCTTCCACAAAATCTTACTTGGTTTCTGTAGCGCTTCTACTGATCTGGTTTTATAATCACTTGATCTACCTCGTGTGACACTCAACTCAACTCTTGAAAGGATAAGAAATCTTGTGACAGTCTCTGTCGAAATAGGAATTCTTTTAAATTCTAACCAAAGCTGGGACGTATTGATCCCTCTCTCTGTTATCACTCATAAGAAATAGGGGTTATCAGCATTCAGTCTCCAGGGTGACTGAAGCAGCATTTTTTCACAAGCGATGAAGTAACTCTAAAAGGAGAAGGAAAAGAATTTTGAGTGCCTTAGGTAACTTGAAAAATGGGTATGAAAAACAGAGTTAAATGTTTATACTTGTAAATCAGCATATATTAAACACCTGGAATAAAAAAAGAATCTGTGAACAGGCTCAGTCAATTATTTTTAAATAAGATAACAGTTGATAGGAGCTGATTGTGTAGGGCTTTAAAATTAATAACTGCTAATGTTTCATATGCCTAGGATTGCATTTATAATTTAAAATTATTTTTTGCAATTATAGGAACAATTTTTATGATAAGTTCTAAACCTGTGCAAATGTTACATTGTCTGACCTGCTAGATAATTTTTAAACCAATCTGAGATTCATTTAGGTGTTTTTAACTAATTTTGAAACTGTTTTCAGCAGATTTCAAGTACTGCTTTTAAGCTAAATTTTTGAAAAACTTTCCATACAGCTGGAGAAATATCTGAGGCAAATTGCTGAGTTTGATTTAGATTTGTTCACATCATTCCTCAATTATTTCAAAAGTTATTTATATTGATTTAAATACATTCATTGAAGTGTTTAGGGTTACTCTTGCTTTGCACTGATTTCAGGTAAGGATCTGTTCTAGTAAGTGAATTGCAAGTCAATAGCAGTTCCAACTTTCACTTTTCTGCTGTAGGAAACCTAAGTTCATGAAGCAAAATGTGTACTATAATTGAACACATACCTTCCAGTCCATCCAGTGAGCAGTTTCTTTTGCTTATCCCTGTTTTTTGACCATTCTAAGATGTGAGATGTACAAGCTAGGTTTTGACCTTAGACAGTGAATAATCCCAAGCTGATACATAAAGAAGGAAGTATAAACTGCACTGTGGTGGATTGACCTTGACTAGACACAGATACCTACCAAGCCACTCTATCACTCCCCTCCTCAGCAGGACAGGGTGAGGAAGCAGGACGTTAGTAAACTTAACAGTTGCTCCAGAAGATAAACGGTGGAATAACAAATGCCCCCTCCTCCTCCTTTCTCTTAGCTTTTATTGCTAAGCAGACATCCTATGGTATGGAATATCTCCTTGGTCAGTTTAGGTCAACTGTCCTGACCATGTCCCCTCCCAAGATCTTTCCCGCCCCCAGCCTACTGGCCTTTGGGGTTGGAGGGGAGAATGCTGGAGAGACAGCCTTGATGCTGTGCAAGGCCTGCTCAGCAGTAGCCAAAAAGCTGGTGTGTTATCACCAGCACCTTTCTATCTGCCAGTACAAAGTACAACACTATGAGAGCTGCTGTGGGGAAAATTAACTCTATCTCAGCAAGACCCAATACATGCATGCAGGAAAACATCTGATCTTGGAAATTTAAATTACGAAATATATCTCTTCATAAGTGCACTGGACTTGTTTTTCCAGTGTACAGCTCCACTGCCCTCTTAAACAATGACAACTTGCCTAGCTCTGAATTAATGCACAAACTGAAAAAAAAAAAAGAGAAAAATATTCACTCTCATCCTGTGGTAGGCTCACGTAAACTGGTAAACATTGGGCATTTAACCTAAGATACTTAACAAGGAATTGTGTGGGTTTTTCCTTTCAAGTATAGACTTACTTAAACTGAAGAATATTAATTTATTTCTAAGCTCCTTAATAACTTTTGAAACACCTAGACTAAAAAACATTAAAATGTATAGCAGGGTTCAGGATTAAAACCTGTTCATAAATACAGTCTATGAATTAGGAATGTAATCCATAAATTGTCAGCCACAAACTGTAGGGTTTTTTTAACTACCAGGGAGAAAATAAATTATTCTGAAATAATGTTGACATTTATGTATTCAACCTATATAGCAACTTAACATCCTGTTGTATACAATGCCTTCTGAACTGGAGATTTGTTGTTGCGTATACAGAACTTCCTATGGCAGTTTGTGCTGAACAGTGTATTGCAGGAAAGCCAGAAACTGCGGTATTTTTTGCCTTTCTCTTGCACTCAGGCATTACAAGAATTTCTGAAGAGTGAGTAACCAGATCAACCAAACACAAAAAATGAAATGTTATACAAAATACAATAAAAATATTTCATTTTAATTATATAAAAGACATCTGTGGCAGTAGCGTGTATAATATCAGAAGGGAGACCCACAGAGCTCAGTTTTTATTACTGACTTCCACATACAATCTAGAACAGATGCCAACCTATTAGCATAATCAATTAGTTTTCCCACTTCTGTGTTCTTTACCTTTATCCATGGATCACCCATCAAGATAACTAATGTTATTCAGGTGTATTTGTTTACTAGTATAATATGAATCCGTTTTCCTCAGATGCAGATGAACAGTATTTTAAGACATGGATGGCATCTTAATGAGTTTTTCCAAGTGTAGTTCAATACAGTTCTCATCAGTCATACTTCAGGATTCCTGGATTTTTCAGTGTCCCTGAAAATCCCCATTACATAGCAAAGGTAAAAAAACATACACATACACCCTCCATACTTACTATCCTTCTAAGTACTTATTATCACTCTTATTACCATGTAATACTTTTATATGCCTGAATTTGATTATTTTCAAGTTACAAAACTTTGCAGGCTTCATTAAGGTATGAGTTGGTCATTTATTTGGCTTATTTGTCCACAAGGAAAAGAATGACATTCTTCTGAAATGATTTTTCTATCTGGCATTTAGAAAATGCAGCACAAGGGAACCACGGTAAGTGAGCCATCTTATAAAACAGCCAGTAATTAAACACACAAGCAGTTGCCTCTATACTCAGAAAGCTGTGTCCTTGATTAAAGTGTTCTTACATGTAAATATGTAATAATATAATAGGTACAGCATCTTTCAGCTATGGCCAAAGTTATATCGTACAGACAAATAGGATAGCAGTAGCCAGTTTGTCTCTCTCACAAAAATTGAAAGGAAATTCATGTCAGTATCTATGAGACTTTTGTATTTCAGAAAGACATAGAATGAGCTTGGCCTGGTTCCTAAGTGAGATGTACAGATCACTAAGCAGACTTGTATAATTTTTAGATGGAAGCTTGGCAGAAAGTTGCAACATTTGAGTGGAAATTCTGGCAAAGTGAAGTTAGGTCAGTGGAAACCATTGAGAGGTACCTGGAAGGTTGAAAAAGTGATTCAAGATTGTTTCAACTTTCTGTTCTGGAGGGGGACTGAATTAAGCCAAATGGGTACAGTCTAAGTCTACTTTCCAAGCAGAAGCAGGAATTCTAGGTATCTGCTGTCAGGTGTAGAGCTCATAGTGAAGATCACAATATGAAACCCAGATTTTCTTTCATTTTTGCTACATTTGCAGATGTGTTGGTGTACATGCATCTGACTCCAGTTTTGTTTGAGGTCTTTTTTGGATCTACATTGCAGAGGTATATAGGATTTTAAGTTATTAAGCATAGCTGTTGAAAGTTGTGATTGTGAAAAGAACCAAAAATGTTAAGTAGTGTAACATTTATGTTAGTTACATTTTCCTGGAAAAAAACAAGACATAACAGCTGA
Organism: Steatornis caripensis; assembly: GCA_013398225.1. Taxonomy (NCBI): domain Eukaryota; kingdom Metazoa; phylum Chordata; class Aves; order Caprimulgiformes; family Steatornithidae; genus Steatornis; species Steatornis caripensis. The sequence goes on along the minus strand of VZSC01002194.1, from coordinate 146,438 downwards.
GACACATGCACACCTTAGACAATTTTTTTCACTCTTTCACTTGAATTGTTTATATTTAAGGATAGTTTCCTTTAAATAACAGGATTCCCTGAATACCTTATACTGCTATGGTACATTTAACTCCAATGTAAATAGTTATAATGAAAGTTTGTGAATTGTCATGAAGCATGCTTGACTGGATGATTTCTAATATCTTCTAGTGCCTTTGTTTTAACAAAGCATCTAGCTTTGGTTTAAAGCTAGGTTTTAATCCTTAATTACAATGTACCTTATCTGTATTTCTTCTGTGCCTCTCTGAACTACATTTTGCCTTTTTCCTAATGCTTCCCTGTAAGTACAACGTTGAACATCAAAGTAGAAATGTTTTAAGGAAGATCATACGTGACAGAGGTATGCAAAGTTAGAAGGCTATTTTCAGGACAAAGTACATATCTTTTCCTTTTCAACTCCCTGCAAATGCTCTACCTCTCTCCACAGTTAGGTGTGATCCAATACCATTTCACATTTGCCATATAGAAAGATGAATCTACTGATGCAAACTAATGTGTTCCTCTCTGCTTTTTCCTTCCACTAACGGTTTAACAGCCTGTGTAAATTGCATTTGTGCTGCTTGTGAAAGGAAAGGAGACCTTATCCAAAGCATGGATAAACCTGAGATAAAGTTTACATTCAGGTCAAAATTTGGAAATGTGAATGGCTTTCAAATTCCCGTGTGATATTAATTCTGAAGTTTATGTCTCAATCTGATTATCTTTGGAATGAAAAGAGCTATTACTCACACTGATATGTTAGGTTTTTTCTCTGATATTTTGTCTTTATGTACAAACATGTACTTTGTCTTTTTCTTACTGCTAAGCTTAGTCACACTGATTTTCTTATGTGAATTTCAGTTCCATTCTCTGAAAACTTGATTTAGATTTCCTCTATTTAATTTCTTCCAAGACTCCAAGATATCTCACAAGATGACACATCATCAGAATAAGTGGTCATTCTGATATATTTCCTAATCCCAGCTCCCTGGTTCATATGAAACCCTGTATCTTTTACACAGGCTTCTTTACTTTTGGCTGTCAGGTATTGTATAACTAAATACTGATAGAGAGGAGTACGAATGAGTTCACTGAGAATAGTGCTGTTCTTCTTCCTTAGGCTTGTTCAGGCAAAAATCCCTGTTGCTGGAGAATGGAAAGTTAAATTCCTTATTAACTTACGAAAATTAGATTATTTATGAAAAGTGTTATGAAAGTGATATTGTGTGGTTTTTTGTTGTTCCTTTATATGCTTTTATTCCAAGTTCCAACTCTGAAAACTCTGCTAGGCTCGGTGGTAGAGTCTAGCTGAGCAGGTCTTATGATTGACATCTAATTAACAGTTCTATCAGTATGAACTTCAAAGTACACTTCTACATTCTGTTCCCCACACAGAGACCTTGCTGAATTTAAAGGTGGCAAATGAGTTAACAGACCCACAAGAATACTTGATTGTACTGACAGGAATGAAGTCCCTGCAGCAGATTTTAACAGTCTAGCAGCCCAGAAGATTACTTGATTCTTGACTCTCAGGTAGAAGTGTTTCAAACAGATGAGTACAGTGTGGTTCTCTAAAGGGAGAAGGCCAACTCACTGCTGCCAGAAAAGAAAGATATTACAGGATTTGCGTTTTTAGGATGTTTCATTTCTGTTTGTTGTTCTTGTTGCTAAAGTCACACGGTTTTATTATTTGATAGAAAACAAAATGTGTATGGGGAGCCTGTAGCATTCATTTTCCAGCCTAGCAGGAGGCACAAGCAGCCACAAACACTTTCATTTTCAGACTAAATTGATGCAATTCTGAATTACGGAAACTGCAGTTGTATTTCTTAAGTCTTTTAAGCCAACAGGATCTATCTGGGAGCCTTTGGGACAAACCCAGCCTGAGACAGAAGCATCAGCGGAATTTTCCTCCTATTCCAGAAAGTACATTATGGCATCCAAATGTCATCATTCTCACTTGTAGCCAAGTCTTAACACCTCGTATCCATGTGAGAGTGTATGTTGATGGGGCAAAGGCAGGCATCTTTCCTGAATGAGTTTTGTTCAATGTGAGGCAATTTCCAGAAGTGTCAACTGACTCGTGTGTTATTTTTCTAGATTTTCCAGAATTATATCTGTGATTTAATCATTTAGATCTGTTCTCATCCTTTATTTCTGTGTTGTCTCCCAGCTGACTTTGGAACAGGCAGCTTTGTCTTTGCACTGACAACAAATGTCCAGAAATGAGGCACGTGCTTTCAAAGGGAAAGTAAACACATCATATAATTTGAAATGTGAAAGCTGTGTTATGCCAGCTTTTCACTGTCATTATGTAAAGATGTAGCATCTGGGGCATAAGAAAAAGCCAGAAGAGATACTGTAATAGAAAGTGTCAGAACAACTCAAGGCTTTTTCTCTCGCTCTACCTGGCAAACTTGTATAAGTAGAGGTTTAAACAGGAAAAACTTTAAATTGTGGAACTCTTGGAGTGATACACTTTGTTTTTCTTGAAAGCTTTTACACGTACAGGCAATTGGAAATGACTCCCTCAAACACAAGGACAACTTTAATAACTGTCAAGTGTCAGTGGAGTAGACACATAAACAGAAGAAATGTCACAGTCCATCAGCTTTTCCTTACTTCTCCAATTCCCTTTCCATTGCTAAGTCACCTAGATGTATATAAAGATTCTATGCATGAGTTCTGCACTTTTTCTGCTGCAGAAAAATGTTGGTACATCTATTTTGCACCTTTGCTGTCTGCACATCTCTGGTCTAGCATTCAAATTGGATTTTCACTTTAAAACTTAAGAGTAATCTACCCTTGAGGTATGATTACAGTAAAAAAAATTGATGCCTTACTATTCCATGTTTATTCTCCTTCAGTGATCTCTATACTGAATCTACTCACTGCGCATTCAAGCCCAAAATCTTTGTAGCTGCTGGGCAGGCAAACTCAGTTTGGTACCTGAAAGTAATGTTGGGGACTTGTTTACCCTTCTTCATCAATTTCATCAATAGAAAACATTATTTTTAGTGACATTTTAACTGTGTAAAACTGGAGACAGATCAGAGGCACACTTGCATTTCAAAAATCTGAGAAAAGAGGACAGTAAGTCACATCAGAAATGGGGACCATACCAAGTCTAGATTCACAAGGACTGCAGAATCATACTTTTAGCGTAGAGAAATTCTTAGAGGGGTTAAGTGAAGGATATTTCTCAGGATCAGGAAGCTGCGTTATTATAGTCAATAAGTAAACTGAGACTGTCCTTTTTTGTTTATTTAGCCTTCTGCTACAACATTGTGATTTGGTTTCATTGAATGTTTTACTTCACCCTCTGGAAAGCAGAGTATCTGTGCTGAGGGAGAGAAAGGAATTAATCCTATGCTTTCTGAAGATTCAAGGATATACCATATTTCTACTGTATGTTTAGTGGTTTTTTCCATCAAAAGGAATAGAATAGTATTTCAGCCCTTCTGCCAAAGATACTGATAGTCTCCTACTGCTATTCCAGCAGAGTCTGAAGTCTTCACTTAGCTTTTTAGACTCCTGGAGATCCTGTTTGTTTCAATTCTGACTTCTGACAGTCTGTTAGAGACAGAGAGGCCATATTTATGCCTCTTGTTCTAAGGGTGAAAAAAGGAAAAGTTTAATCATTAAATTAAACAAATATAAATTTCTCGGTATATACAGAATATATATATTGAATATATATAAATCCTGAGGGAGCTAGCTTGTTAGGGACTAAGTAGGGGATAATGTCCCTTAAAAATAAGAGGGTATAGGCTCCTGAGAGAAATATAATACTGTTTCTTTTTAAAATATGTCAAGGTCTTTTGGTCCTTCACAGTTGCAGAAAAACCTGAAAAGAAGCTGCAAATATTTTTCATGTAATTCCTATTGCAGAGCTGTGGATGCTTCATATTCTGTCTCTCTGTAAATAGCACGTAATAATCCAGTCTAGCCAAGAGAGAAGACAGATTCTGTCAAAATTCAAAGGTTTAATCCTTAGAGTTTAAGGTAATCACATTTTAATTTTCTTACTCTGATCATAGACCAGATATTGAGAGGTGTAATGGAAATGTCTTAGAACTATGCAAGAATACCTCATCAATTTAAATAGTCTCACCTTTGGGGCAGGAGAAAGGGGGGAAAAAGAAGGGATTTTTTCAATTATTTGAACCTGGTTATAAAGAATTAAAGAAACATGAGGGAAAGTGACATATTATATAAAAACTCAAGAATCTGAAATATGAAATACAACAATCTTATGCAAATCCTTTTCAGAATTAAAAGAATTTCAATTTTTCATATGAAATATAAGTGGCATGTATCTGTATGCTTACTCTTCTTATTTTTGTCTAGCTAGACTGGTGACCTTTAGCTTAAGAAGGGGCAGGAGTGGTGTTCAGGTTTTCTTCAAAATTTTTTCTAACCAAAAATCAATGTATTTTGTGTAGAAATTGATTTCCTAAGTAAAAAAAAAATGTTGTGATGGGCAATTCAAGTTGTGTAGAACATGAGGAGGATCTGCTGAGACTTCCTGATGCTGAATTCCCTAAAGAAGGAAAGGAACTTAAATTAAACTGTGTTCAATTACTATATCTACAAGGTAAGTATTAGATAAGTTTTGACATGAAAAAAGCTTAAAAGTACTAGGTCAGACAGCATAGATTTGAGAAATGCTTATACATTGATTCTTCTGTGTGTTTACAAAGGTGTATATATTTGCAAATACTGTGTATTTGCAAAGGTGGATACCTGCTTTTGGTTAACCCATGACTTTCTGAATGGCAATGTATTTTACCCCTAGAAACAGTTCTTTCCAATCTTTTGGAGGCTGATTTTTTACTCTGTGCTCCTCAGTTTAGTTTGTCTGTCTCTGAACAAGCTGCAATTTTCCAGCTTAGGGCTGGGATTCCTCCGTTTACTGCACTCTGAAGTTTCAACAACTTTCTCTCAAAACAGTTTCAGCAATGTTTCAGCAATGTTCAACAGTTTCACCCTCCTTCCAAAGGTTTGGTTTGGATTACTCTTCTCGAACGCATCTAATGGAGACCTCACATAAAACACGCTGTAATGAACAATGTTATGTCTGTTATTTCAAAGTAGACAATCAAACTAATATGTTAAAAAAGGTAGATAATAAGTCACCTTGGTCTTGAAAGCTTGAGAAGCTATGAAAGTAATGACAAGGATGGTATGAAATCTTATGAAGTAGTCACTTCTTTTTTTCAGAATCTGGAAAACAATTTGAATTTACTGAGTTCTAGTTCATAACTTTGGGAGACAAAAAGAAAACCACAATTCCTTCCAAAAGAAACTTGAAAAATAAGGAATGAAATTGATGTCTTTGCAAAGGTTTTTAAACTCTTAACTGAAGAACTCATTCTGTTTGGTACGCTAAGGTATATTTAAGAAATCAAAACATCTGAAACATGCTTAGATCTATTATTAATACAACTATTTATTTCCTAGAAGTTGTTTGACTGTTATGGCTTATCGATTCAATTTCATTTCATAGTAGAAACAGCTCCTTTGGATATGCGGCTGAACATTATATCTCACAACTTATGAATTTCAGCTAGAACAGTATGTGTAAGTTCTAAATTATTTTCTTCCTTCTCTTCACATTGTGGTTTCCCTGGAGGAATTAACTCTACAGGGTATTTTAAACAATGAGGAAGACTGATCCAGAGGTAGACCCAGGACTAATATGTAGCAGATGATTGTCTGAGCATGATTAGATTGGGACAAACTGTGAGCATGACAGCACTGTGCTGATATTGTAAGCACGATAAAAACATGCTTTAAAAACTGCATAAACTTCAAGTTGCCTCCTATTACACAGTTGTCTCTGTGTTGTAAGTACAGCAGTCTGAGCAGAAACTGGGACAGGTTCTGAATTTTGTTTACCGGGGCTGAAATTTTCTAAGTCCATCTCATATCATTTCAAATCACTTTTGGGAAGTAATGTAGGTTATTGTTCTTCATGAAAACATTTGCTTGAAGTCAAATAGAGCTCGCTTAGCTGCTCTTAGAAGATCATTTTGGTCTTCCTTGCACTGCTGAAAGTCCTCACTGCTGAGTCGAGAGGAGAGTGCTTTGCACTCTGAGCGCTGTGAACCATTGCACATCTCTGGCACGATTTGCCAGAGGAATCAAGAGTTCTTTGTTTACACTCTAGAAAAACCCCCGTGTCATGCTGGGTTGATAGCTGTCTTAAAAGTAAAACATTGGTCCAGTTTAGGGGTTCACTGCCCTCAAGAGAGAGAGTGAACACATAATATAGATGTAGATAGATGTTGAAGACATTTTAAGTACTGAGAAGTTTGGCATACAGCCAAGCAGATTTATATCATAAATTATATAGAATCATAGAATGGTAGGGGCTGGAAGCGACCTCTAGAGATCATCTAGTCCAACCCCCCTGCTAAAGCAGGTTAGCCTACAGCAGGTTGCACAGCAATGCGTCCAGGCAGGTTTTGAGTATCTCCAGAGAAGGAGACTCCACAACCTCCCTGGGCAGCCTGTGC
>VZSC01002194.1:111949-139580 GCA_013398225.1 Steatornis caripensis | reverse complement strand
AGGATGCCATTGGCCTTCCTGGCCGCAAGGGCACACTGCTGGCTCATGGTGAGCCTGTTGTCCACCAGGACTCCCAGGTCCTTCTCCACAGAGCTGCTGTCCAGCAAGTCAACCCCCAGCCTGTACTGGCACATGGGCTTGTTCCTGCCCAGGTGCAAGACCCTACACTTGCCCTTGTTGAACTTCATGAGATTCCTCTCCGCCCAACTCTCCAGCCTGTCCAGGTCACGCTGAATGGCAGCACAGCCTTCTGGTGAGTCAGCTGCTCCCCCCAGCTTTGTATCATCAGCAAACTTGCTAAGGGTGCACTCTGTCCCTTCATCCAAGTCGTTGATGAATACATTGAACAGGACTGGACTGGATATAATATTTCATCAAAATACAAGTCAAAGGCAGATATTTATGAAAGACTCACAGCACAAGCAGAGATATCTTGACCTTTTGCTAAGCTCTCATATTGTTAGAAAACAGGCAAATAGGCACTGGTTCTACTGCAGTGGAATATAGAGCCTTTCTCCTACCACTTTTATAGACAGTTTTTATTTAATGCTGTCTTCTGTGATCTTCAGAGGCTTTTAATTACAATATTTTATTGACATGACAAGGTGAAAATAAAAATTCACTCTTCTACTCTCTAAAGCACATAGCCTATGCATAGCCCCCATAAAAACAAAATTTTATAAAATGCAGCATCAAAATGAAACATGGCAGTGTACCCTACTGCTGAATTTAGGAGAAAAAAAATAGCATTTGTCAATTATTCTTGTCCTATTCTGATAAGAGAGAAGGGAAATTAGGTTTGATTGTAATAGACCAATCTATTGCCATTATTGAGGAATCCCTTGCCAAATAGGATCTGCATCAGCAGTAACTGTCTCCCTAGAATATCTTTAATAGATTACTTGAATGACCATATGTCACAAAATCTGCTGTTCTCGGAAGAGAACAACAGGTTCATGCTGGATTTACAAAATAGGGACTTAGCTAAATTTTAACACATTCTTACATATACAACCCTCCCAAAAGAAGAAATGCAAGGTGGTTCTGATGACCAGCATTGGAGGAAGGAAGCAGCAGGTGCCCAGAGTTTTCTGTACAATGATCAAGTGTTTGTCACTATAATATCATATAGTATCACTTTACAGGCATTTTTTAAGGAAAACTACAGGCAACACGTTCAGTGTCTACATTACTGAATCTCTGTGTTATACAGTAATAGACATTTAAGGAATCTCTGAACACATTTATATGAATCATGAGGTGCTGCCTTATAAGCCACAGTACCCCTAATACTGTGTGTATCTAAGAAAACAATGATAAAGAATTTGTTTCTTTTCCTTCCTCTTATTCGTCCAGTAACCTGGAGCTGCTCAGCTTGAATCAAATGCAACAGGGTAGATGCCTCAAAGATTCAAACTTCTACAGGTTTTGCTGAAGTCAGTGATGGGTAGAAGGAAGAGTCCCAGATCAATGCCCCATTGGGGAACAGGCTGAAGCGTGAGCCTAGCAGACATCTGTTTTTCTTGTTGCAGTGCACGTGCAGGTATGGCAAGCCACACATCGTCAGCATTTTTCAGTTGTAATCTTCAGACCTATGGGAAGAAACGTTGGAAATGTAGGGCAGGGAAGGGAAAGAACAAATACTGGAAGGACTGTGGTGGCAGCAGGTCATAGGTAAAAGCTGAAGTTTCTATGGTAAGGGAAGCGGGTAAGGCACCAAGTGGAAACTGCGCTTCACTAGCTGTGCTTCTCAGAAGAAAAATAGTTTTTCCTCTATTTTATCTCTGTCCACTGAATTTTGTCTTTTATTGAGTATTTTACATTTGTAAGTGTGTGAAAGCAGTAAAAATAAAAATTGACAACCTTGAAGTTTTTTAAAAGCATTTGGAAAAGTTATTTGAATGGAAGAGAGAATTGCTTTAGCTGCTTTTATAATAATTTAGTTTTATCTTTATGTATTCAAGTTTCCCTTCATTCATGTAGCCCCTGAAGTGCAGAAAATGCTTTTTGATATTTTGTTTTTAGCTCTGCATCTTCACTTGTAGTCTGTCTTGTGAGAACTAACTGTGTAGCTTTAAAATGATTGTCAGGCTCTTGAAAAACAACAGTTTACGTGAAAACCTGAAACCAGTTAGAAGGTATAGTGTAGCAAATAAATAGTTCACTTCTGGGATTGGCATGGCATCATACTGAGCATATTGCTTCTGTTTGGGGGAAAGTCTGGCTCTTGTGGGAAGGAAAAACCATTTAGTTTCCTTTCTGCCACAGTAAGACCTCACTAATGGCAAGCTAGCACTAACTGTTTTTTGAATTACTTCATGAGGAAAACTGCACACAATTGAGAGCTATCTCTGGACCTACACAGAATGCACTGTAGGGGAAGCAGAAACAATCTTTCATGTAGATATGTTTTATAACTTGTGCATTTAACCCATGCCTTTGAACATTCTCAGAAATACAAGGTAGAGTTACATACAGCTGTTCTTCTGAGATTGCTCATCATCTGAGTTTGACTCACACACCCAGAGATGGTCTCCCACAAACTCCTAAAAGCATGAAGTCTTGTACATTTTACACAAATGTACAGGTGGCATTGTCTCAGATGATAGGATATTAAAGTATCTAAATATTTCTATAGTAATTGGTTACTGAATTATTTTGTAGGCTTACCACATAAGTCGACAGGCACAGGTTTGCTCTATATATCTGTAAGATCCTCTCCTCTGTAAGAAAGCTCTTAATATTTGGTACCCTGTGGTATAAAACAAACCTAAAACAACCTTACCTCTTAGGCTACCTGGACATTTTCCCTGTCTCTGAGAACATTAGCATGCCATCATGGTATACCCAGTGCTGAGAATGAGCTCCACAGACTAAGACTAAGCCAGGGCAGATCCTTCACTGCTGAAATAGCTCTGCTGAATGCCTGTCCACTTTCAGGTGTGCTATTCATAGCTGTGCCTCATTTGAATAATTAATAAAATCAAACCAGAGTTTCCTCTTTCTAGATGGCTATATGTTCTTTATAATGAACATTTGTACACAACCAAAACAATATAGGCTCTACCTACTATAATATTACACATATTCAGGTATGAAGAAATTTCTTGCTGAAAATCCTCTTAGAGAAGGGGAAACTTTGTGCCTCTTTCTACTATGCAATAAACCAGATCAATATTGAGGAATACCTTTCTTGACTGGAGGGTAGGCACAAGATGTATACGCAAAGAATGGTATATCAGGAATTACATGAATTGTCTTAGTGGAACCTACAATAACCTAAGCCACCTAGATTGTGAAAGAATTTTTTGACTTCCTCTCAAGCTCTTCAGTCTTCAGTGTCTGCCTTTCATTTTCTGCAGGAAATGCTAGAAAAACATGAATTCCTTTTAAAATATAGCCATTTTCCAAGCGAACATTTATTCTGACAGCACTTAGGAATTAATGACACATTCATACATCATTAAAAATATTTTCTGAGTAGCTGTTCTTCAAGTAATTATTTCTCTAATCTCTCCATGTATAGTTTCACCATTTGAAAAATTGCAGGGGACAGTTACTTCTTATTGTCTCTCTTATGACTAGCTTGCATGCATGGCAGCCTCTGCTTTCCCTGTCAAGTCAAGATCAGTTTGATTTTGTTTTCTTGTATTACATTTGGAGGAGGGAAAAAAAGCATCAGAACAAAATAATGCTTTCACGCAAAATTTAAACTCTATCTATTTAGCAGAGGGAGATGGGGGAAAAAAGTATCTAAAATATTTGAAACTACAATTATGATGTATAAACACATTATTTTACTGGTCATATCTTTAGCCATATTTTGTGAAAATGTTCTTAGGGAAGCAAGTGAAAGCATCCTATTCCTTATCCTGTAGGCTGCTATTCTCAATGGTAATGAGATAATCTCCTGTCGTTTTCTGGTTTTAAGCTTACTTCATGATGCAACTGAAGCTATTATTACAAATAGTTCAATAGAACATGTCTAGATTTGAAGAATTACTCTGCAAATCAAAACGCATAAATAGGTCATTGTACATGTAGATATTTGAACTGGCAAATGAAACTGCTAATTTGCAAATGTATATACCTGAAGAGAACAGAGAATTCTGCATGTGGGACTGCATGTTCAGACTGAGTGCATTATTTCTAACTTGTGTTTGTAATGCACTATTGTATAGAAATAAAATTCTCTCTGTATAATCCAATATTTCAAGAAATAAAACACCATGCACAATACATTTCCACAATTAAAAAAAAAAAAAAAGCTTGCCTGAGATGAGCCTAATTTCTAATGAAGCACATAGGTTGTAATAGCAGCTATTATATTCTGGTGTCAAGGTACAAATACCCTGTCAACTTCATGTCAACAATGAGATCACTTGCATGATCAGAGTCAGAAGAGTCAGATTCTTCTGCACAACATGTCACCCAGCATAGGGAATGTCTCTAAGTCACATGAATAAACTTTTATGGGCCTCGCAGATTTCATATCAGATAAAGGGCATTGGCAGTGACATATGATGAGACTCTGATAACCAAGCTAATCTCATGAAGAACTGAATAAAGGAAGAATAGAACTGAAATCTAGAAAAAATTAAGAAAAAACAAAACAGACATAAGAACAGTTAAACAAGGTTGGGTTGAAGATCGCCCTATCCCAGTATCTCATCCTGACTGATGGCCAAAAATATAACAATTTCTCAAGAAACCCAGAGTGAGTTTATACAATACTTCCTCTGAGTATTTGCCCAGCCTCCAAACAGCTGCAATTTAGGGATATCATGAGTCGGAGAAATTCCTTAGGTGTTTAGTAACCCTTTGTGTATTTTTTTCAATAAATTTCTTTAGTCTTGCTTTGAAACAGTGTAAGCCTATTATCACCCATAACATCTGGTGGGAAGGTTTTCATAGCTTAGAAACAGTCACTTCCTTTGCTTGCTTTGTACCTGTTAAATACAAACTTCACATGTTGCCTCCTAGTTATGCCTTATGAAGTTACGCCAGCATTTTTGCTAAATGAGTGTATGGAGCTTTCAGAAAACTAGGCATTTTTATTATTACATGTTATGCATTAAAACAACCCAGATATTTAAAACCATGTACAATGTGGAAATCTTTGCCATTACCAATACTATCTTCCAAATCTCTCCTATCCTGTATTTTCCATCCTTTCCTTCTTTCAGAAGTCAGATGAGGGACTTGAGCCAGACTTGTTTGTTTGCAGCATGTTACTCTAGAGAAAAGTGTAGGTCAGTACTTCAAAGAGACATATTTCTCTTTTTCTCTATTGAATATGTACAAAAACTACCAGGGCAGATTGAACGGTCCACTTGACCACAATAATTTCAACCTCAAACAACTATATACCCTGACAGTTATCTTTGACACTAAATTAGTTCAATTTAATTGGTTTATTTGCTAACTGCTACAGATTAAATAAGGTGCTTTAAATCTTAAGACATTACTCCAGAACATTCAGCCCTTAATGAGATAAGTGTGTTATCTTCCTGTAGAGCCATATATGATAGATGTAGAGAGATGAAATATGTGTAGAGCTAAGCTCTTGGTAACAAGCAACATGTTGCCATTCTCCAGCAAGGAATTTTAATTACTTTTCTTCTTTCTACTGTTCTTCCAGTCCTTCTTGATAGATCATGTTTTGTAGACTTCTTGATTGTTCTTGTTGATTTATCCTCTTCTGTTTCTTGCCTCAGCTTTCTCTTAATCCTGCATCTTCTGTGGATGAGCACAGGCTACAAAAGGTGCATGGCCAAGCTATTTCTTAACTGATCACTCAGAACGGTTAAAAATAGTTCCCAAGCTGAGTAAGCAGCAAGATGAATGATCTTCCAACAGCTGGGTAAAACACATGGTACCGTAACTAATGTAAGCAATCTATGAAAAGGTAAACTTTCAGACACCACCACCTCTGTGTTGTTCTCATCCTTGCCTGGGATTGAACACTCAGCTTCTCCCTGCTTAATCTTTTGGCTTTCGCAACACTGATATTCAAATGGTGAAAAAAAAAAATAGTTTTTCTTAATGTAGAACTATGCAAATCTTTTGTGTTTCCAACCACACTATGTAAAATTTATATAAAGTAATAGTGTATCATCAAATGATTTATTTAGTAGATTTAGTATGTTAACAATATATATATGTATGCAGTAAAAAACAGTGCAGTAATTTACAAGTTCTAGCACAAGGACATTAGAAAGTAAGAAAAAATTTAAAATCTTTTGGAATATACCATACATTTGTATGTCAAAGTCAAAGCTGAAGTCATGTTCAGATTTTTTTAAGATACAGTAGAGACCCATTCAAACAGCTTTTAAGATATAGAAAGCGCCCTTGACAAAATGACAATTCATTCCAGGAACAGCCTGAGTTTTCTGGCCTCTGAGTGGTCGTTCAAAGAAAAAAAGATATTAAATCCACATTGAAATCATGAGTATATGAAATGCCATGATAAGCTTCCCTTGGAAATACATTCAAGTCTCCACTGATTCAAAAATTAACTTCAGCAATATCATCCTTGTTCTATAAACCTTAGATTCTGCTTAATTAAAAGCTACTCATGAAATGCATTGTCTAAAGCCACTTGTCAGTGAACTGGTTTTGCTTGTTTGTCAAAACTCTAGTCTCACAAGTCTGTATCATTTTCTGCTAAGTAAGGGCTATTCAGTTTAGTGCTTTTAATGATGGCTATATGGAGATAACTTCCTGTGAAGTTCTACAAATGTCAGAATTAATTTCTCTTATCATATCAGTATAAAAAATAAAAATCCAAAAGTAATTAAGATTTACTGAAGATTTCTTTTTCACCACTCTAAGCATGCTCCCAGAGAAAATAACTACTTTTGTTGATTTATTGGTTCCTAGCAGAGAATAATATGCTATATATAAGATAGCCAGCAGTGAGCTCGTTTATTAGAGAAGAAAAGTCTTAGTTTAGTTAGCACTTCAGTTAGGTTTGTCTACAGTGAAAAGCTTAACCAGTGCTAACAATGTTTATGAGAAACGTATGTAATAGAAATGATGTTAAAAATATTTAACTGCAAGGATAGGGTAAAATGCATTGTACACATATCTAAAATTCCTTCTATATTTCCAAAATTAATTTGGTACACATCCTGAAGATACTAAGATATGGTTGACATGATTAAGACTTTTTAAAGACTTCTTGTAATTTTAGAAATCTTATCTGAAATTTTACAATTAAGTGATTCAAATAATTTTCTGAATAACTAAATAAGGTGTAGTAAAGAATTGCATTCTGCCTGTTGGTTTAAAAAAGAACTGGGGACAAACCTTCCTTTTCTCTACTGTATTTTACAAATTCAGAGTGGATTTTTTTACATAATTAAGGTCTTTCCAGAAGTTCACCAAACTGGCAAAATGACTCTTCTCTTTGCACACACATTCACTCTTTTACTATGCTTATATAGTGGTAAAGCCTCTGAAGGGAGAACTCAATCCCACATAATTTGTATTTCACTCTCTTCCACAGTTCTGTTTCTGAAAATGGAAAGCAGTTTAGACATTGCAGAATTATTATAGTAATATTTGTCCTAATATTCACTGAAGGAAAGGATTTGGGTTTTTTCCTCTCTTGCCAGATGTATATATGTAATTGGTTTAATCCACTTACATCTTAACTTTGAGTTAATCTTCATAAAAAAAAAAAAGACATCTTGATTTCCTTTATCTTTTCCAGCAAAACGCAGCAGACAAAGATTGCAATTAATGCTAAAAATATAGTCAAGCACACTAAAATCCATGCTTAAATAGGTCTGAGTAAGGCTGAATCCTCCAAAGCTAAACGGCATTGCTGTGATGCATGGTCTGTCATCTACATTGCTGTCTCTGATGGCTGAGAAATGCGTTGCACAGGCATAGCAGGCTCATTTGCAGCATTAACCTCTGACTGTGCGGATGGTGTAGTCTAACTTCCCCTCAAGTCCTTTTTCTGTGTTGTCTTTCGTATGATAATGGGACAGAGCTAAGACTTCACAACTCCTGATGTTAAGAGTTAAAACCATTTAACAAGCATTTTTACTCAAATCACTATTTCTAAACAAAATTATTTGCTAAGTTGTCAGAAATTTGTCTTTTATTTTCCACCAATCCTGCATTTTCAGTCTTCTTCACTGCTGGAATATTCGTTCAGATGAGTATTTATCATCTCTTTTTCTAACCTTGGGTCTCCCATTGTTTGTTTTGAAGAATCTTCACTGAAATCAGTTTGCTAAACCAATGCTTCATGTATTACTTAGAATTCAGAAAGTTAAAAATCTGGTCCTGGGGATCCTTAAATGCATACTCCTATTAGAGTGCTTGTAAAAAGCTTTTGTAATTTTCCTGTGTTTCTAAGTAAACCTCTGAGTCTGCATAGGTAAATTCTTGCTAGATTACTTTGCGCTTCAATGTGTTTGCTAGGTGTCCTGTGGTTTCACTCATTTTTAGTAACACTGCTAACATAACATTAACCAGTGCTGGGGTTTCATTTTCTGCAATTTTTTTATACTGTTGTAGTCTTAGAAAAACAACTTCTGTATGGTTATGAATGCTTGGTTTGAAACAAAGATCAAGTACTTTATCCACCAGCACTTCAGAAGACTTTACTTCTATGGAGGTTTTCCTTTCTCCTCTCCTGGCATTTTGAAGTTGTTAGATTTAGAACTCCTTTGAGAATCAGAAGTGCAGGCTAAGGAGAGAAAAGGAGTTACTGAGCAGGGGGGAAAAGACTTTGCTTTTTGCACAAGGGTGAGACCGTGGCAATTGGCTAGGCAAGAGCTAAGAGCTTTTTGATGTAGGAGTGATGTTGGAGGCGTGAGATGCCAATCACAAAGTGAGTGAACTTCAGAAGAATACAAAACAGATAACAGGCAAAAATGGCCTTTCAAGAGGGCAACTGCAGAGTGATCAAAATCTCAGCTGAGAATCCAGGGAGAGTTTCCCAAATGAGGGATGCTTTTTTGACTGCTTAGCAAAGGCCTGAGGCAGCCAGCCCCAGGTGCCTAATGGAAACATTTCCTCTATGTACAGTTACGCCTTTCAGAGTGTCTTTAACATAAGTCTGCTGGGTCTTTCAATCTGTGGGACAAATGCTTTTCATTTATTTATGGTTTTCCTTTGCTTTTCAACCTAGCTGTAGTGCATTTAACAGGAGGAAGTATGTATCTTGATTGTAAGAAAAAAAAAAATGGTCTGAAATTCACCATTCAGTCAATCAGTAATCAATTCACTGGTCAATATTCTCGCCATATAACAAGAACATGCACGGTTAAAGAAGTAGCAAGTTAGAGGAGGAAACCAATTTTGATCAGTGCAGTCACCTAGTTGAAGTGGGCCTTTAACAAAATGTGGAAGCTGTCTCTCAGTTCTTCAGTGGAAAAAAAAAAGAATATTTTAAAGTAGGAAGACAGCCTCTAGAAAAGAGAAAAACAATGTGATTGCTGAAAGCTGAAGTTAGAAATCTAAATTTTGTTCCCAACCTACAGTTAGGAGGAAAACAAACTGTACTTTATTGCTTTCCATAGTAGAATTTTAAGAATCAAAGATATGGGAGTTGGAACAAAGACAGGAAGCAAAATACTTAAGAAATTGGGGAAAATCACAGCTACTGTCTCCGTTCACCACCACTGTGCGTTTCCGCACATTACTTCTTTTTCCTTTTAAATTCACTGCTAGGTAATGTTCAAAATGAATTAAGTTTCTGCTCTCTAATTGAGTTTAGCAGTGAGTAATGAGGTGGACTTGCCACCATCAAAACACAGTTTCCTGTTTACTATATACATTCAGGTTGTTGGAAAGGAATGAGAAGTTAATCTCATAAGAGGAAGTACACATTTACTTGGATTCTTTACTTACTGTTTCATCTTATTTACCAGAAACACTACAGTGGTCTGTAGCCCATAAATACAAATTTCAATTTTTTGCTTCATCTTACCTATATATCATTTATTTTTAGGACTGTATACTGATATTAAGGGAATGATGAGTCATTAAAAAGAGCAGGCAAAGCATGATATCAAACAGCCTTCATTTTGTGCTTAATTCATAAACTAAATTAAAGATCTTCAATTTGTTAGTTTGGGATTTTTTCCTTTATTTCTAGTATACTGACTAAACAGTTTATTTGTTTATTTTATTCTACCTGTAAAACAAACAGCACTGCCTTTGGCCCCTGTCTACTTTCCACTTAGACCTGTTGGTCTAAGTGCCTAAATGAATGGGAGCTGCTGTTGTGGGAAAGCTTGAGACTTTCACAGCAGGTATGCAGCTGCTCATACCAGCCTGCAGTGAGTATGGAATTATTTTTGTCCCTTGAACTCTTATACATACTGCTCCTGCTTAATTTGTGTAGAGTTTTTAATTTTAATGAGGAAGAGATAGAAAGAATTTATGCATTTCCTGTCATGTTTCGAGTAGACACACGATTAAAACCTTATAATCAAGAACTAATTTTTCACACTCAGAGAGTGCTTGTCCTGCTGCTAAGGACCTATTTTTAATTAAAAATCTGAGCTCTGGTACATATGCAAATACCATTATGGCAACAGTAATAGCCATGCAAACATGAAAGACTCATCAACAGTCTCAATAGAGCAGAAGGGGAAAGCAGTGGGATATCTTACACCTTCCTTAACTTCATGGAATGAATTGTAATGGACACAGTACAACATCAGCTGTTCACAAGGTTAGCCCTCCCTTGATAATTTGCTGTCTGTACATGGAGGAAATGGTAAAAGAGAAATCGAGAACTTAAACAGCAGATAAGACAGATAGGGCTTTTCATTTAAGAGTAGTTAAGAAACAGCAAATAAAGAATTATTTACTTTTAAAAATGTGGTGAAATAACACAAAATGTGAAATAGAGTACAACAAAATCCTCCATAAATTGTGCTCTACTTAGTACTGGAATCTCTTGTTCCAGTGGTGGAGAGTAGGAGTAGATAAAAAGTTCTTGCTTTTTGAAGTTCTATTGTAAGCAGGATTCATATAAAAAAAAGACGGGCTTATAGTGTAAGAGTGATGAACTTTATCTGAAGCATCAAGAAGCTCTCCACATATTGGACTTCTCTGGTGATCAGATCTCACTGCACCCACGTTCTGGTGTCTGCAGATCCTGCTAAGCCACATAGTAAAGCAGAGTCTCAGCACAGTCTTGACACACCACTAACCACTAGGTAAGTGTGGGTTTGAGTCAGTTGAGACACAAGTCTGTTGAGCATTCTTTCTTTATTTATACATGTGGTTATTTACTTATATTCCTTTATTTATACCTTATAGTTATTGGTTCTTTTTGCAGAATATTATTTTACAAAATATATTGTTAGTGGTTAATATCAAACCAGTACATATGGGGAATATACTTTATTTGCATGGTTTTACTGTAACTGTATGGACTCAAGCTATTGGCTTTAGAAAGGGAGCTAAGTGGAGCTGAAGTTGTGACAGGTATATTGTATGCAAATGCTTCTCACTTCAAATTAAGTGCCAGATTGAATCTTTGGGGGATTCCTCACAGCCACACTATATAAAGACGTAGAATTTCTGGCTGAAAGCTTTGTCTTTCCCTTTGCCTCTCTCGTGTGTATACTACACATTGAAAGAATGCTAAAATAATTGGACAATTGGACAAATCATCAGGTATGTGTTATGTGAGAGTTAGATAATATTGGAGGTGAACACAGCATAGGGGGAAATCCAGTTTTTATTTCTGTAGATTTTAATGGCCTAGTGAATATACATACATTAATATATGTGTTTGTCTAGACAACTCAGAAAACACAGTTTTCTGTATGGTTATTTTCTTGCACAAGATCGTGTTAGCAGATATTGGTACTTAACTGTTTTGTCTTAAGTTCTTCAAGCTTCTATTCTTTCCATGTACAAAGGTAAGCGCTCTTGCTCATTCTCAGTTCGGATATGCTCCCTGTTTAGTGAAACAGATGTTCTCTTTAAATAGGTTTCAGGTAATATGGACATTTCAGACTTTCTTTAATGAGCCACCGTAACCAAATTACATATGCATAAATGCAGCCTAAGTCCTTCAAGGACACACTCATTAGCTGTGTCATTTTGGATTCACTCTTTGGAATAAATATGTCCCTTTGGCTGTTTGAAGCATTTAGATTCTCTGATTCTGTTTGAAAGTACCCATTTGACATGTATTAACTATGTAGTGCTGTGTATATAGGAAGAAAAAGAGACAAGATTTTTATTCACAAATGTATAAACTAAGTCCTCTTATATCCCACAGTCCTATGTCCTTTTAACTTGCATAAAATAGTAAGATGAAAATCTGATCAATCATCTCTAATACTCCTAATTTATTCACTGTGGTATAACAGCTAACTGGATTTTCCTTGTTTATAATGAAGTGACAGGAAATATTTCATATTTGCAAATAGGAACATTGTAAGTCACGGGAGATTTTGATCTCTGTCAGTGTAGGTAGAGGATATTTTTAATATACGGCATAAGGTAGTATAACTTGGAATAAAAGATAGTCAAAGGAATTTCTGATATTCAGAAAACACATAGTGAGATCTATCAACACCAGAAAAGCTTTAAAGTGCTAAAGATTTTATGTTAAGAAAAAAAAACCTTAGTGATCTTAAACCAAGTTTTGTGTAAAATAGGCAAAATATGTAGTATGAGTTCAGATCACTAGATAGAGTAATCTTCAGCAAAGAGATATTTGGTTATCCTCAGCTGTCCAAGCTTCATGATACAAGTCTGACTAATTAATCAGCTGGGCCATTTCTAGTTCCACATTTTACACTGTTTTTTGCAGTGCAGTAATTTACTCTGTTACAAATGAGGAAATAGCAGTTACAATTTCCCCAGTGTTGATATGAGACATAGTACTGTTGAAATCAATCAGAAGCTCTCCCTTGGTGTCAATGTCAAGCAATGGAAACCTACATGGGTTGTTTCATAAACAAAAGGTAGTAGTGCAATCACTATTTCTTTCCTTTTTGCCTTTATCTGCTGGCAAATTTATTTAGTTTGCTAGGTTTTCGTGCTCTTAGTTGTAACATAAAGATCTTCTTTAAAAACAAACATGCACACTTTACTGGAGCTTTAGGGAAGACGTGACTGCCAACTACATATACTGCAGCTCTAGGCAATCTCCTGATTCTTTTTTTCATAATATCAAGGCTATATTTGGCTCCAAATAAAGGCATAGCTTCTGGTGTCTTTATTCTGACCTAGATGAAACACTTACAGGACTGCTCAAAAAATAACCACAGTTATTTGTGTGTTAGTGGTGGCACATCACCCAAAGAAGGTAGCAAAACACCTTTCCTGTTACCATTCAAGTGCAATGGGTATCCATGACTTGTAACAGCTGTGTAAGGGAATAGCAGAACAAGAGTGAAACCTTAGGGCTTCCACAGCTAGAAGAGATAATTTTGACCTGCCTTTGCTTTCAAGTGAAAAGGGCCCTACTAAATCTTTGTAGAGGAAGATTTACCCAGTAGGCCAGAATGACTAATCCACCAGAAATAAAGTTGGGTTGTGTATCGGAAGCTGTTATGTGTGAATGGGGAATGTAGCAATTGCAGATTCATAATGTTTGATTATAAATTATGTTCAAGTGCTCATTAAGGCACAAAAGCATACATTTCATCACAAAAACACAAGGATTTAATACAGGTAAAAAGTGATTATGGCACTCAAGGGCATAATAAACTGTAAGCAATGCAGCATTCCTTCATAACAGTAAACTAATATATATTCTGTTTTAAGCTTTACCCTGATAAATAGGCCCAAATGCCAGACAATGCTCTAAACAATTGAGAAATAGAAACACAATATTTACAGATTGGCATTTGTCCCCTCTGTTGCTTGGCCTGTACTCAATTTTTATTTAAGGCTGTTTTTCAATGGAAAGTTGATCTGAGAATAATTTGATAGTATCACTACTATACTGATTTTATAGAAGCCATGTAAGGCATTAATAATATGATCAAAGCACTTTTCTGTTTCGAAAAAAAAAAAATAAAGGAGGGAGATTCTTCTCTGTTACAGCAAAATGACAGTGTTATAAAACAGATTATACAGTCAGATTACAAATACATATCAAAACAGTTTTTTGGACCTTTATCCCTGTTGTACTGTATATGTGTTAGAAGACTTTTTAAAGAACAAATGCATCTTTCCACCTTCAATAAAGTCACTCACCACATTCCTCTCATGTTCTCCAGGAAATCTTCACACCTCTGCACCACTGACTCCATTGTGCAGAGCTTTTTAACTTAGTCTGAAAACCTACATAGTTGTATGACTACAGGGCTCTGTGGTACTTCTCAAAAAGGCTAATTAGCCTGTGTCAAGCATGTTACTAGTGGGTGGTGCTAATTACTGTTTTTTCTGTATTTGTTCAAGTAATTAACTAAATTAGGTTCAACTTAGGCTTGTTGTTTTTCACCTGTTCTTAGCTTGAAGCTTGCTGCTGCTTTGTTAATTCTAAGAAGATACTTACCTGTTTTTTCCAAATATATTAGTGGTGTCATTTAAACATGTTACCGCTCTGAGAGCTGGCAGGGGTGCCAAAGACTAAGGGAAAAATACAGCCTCACTACAGCCCCTAGAAAAATCATGGAGCAAGGCCTCTAGGAGCACATCTCTGGGCACATGAGGGAGAAGGGGGTGACGGAGAGCTGTTAGCATGGCTTGGCCAAGGGTGAACCACCCTTCTTAGGCACGAGGGCAGGAGAAACACTAACAAACTGGAGGGGCTCAGGGGGCACCACTGAGACAGCAGGGTTGGAGCACTTGCCCTGCAAGGAGAGCGTGTGGGGCCAGGTTTGGTTCAGTGTAAGAAGAGATGGCTTCATAGCACCTAATTGCAGCCCAATACATGCAGAAGTGCATCACTGGGACGGGCTCTTCACGGTGGTGCCTGGTGGGAGAGCGAAAGACACTGGCTGAAAAAGGAAAGGTTTATACTGGGTTTCAGAAAAAGTTTTTTCCATACAAGGACAACCAGGGAGAAGGGCCAGGGCGCATGGAGATGGTGCTGTCTGTCTCCTTGAAGGATTTCCAGATCCCATGGGATAAAGCCCTGGACAATCTCATCTGAAATCATGGCTGAACCTGCTCTGGGTGGAGGTTTGGACTAGGGACCTCTCAGTTCACTGCTGTGCTGAGGTATTGTGTAGTGCTTTGCTCACCTCCATGGCATTTCATCACTCTGAGTAGAAGAGGAGTGTGCCTACATGGCAAAGTTGAGCCAACATTACTCTGCTAGCTTGGGTTCTGGAGAAATACATATTAGCTGCTGCCAGTGTGCTAAAAATCCCTGTGTGGGTAGATTACCCTTCCAGAGAAGACCATCCATTGACTGTGTCTTTTTCATGTGGAGAAGTGGCATAAATTCCTTTAATCAATCTCTATTTTCAATCTAGAACGGTGAGCTATGCCACAAAAAAAATGTTCTGTAGTGTAGCCAGTGTATTTTCTACTGGGGTTATACTACACTGTTGAGAAGAAATTCATAATGATGCACTTTGTTAAATCATCATTTTAAGAACCTTCTCTAGACTTGTGAAGAAAAACACGTACCTGCTATTGACATGGCATACACAGCATGTTCTAACGCAAGAGAAAAAATAGAAACACAAATAACTCAAATAATTTATCCAAGACAACACAGTTTATATCATAGCTAGGAAATGGATCCATTTCTATTTGCTCCTGATCTTATGAACTAGACATGGGACCACTTTTATATATCTGTATGTAATAAGTAAAAACTTTTGAGATGCTGAAATTCAAGTCTTTAACTTTCTATTTCCAGGGACTTTTAGCAGGAGTAGAAAACAGTTGCCCTTCCTTTTTGCTATTTACTGTAGGTTAGGAATTTTCATGCCATGTTGGTAAAAAGAAAAAAAAACCCAGAAAGATAAAATGACAGCTTTTTCCAGCTGAGTCAAACTGGATATTTGTCTAATTCTTTGTATAAAGTATGCATTGTCTGGTTTTGACTGCCAAATCCTAAGAAGTGCTACACTTTTTCCTGTATTTAAATAGCACAGGAAAGTGTTACTGAACTCAGGTCACCTTGTGGAGCAGCATTAGGGATAGCAAGATCAGACGGGAAAATGAAGCAGCTTTTATTGCTGCAGCCCATCTCATTCCTAGCTAGCTCCTGTCCACTGCCACCAGTACATTACACAGCCATGGAATGGACAGTTTTTGGAGGAAGAGAGCAAAATGATGCTTTTGTATGTCATAATTTGAATTGCTTTACAAACTTCATGCTTCGGAAGAAAAGAAATATATCTTTTTCCTTCCTACAGAGTTTCTTTATGCTGTGTTCCTCGATTTTTTCCTTATTACCCAAAGATCGGCCTAGAGCACCATAAATCACGTACTATTTGAAGATCTACCTTCAGCAAAATAAAGCAACAGATACTAAAATATTCATCTTAGCAGTGGATTTCCCTTGCTTTCCATGGACTTTTATTTTGGTTGAAATTGAAATGCCTCAGACAGAGAAATCCTATGCAGATGCAAAATAACATTTATTTTTAGTATAGTCTACAAAATTCTCTGTAAGTGTAAAGGATGCAAGCTTTGTGCTTAACATTCTTTAACCTCCATTTAGCTTCAGTTTTGGCTTTTGTGAACAATTCTTTTGGTATCATGGGATGCCTCTTTCATCATAATATTTTCAGTAACATCAACAAAAACTCTGAAAGTCAAACCCTGTACAAAGTATTAAGGACTACTCTGCAGGGAAAACAACAGTTCTGTATTTCAACTATGAAATATGATACTTGCAAGCAAATGTAATCCTTGAATCTATTGTAATATAAGAAACCGAGTGATTTATCACCTTGGGCATGGCAATAGTCCTATAAATAAAATGACTGTGATCACTTACTGCTATTAGGAAATGAACATTCTCTCCAACATAGAATAGAAAAAGGTTACCTTCCTGAGTGAAGAGTATGTGTCCACATCAGCGACTGACAGATAATCTTTTGCTACAGTGCATTAAGTGGGTGAACCAGAGCTAATGTGTCCTCACTTTCACCTTTGATGTTTTCCCATTTTTAATGGTTCTGCATAGATAGAGTTCTGCATGGGTAAACAGAATTTTCCAAGGGATGTAACCTTAGAAGTGATTTTATTTTCAAAATTTGCACTATCTACGGAAATATTGTTTGACTAAGTAAATCAGATGCAGTGAAAAATATAGCGCAGCATTATGCCATGTTGCAGGTATGCCATTCCCAGTCAAGTCTACATGCTCAACACACAGTTATTACACAGGTGAACAGTATGTGAGGGAGAAGGAATGTGTAATTTGATATATTATCTGTAATATTCAATAAGCATTTAAGTAGCTGGATAGTACGGTAGATGTACTTAAGATCTTGACCTGATTTAGTAGGTAGATAGAACTGATCCCTCTTTGAGGTTATTTTACTTCAGTGTTTCCAGAATTGTATGCAGAGTTTTCCTTCGGCAGCATGATGCAGCTTTGGACAAGCCAGTCAACATATGGTCATCTAGTTGATCTGAAATGAGTAAAATTTTCTTATGGTATGTTGTGCATTTACATTCCCGGCTTTTAAAAGCCCTTAAGTGGAAAGCATTGGGGACTGCAAACTGAATTTTCTGTGTGTTACCATTATTGTAGGTCACACTACATGTGCATCGATGTCTTCTTTACCTTTTTGCAGAACTTTGCAGAATTTTTGTTTCTTTGAAGTTCAGTTTTGGTTCAGATTTTATCTATACCTGTAATCTCAGTAACGTATTCTGTAAATGCCTAAGGATGTTGTTAAAATTTATCTCCTTAAAATATAGTATCTGTTCTCTCATTCTTGAACACAAATATCTCTTAATTTCTCAGCTACTAAGCGCAAATGAATCTGAACTGCAGATATTTGTACCCAAATACTCTGTGATGCCTAAATGCGCTTTTGATAATAGTTTTCCTGCTTTGAGAGAAATTTAATAGTATAAATATCTACATTATTTTTATGAGAGTGTAAATTACACAGAATGTGGGATGCAACAGGAAGAGTAGAGAAAAACACTGAGATTATTTTTGAGAAGAAACAGAAAGAGATTAAAAGAGGCTGAATAGTTAAAAGTATATGGGAACTGTTACTCTGTTTACATTGTTCCATTAGTTCCCATGTGTACTTTCCTACTGAATCACTCTGCCTGCCTTTCCTTCCCTTGACATACAGATTGTCCTCATTTTTCACACGCTAGATGTCTGAGGAGGACACTTTGCACTTTTCCACATTCACAGAATCCCAGAATCCCAGAATGGTACGGGTAGGAAGGGACCTCTGGAGACCATCTAGTCCAACCCCCCTGCTAAAGCAGGTGCCCCTAGAGCAGGTTGCACAGGAACACATCCACGTGGGTTTTGAAGATCTCCAGACAAAGAGACTCCACAATCTCTCTGGGCAGCCTGTGCCAGGGCTCCGTTACCCTTACAGTGAAGTTCTTCCTCATGTTCAGGTGGAACTTCCTGTGCTCCTGTTGGTGCCCGTTGCCCCTTGTCATGTTGCTGGGCACCACTGAAAGGAGCCTGGCCCCATCCTCTTGACACCCACCCTTTACATATTTATAAACATTGATGAGATTATTCCATTCAGATTTTGAGCAAGATACAGAGACCAGGTTCTGCTATTCCATTGTTCTGGAGTATTTTTCTTGAGTTTTGATTATTTTTGTTGGTTTTCTGTTCTTGGTTTTGGGGGTTTGGGGTTTTTTTTTCGTTTTCACTGGCCATTCATGCCCATTTAGAATAATCTTTGGGCCACTTAATTTATAGCAACTCAGAATGAGTCACGTATTCGTTCCCTCACTTAGCATACTCTGGTTTCTTACTCTCTACAGTAAAACATTATTTCTGTCTAGCAACGAATTTGTAAAGCTGATGTTGAACTTAACTATCACTATTTACATTGTTAATGACTTTTGTGCACATAGTTGGTAGGTGCCGAGTAGACTATAGATGCAATAAATACTGCCCTCTGAATCACATTGTTCTCAGTTACTTCATCATATAGGTTGGATTTTTCCTTCTAGTCTAAAAGTATTTCAATATAGTAATACGAGTTACAGTTGTTTTCTTTAGTTTGTTAATTGCCATGTTTTAACTCTAATTGAAATCTGTACTTCAGGCTCCTAAAATCCACTATGCTGGTATCTAGGCCGATCAAAGACATCAGATCAAAATCTTATCTATTCTTCATTCAGAAATGAATTCTGTGACATTTATTCTGTGTGAATACTAAGAGTAAATCTCCTAATGATTATCCTTGAACAGGCATTGTGTAGCCTATGTAAGGGAAATGTATTTGGACCATAAATTAGGACTGTCTGATTGGAGACGTGGTTACCAAAGCTGTCACTTTATCACTAATTCCCCTTACGGCCTTCACGTCTGCTTTGTTCTCTGACCCTGCCATTGTCTTGTCTTTTATGGCTAAACAAAAATAATTTAATTTCCTAGAACTGACCTGTAGAAAACTGACACAATGCAATTCAGTTGATCACTGATGCAAAAACCTGAGTCATATCAGAAAGTCACTGCCCTGCCAAATCTGTTGTAGAAACCCCTGAGGAGTTGACATAATGAATCAGCCCTCTCTGGTGAGGCTTGCCGGGGGGGTTGGGGAGGGGGGGGCTAAATGCTAAACATCTGTCTGTTCTTCTGCAGTCCTGTTTTTCAGTGACAATGTTGTTAAAAATGAATGGGGTATGTGCATCAAGCCTGCATGGCACTGTTTGTTAACTTCAGCAACTCTGAGGTCACTGCTTGACCAATGGAAATGTCAGGGTGAATCAACATAATGTCACTTAGCAATTACATTTAGCCACTCTGCTCTTACAGCACATTGCTTATTGCTTTGGGTTTTACCTGCTTGACATGGAAGATTTGTAACAACTCATCAGAAGAGAAGTTTTAAATCATATTATTAAAAAATCCTATAAAAAATATTGATAAAAGATTTGTCCAGAGAAGATAGAAAAAGAGAAGAAAATAACTCTTATGTTATTGATGTATCACTACTACTTTACATTATTATGTGTTCAGAGATGGAGAAGCATAATTAATAATTTATCATGCCATCACTTACTAGGGTATCATGTGTCATCAGTGTTCTCAGACCCCAGTTTCTGCATGCTTTTGCTTTTCATAAAGTGAACTAACTCGGCAAAATCAATATGAAGACTTAGATGTCAGTGGTCTTATGCAGGAATACAGAAAGTATGATTGGCTATGAAAAGCTTAAGAGAAGATTAAGCCGTTGTAATTCTGCAGCTAAAAGACGTTTGCACAGCTACAGAGAAAAAAATTTGGTGAGAGTTTCTGTTTAGGAGAATAGCAGACCAACCTGCAAGAGGAAAAAAGATCCTTCTCGAAATTGGGGTAAAACTAGTCTTTCAAGCTTCTCATGAAAATATGTGAAGAGAATAATCTAGACTAGTCCGTCTTAGTGATTCAGTTTATTTTTTCATGGAAAGGCCCCATTTCAAGGCCCTCGTTGTGGTATTTTCACAAACGAGCTAAGTACCATGGTTTTATAGGAAAGTCTTTCATCCCTTATTGAAGCTGTCCACCTCTGTATCAATAATTAAAGAGCTGATAGACAGGAATTTATAAGGTCAGGCTCCTGAAACAAGCTAATAACTTTCTCCATATCTGTTGGACTTCTTGCCTCCTAAATGAATTCTATATTCTAGAAATAATTTCTTAGAACTTTTTATCTGAAATTCCACATTCCCTTCAATAGCTTCTCATTTCAGCAGTGCATTTGTTTTTGACCAGAAACTGTTGGGTTAAAAGATGTCTAGTCATCTCTATGCAGGAGCAACTCTGCAACCCTAAATTCTCTGTGATGCTTCTTGATAGATTTACTCTGATGCCAGGAGACATCAACATTAGCAGTAATGTTCGCTCACATACATAGGCCTAGAAATATGATGGGTGCATTTAAAACTATGAATAATACAGCTAAACACATTTGTTACTGGAACACCTTTACTTTGCCTCACAGTCCCATTAAATTTGCCTTCAGACTCTAGACTATCATGATTTACTGCTTTCTTGCAGTGTGAGGGGTGGAGGGAGGCATTCGTCTCTAAACTTGTAATTTTAGGGAAAATTAAGTTTTACTGGTACTTCTACCAAAATTATGCAGCTTTAGTTACATTTTGCCATCTGCAATTGGATTAATCTTCTCCAAACTAATGAAGTGTAATTTGTAAATGAACTGTTTGTTTCTCTGCCAGCATCACTCCAGTCATCTAGTTGTCAGGCCTCCTCCAAATGGAGGCATTGTTAGTCAGGGATGTGAAAGTCTAGCCTTTTTTATTGAATTGGCTTTCTGGGTTGTCACTTGGCTTGGCTCTTTGACAAAGACTAGGTAGGATGGAAAAGGCTTCTGTTTCTGTTTTTCCTCAAAGCTGCAGTGAAGAAGAGGTTTGTGCTACTGTAGCTCTTCTGTCTATCATTTGACAGTGTAAAAAGGGTCTTAGTGATCTGATCCCCTTACATAACATTTTCCTGTTACACATTCATCATGCTGTGGTATGACAGAGGTGAAAGCTAAGAACAATTGCTTTATGATTACAAAAAGATCAACTATGAAAATTGCACAGTACAGTTTGCACAGTAATGATAACACAATATAGAGCCCTGAGACTGGGTAGCTCTGAAGAGTTTTAAATTATGGGTGTTTTAGTAATCTTTTCCTAGTGTTTCTCCTGTTAGTGGCTTCAAATTCCAGAAATCTCTGTTTGTGATGGTTCTTTCAGTTTTCATGTAATATATCCTCACTCTTCTCAGAAAAGACTCTTCTCGTAGGCTCTGATACGCTTCTCTCTGTGCGTGTTTTGGGTTTGGGTCTTGCTGAAGGGAGATGGCTGGGTTTTTTACATTAAGAGCAGCAGCAGCTAATCTTGTGCTGAACACATATATGATCCTGACAAAAAAGCTGAGCTATTTTATACGCTTCCAATAGCATTTATCTAAAGGATTGAACTGAGCTAACAGCTGTGTTCTGTGGGACTGCAAATCATGAGGAATGCATAGTTCAAGATGGCAAAACTAATATTCAGATCGCATTATTAATAGTATCAGTTCCTTATTTCTTATTTTTCTCATGCTTCTAAACTTTGAGAACAAACTGCTTTACTGCAAGCTTTGTTGTTTGTATCCCAACTTGACAGTGTGTACAAGTTCCAGAGGAGCTTTGCAGACTCTTCTGTATTTGAGTGAATAAACAAGTTTGTCAAATGAAGTTCAAGATTTGTAATGGTTTTTAAGGCACAGAAGCAGTTTGGGATTACTTATTGTTTTCAATTCCAGTAGTTTGGGATTGCTTACACTTGGCCATTTTACTCACAGAGAAGAATATCTTTGAAGGCAGACGTAGCAGGTCGATAAGAAAAAACAATGCAGCAAGGACTGAGATTCTAATATTTGAAATTTTCACTCTGTACATCTTTAAAATCTAAAAGATGCTGATAACCAAAAGTCAGAAAAGAGGCAAGAAAGTGATGTGTCAGAAAACATAGCACTTGCTGATCTATACTCTTCCTTCTCCTTTACTAAATTGAATGGCTCTTGGTTTTTCCTATAATAATTTGAAAGGAACTAAGTTAATTCTTTATTTAACAGTTCTGTCTTTCTATTTGCTTCTTAATTGCCCACAAGTTATAGTGTTCTTATATCTACCCTTCAAATCCTTATATACATTTCCAGTGCATGTTTTTCTTCATGTGCAGATAATTTTAGTGTGACCAAAGTCACATGCCACGGATTTATTTTTTTCCCTGTGATTAGATTATTTTAGCAATATCCATCAAGGAATAAACAGTAACTTTTAAAGTCAAATACTTTAAATACATTGTCAAATATGTGAGCAATGAAGCTTGCAGTTGACTTGCGTTTTTTCGTGCTAAAATAGTTCGAGGTCTCAGAAGTCTGCAGAAAGCAAACAAAAGGCGCTACAAACATGCCAAAGTGAAAATCAGTTTTGCATTTGAACTAGCATTAATGAAAAATGTTCTACTGCCATTCACTTTATTCTGGATCCTGTGGCAGTTATACCAATTCCCTCTGCAATGCCCAAATCTGGACTTCCATGTTCCAGCACAGCCAACCCAACTTCCCTGATGTGCATCTCACTTCAGAACTTGCAGCTGTGCTGCCAGTTGTGATCACATCTCTACATGAATTTCTGCTAGTGTCAAGATATCTTAAGAATCACCTTTGTATTGAAGTGTGTACAATAACTTCTTTGACAGCAGATAGTTGTTGTGGTGCAGGATCAGATAAAGGCACTGCATGAATTGATGATGATTTTTTTTCTACCCTTCACCTCCAGTTTAGTCGGGGGTCAAAGGGGATGGAGTAACTTATCTTCCTTTTCCTCCTGTAACTTACCATGGCATAGCTCATTTACTTCTTGTGCTCAAAGGAAGCTGCTCTTAAGAAACAAGGCTCTATCTTTTCCCACTTCCCAGTTTGTGCTGTCTTCAGCCATCTTCATCTGCCGAAGGACATTAGGCAGGCATTCCTTTTATTCCCTGCTGTCTCCAAAACTTAAGTAGCATTTGTAAACAAAGTTAAATAACTTTTGTAAGATGGGATGGGTGAAACATATTAAGCAAAGCTGTGATATTAGCCTAAGCAGCAAAGATTTATGAAGACCTCAATTCAGCACTGTTTTGCTAGACTGAAATCACATCCGGGGGCCAGTTGATGGGTAGAGGGATTTTCACAAGGGAGCATTTACTGCAAATGAAGGAATAAGTGTGTTGGCGATTAGAGACTTTGCAGGAATGTAAAAGCTCAGCTCCTGGAATTGGATTTAGATGTGACTGTTCTATTTTCTGTGATTGATCAGGCTTGTGCAATGCCTCAGCTTTTCATTAATGTCACTGGCTAGATTCATGGGCTCTGCCAGTTCGGCAGAAGGAAGGCCACTCAAATTCTTCTTCCATTCTTCTTTCCTTATTTCCCTGGAGTTCAAAGCTCAGCAATCAAAGCGCGTATCAGGCAGTTGGAACTGAAACTTTTTCTGCCCCGATGAGCGGACTTCGAAAAAGCCCTGCTTATATAGATCATTTGTATTGCTATTTACCATTGCTATTTATCTTACAAAAAGAAGAAAAATCCATCACCCACGTTAGTCTTAGCATCCTGTAAGTTACTATTTATGATGCCTGTGCAGACAGATATCCCTGTCATATGTCTATCGTATAACCATTCATGAATTTCTTGGTGCGCTTGTCTCTTTCAAACACATATAAATGCTCTTCAGATAGACTGAAAGAGCTAGCTTAGGTCAAGGGTGATCTTCAGTTATGGAAGAGACTATGAGTCATTTATTTCCCTATAAGCCAAAGGATTATCATGCTTACTGGAGCATTGAAGGCCTTTCAGAATTTATTGCCAGAGCTTCCCTTGGGTCTTATGAAAACTTTAATCATGACAGGATCTTAAAAAGAAAATAAAACAAAACAAGAAAAACCCAGTAACAACACCAACAACAACAGAAAAGTAACACTTGACTTATTCGCTTCATAAAGTTTCAGGGAGTCAGATGGCTAAAACTAGAGAAAAATGGAACTCTGTCTTTTTATTAACCTGATTCATGCTTTTTTTCCTTACTATTAGTATGGGTATGTATAGGGAAATATTTGTCTTATCTGTGGCATTTGAAGTGTATATAATACACTGCTATCGTTTCTGACACAACATGAAATCATCTTCTAAGGAATTTTTTTCTTATAGTATTGCTGTGAAGAGAACGACGGCTTATTTAGGCATCACACAATGCTTGGTTGAGTGAAACTGAGTGAAAGGACATGACATGTTATGAGCTCCAGAAAAGGCAGGTAAAGAAGTGATACATCCACTTATTTACACTGTTGTTCTCTAGACCACCTGTCTCCAGAGCAAAGCCCCTTGCTTTGTACTATTTCTCTGGCTCCTAATGAAAGCTGGCAACTGTCCTGCTAGCTGCCTTCATCTTTGGTTAGCCAGTTGGACACTGTTGATGGAAGCAGTAGATTTGAAAACGGAGGCATAAATTTTCACCTTCATGGTGTGCTCGTGTTCTGCTCACAAACAATCTGGAAAAACCAATCTCCTGTTTAAATTACCAGCTGAATGTTTTATTTTATTTATACACATACACACACAGGCTCACAAGCTTGACAGACCTTTTTTACTTCTTAGTATAATAAGTGAGCAGATGGTTCATTATGCACTTGTATAAAAGTTGTAATTTGTAGGAGGATGGGTTAAAGATGTGTTAAAAGTGAGTACACCCAAAACTGCCGGCGCATGAAGTAGTTTCTTTTTGCTCTTACTTCTGTGGTTGACATTTTGTTTAGATGATCTTGAAAGAGCCTTAGTGAATTAGCTCAAGGAAGTAACACAAAACTTTAACTTAAGTCGAGTAATGGGATCAGCAGTTGCAGTTAGCTTCCCTGGATGATTTAGCAGAATGGCATTATATTTTCTCTTGGCCTTGGAAATCCTCAGGCTTAACTCACAAAATTTCACTTGAGCACTCACAATATCTGCTATCTAACTGATAAATTAAAAATGACAGAAGATGAGAAATTGAGAATGAGCTGGCTATTCTGAGTTTAGTACTAAAGGACAGTAGCTCGGGTGACTGACCTCTGAGGACCAAAGGCAGAAACAGCATCCCTTTAGATGATGAAAGTTGAGTGCTCTCCCTGAAGGGATCAACAATCCAGTGTGAATTTAAGGGATGTAGCATCCAAAGCTTGACTTCCACTGAGCCATGAGGTTCTGTGCCAAGCAGCTGGGAAGAGCCTGCTGCCAGCAGGAGTCCAGCAGACAGCCAGCAGAGGTGGAGGAGTACAGGCAAAACCACTCCTTGGGTCATCACAGATGCATGGTGCATGGATGCACATGAGCGCTGCCAGTTACACCATATATTGATGTTACACTGCACCAAACAAAAATTAACTGTATTTTCAGCAATAAAACAAATAAGGGTTCCTTTGTTTCTTTTTTGACAGTGCATTTTATCTACAAAAATGCAAACACAGGAAATATGATTATTCTTTGTATATACCATTTGTATGTACCGTACCAAATACCATTATCCCAGTCTGTTACAGTACTTTAAATTCCTGAGGAATTTTACTTGTTCTCTCCTTTTGTTGATTTGTAGAGTATATAATACCCACACTGCTGCAATTGCTTCTGCTGCTTTTTCATTTCTTTTTTTTTTTTTTACTTCAGGACTTGCCTCTTTTTTCAGATATTAAAAATTACTTAACATCTCAGTTTGAATATGACATAATTGACCTTCTTTCTAGAGAGTGAAGAGGAAAAACTACTGAAACAAAGCAGCATCTACATCACTTTATTGGGAAAAATGCACAATACAATACTTTATTTTTCCTGTAAAAATGAATTGAGAAAACGTTATGAGCAAATAAAGAATGTTCAGAAACAGAATATGTTTTACAGAAGGGAACTTTCTGATCGTTCTCCAGCCAGGATTTGCATTATTTATTTAGTTCTTTGGCTTTTTTCTCAGAAAAAAAAGAAATCAAAAATTGGATTTCCAAGACCACACGCTATATCATTATCCTAGCTCACATTAGTTTCACTGTGGGTTTTGGAGGGGTTTTTTTAACAAAACAGAAGAGAAATGTTTTGTCTGTGTAAGGATGTGTCATTGCTGCCTATCACTGCAGCATTAGAGGTTATAAATACTCTAAAGAGTGCCAGGTTACTAACTTGGCTTAAAAACTTTTTGATCAGATGCTAGATGCAGCCTGGCAATACATGAGTGATGCTCAGCACAGATTCATTCATTACTAGCTAGGCACATTTCCAGTGTACAACTCTACTCTGCCATGAAACACCATTTCCAGTGCTAAAAGTATTTAGTTATGCTCAATACCACCGCGCAATACAAGGAAGGTGGTACTTCAGATCTCCGCTAGAATTCTTAAAATCATGATCTCTCTGGCCTTTCCCAGTTCACAGGAAACGTACTGTAAGGGGGTGTGTGTAGGAAAAGTCGGAGGTAGAGGTGAGATCAATGAACAGTTAACCTCGATGTGTCACTTTCTACTATTTAAAAAGATATATTAGTAGCTATGGGCATTAATTTCTGTGTGTGTATATATATAAATATCACAGAATCATAGAATGGTAGGGGTTGGAAGGGACCTCTAGAGATCATCTAGTCCAACCCCCCTGCTAAAGCAGGTTAGCCTACAGCAGGTTGCACAGGAATGCATCCAGGCGGGTTTTGAATATCTCCAGAGAAGGAGACTCCACAGCCTCCCTGGGCAGCCTGTTCCAGTGCTCTGTCACCCTCACAGTGAAGAAGTTCCTCCTCATGTTCATGTGGAACTTCCTGTGGTTGCAGTTTGTGCCCATTGCCCCTTGTCTTGTCACTGGGCACCACTGAGAAGAGTCTGACCCCGTGCTCTTGACATCCACCCTTCAGATATTTGTGAGTATTGATCAGATCTCCTCTCAGCCTTCTCTTTTCCAGGCTGAACAGACCCAGCTCTCTCAGCCTTTCCCCATACGAGAGATGCTCCACTCCCCTAATCA
>VZSC01002194.1:87503-110149 GCA_013398225.1 Steatornis caripensis | reverse complement strand
TTCCCTTTGAGTTTTTTACAACCTCCTTGTTCATCCATGGAGGTCTCCTGCCTCCTTTGCTTGAATTCTTACTCAGTCTAGCACGGAGCCACCGAACTTCGTGCTAGCACCGCGGTGTGCCTCGCCGAAAATTAGCATTGCTCTCGGTTTCCCCGCATTTAAATCTCCAGCAGTTGCTCTGGCAATGCCCAAGCCTCGTCAGACTATGTTTATGTCAGGTAGGTTTAGGATATGAGCATTTGTGTGCATGGCTAAAATATCATGTTAGCAACAGCAATTCTCCTGCCATCTTTTGTCCAAGGTTTTGTATAAAAACCCTGTATTGAGGTCATTAGGAGGTGGAAGTAGACGATTGTTTTTGTTGTCACTTCTGCTCCAGGCGACTGTCTAAAGATTAGTTGTAATCTAGCACAAATTGCATTCCATCAAATCTAATTCATAACTAAAGTATTGCAGGATGCTCCATTTGAGTAATAAGTATTTAGAAACAAAACAATTTCAGAACTTGTATTTAATCTGCCATCCTTGTGGATTAAAAAAAATAACAAATGAGAAGAAAATCTTTCAAAGATATACAGCTTCACTTTTATAAATAAATCGTGGCACTCTCAATATTTTAAGGTGACAAGTGCTATCTAGTCAAAATAAAATGGCCACGAAGTTGAGATTACTGTATAGGCTTATTCACTCATATATATATAATTTTAGCTATTGTGAATGCTAAGGGACTTGGAACAGAAGAAATACTGCCTAAGAGCACCCAGAGCAAGTGAAATCTGTGTTTCAAGTGTACATGAAATATGTTATCAAATGTTTCAGAGCATCAATGGTTGTGCAGATTGGAGTGGTATGGAAATACATCACAACAGAGATCCATCTCTATATTTTCAGAACTTGATACCAACTTTGAGAACTGATCACATGAAGTCTGTTGAAAAAGTCTGTTCTGAAAAAGAGTATGAGCCCAATTCCTCCATAGTAATTTGTTTTTCATCTCAACAGAGCAGTGACATGTCTCTGTAAGTCTTTTAAGAAATTATTTATAATTCTTTCAGAGATAATTAACACATCCTGCATTTTAAAATGTACCACACAGATATAGGTCAGAAACATTTTTTCCTCAAGGTGTGCTCAGCTGTTTTCTTTAAACATTGGAATCTGGGAACCATTAGTGCTTGTTATCCAGAATACAGAGGAAGAGAAAATGCCAGAAATTCCCATTTGGCTAATGCTTCAGCTAAGGCACTCTTGTCTCAAAGCGCAGGCTAGTTTGGCTTGTGCGAGGCTCTTCCTTTACAAGCTGTGTTTTCATCCTTGCTGTTTAAAAGGAAAACAACAATAATAGTGTCACCTTGGATTTCTTTTACCACAGACCCAAATTGTTTTCTAAGAGTGATAAGTGCCATTATTCTTGTCATCCAGAGAGAAAACAGAGGTCCAGGGTGGTAAAAAACACTTGGGTATGATTAATCAGCAGAGTCAATAATGAAAGACAGTGTGCATGATACGTGGACTTGGACTTGGCCACACTACCTTTCAGCATAGTGGTTAAACCTCTCCTATAATGTTGATTAGAGGCCTAGCATCCTATGTGTACATTTGTTTCCCGCTTGGGTAGCATTCCTTCTACCTGTATGTTGGTGGATGTGCAAAAGACAAGGCAGTTGTTTCCTGTTTTGGGTAGAAACTACCTACTTTTTTGAACGCTTGCACAGGAGATATTAGTGTGCTAGTTGAATAGGATGGATATGTGGCTCATTAATAATAATTAATAATATATAATAAATATTTATAGCATTAATTATACAATGCATAGTTAATTGCGTACTGTATAATTGCATAATAAAAATATATTATGTATTGTAGCGATCTATCATATATAATTTATATTATACAATTATACTTAATTATAGTAGTTCTGGTAATAGTTCCATCTCAGCCTATGTACTTTGGCTGTTCTAGTTTATAATTCAGCAATTTCATCATTACTGTGTACTCAATATAACTTTAATACATTTAAAAGTCAATCAAAACCTGTGATTTTTCATTTAGTCACTTCTAAAGGGCCAAAGAGTTACACCTTTCATATTCTGCAGAACTTTTCTGAAGGGAAGAAGTGTCCATAGAATTTAAGGGCCCGTGACAGCCAATGTTTCAGCTCCCTTTGCTATCACAGTAATGCCAACTATTCCCTGCTAAAATAAACAGCTCAGCAGGCTAGAATATAGCTGTTTGAGAGAGAAGTCCAAGGACATTTACAGCCTTTCCAAATTCCGGAAATTCTCAGGAGAGAGGAACCAATGTTTAGTTTTAAGGAGATAAATATTTTTAAACTAATCCAACAAATTTTAACTGACATTAAAATGTGTACTATCCAAGCTTCAAGAAGCTAGGAGATATTTAGCTGCACACAGGTTTGCTCATTTTTCTGTAAATGTCCTCAGTGCCCAAAATCTTCTGCTTACAAATCTGTAAACAATTTGTAAAAAATATAGGTGGAAGTGTCCACCTTCAAACAATTGCTAGCTAGTGTTATTTGTCCACAAACAGCATCTCAGAATTTGTCAAACTTTTGTGTTTAGTATGGAGGGGACAAAACACCGAGGTAAGACTAGCATGTTCAGGAAAGAAGTTATGGTAGTCTGAGCACTGCTACTTGAAAGCTGTCTTGGCACCAAGAGAAAACATGATCAATGGTGAAGTCAAATACCGCTTTCATAAGTAGAATTTCATATCCCTTGGATCAAGATAGATGACTTTTGGCAGCATTCTCCAGTTTTAGCTGATAAGAGAATTTCTGAGTGGCAGGACTCCCTTGACTGGAGGAGTTAATAGAGCTGCTGCTTGGCTAGTGATATATCAACTGGTTATTTATTGATAAATTTGTTTGTGTCATGTCTCATAGAGTGAAGAAAGAAATCAGCATATATGGAGACCAGTTATCCCCTCCCTTCAATTATATTGCTTTACCTTCAACACTCTTTTGAAATATTCTGATATACCCACTCTGTTTCTGCCTAAAGATGGAAAAATAAAAACATAAAGGAATGAACTGCAAACATCAGGATTTGTCCCTATAGCTTTGGAAGAATGCCTACTCATTCTTTAAGAGGTCCTGATTTTTCATACAAGAATTTATTTTTTCATGAAGTCAGTTTAATCCTGAGAAGTGCTGAACTCCCTTCAGATCTTACTTGTTTTCTGACATTTTATTTACACTGGTATCAATGGGAATTATGGATTTTCAGCACATTTAAAATCAAGTCCTTCATCCCTGTGATGAAGGCATGCTCTGCTTACTTCTATATTCTGTGCTGCATGCTGTTTCTGCTGCAAAGCCACCATTGCAAGTGAATGAGTTGTGGAATTTCCTCACAGCAATCTGAGTCTAGTGTTTACGTATCTTTCTGTTTCTCTGTTCCCTGATTTCTATGGTATGGGACCATGACATAGAAATGAACCATAGGTTTCCCTAGCAATAATAACCAGATGAAATCTTTAATAATTTCAGGAGATGGAGGTTGTAGGAGGGATTACCTTTATGCTCTCTTAACTGCAAAATGAAAGCTGGGGATGGAGTTAACGTGGTAGGTACCAGTACAACTTCAGGACATACAGGCTGGTATGATAGACACTGTGACTTGGCAGTATGAATCACTTCCAGATAGCTGGACTTCTGTTTCCTTCCTGCCAGTGCTTTGGTTTCAGTTAAAAAAGCAACTACCACATCCCCTCTTTTTCCAAGGATGTATGGGAACGAGAGGATATTCTGGTCATTTTTTTATAGACCATATAGACTTATGGTTGTTCTGACACCCCATTAGGACTGGAGGTTCAGTTTTATTTGATTTTACGTTCTTGTTTCCTCCTTCTTTCTCTTCATACCTCTTAGAAACCAAATGTTTCTGCACTTCCACCATAAGGAAGCTCCTAAGCAAATAAAAGAAATCAGTATTTTCCTGAATACACCATTACAAGAATCTATTACATGCAGTTGGATGACACCTGTTATACCAAAAATAAATGGGGTGGAGGATAGAACTTGACTTCTCTGAAAATCAAACGTTCAGAGGCTTTGTGGGGGGCTCTGCAAGCAATCTGCAGCCAAGGGATTGCATTATATTTCATTAACCAAATGACAGCGAAGAAGGTCCATAACACAGTGAGGATCATTCTGGTTTTGCACTCATTAAAGTAATTAGAAGTCTGAATCAGGAGTGCAGAGAGTTCTTTACATTTTTCACAGCATGGAGAAGTGCAAGTTACGGAAAATACTGACAAAGATTCTGAACGAGGCAGCATGACAGCAGGGCTGGAGGTGCTCTGTCAGGCACTCCCAACCCCACACTGGATGTACTCCTTTCTTCTGGAGACAGAGGACCATTGGAACCAAACCTACAAATCAGCTGCCTCTTTGAAAACAAACTTTTTTCCACTGTGCTTTCTTGAAGGGGAATAGTATGCTAGAAGATTAGCTTGCTCCCTTGTCTGAACTACACACTGCTACAGCAAATGTGTATTGCATGCTTTCTAAGCTCTCTACAGGTTATTAGATGTCCTTAACCAACCTAAGGTTTGTTTTGACTACCTTACATTTTCTACCTTTGAATCTATCAGATCATTACCTAACTCTTGTTTTTCTAAGATTGCCAAAGTTGGTTTTCCCCTCTTGGACAGCTTTTTGTTTCTTTGTATTATGTAAGTAGGCACATTGTTCTTATGATTCAGTGCATATAGAGGAAATTACAATAAGACTCAGATCTGAATTATCTAGGTCCATCTCAAATAAACTCTGAATGTGCCCCTGACTCTTCGGTTGTCTCTCTGTTACCAGTGACAGTGAAATCGCGTCTCCATTAATCTCATATCAGCATGCCCTGCAGTTAGACTTAAGGGAGAGTCTATCAGAACTAGATTCCTAGTTAAGACTTCTGTGCCTGAAAAAGTAATTGGATATCTGTAATTGTTTCTTTTCTGTTACATAAGAATGCAAAACAAATGTCATTCGTTAAAAACATATAAAGATGTGGGGATGGGAAAAAGTAATTTTTCCTATAAAATAAGTTTTACTTGTATCCGGAAGGTAAGTGTCACATCCCACCAAAGATGAGGGAGAAGTGACTCAGGTTTGTGGATCCTCTTGGGGCAGATTAAGGTAAAAAAATTACTCAAGGTCCATGCACAAACATCAATTTTAATGAGAAAAGTGCAACTGCCCCGTATAGTTTGGCATCCCGTAACATACAGCCTTACAGAATGTTAAAGTAAGCCATGCGGTTATTTGCCACACGTGGTGTTTAAGCCTTGCATTATTTGCTAGATAAAAAAGGAATAAAAAGAGAGTAAGGAAGGGGGAGTGCAAGAGAGTGCGAGAGTGCAATCACCGATCCAGGTTCCAGCCTTGGTCCAGCCAACAGGGGAGTATCTGGCCTATAGGCACACTCATCCAGAAGTTCTTTTCCCCAACCTGATGCTATCCTCTGTCCCCTTTTATTCTCATTCCTCAACATGGGCTGCCTCCTCCAGAAGTGTCACCCCTGGGCAGCACCTAGCATTCTTCTGTTGTTGGCTAATTAGTCTCACTTGCCATGTAATTTAGCTCATCACGGGATGAATTGAGTCAGTGGTCATAATCTCCCTCTGATGCCTGGGGAATCATTCGGCCTTTAGCACCTTCCAAGGAAGGATGTTCCCTCTTATCAGTCTTTAGCTCCTCTTATCAAGCAAAGGTTGTCATTTGTGAATGTTTGAGACATTTCTTGGAGAAGCTTAGGGGATTCTCTACCCCCCTCCTTGCTTTTACCAGGTTCCTATTCCCCCGCTGAGCAACCAACTCTTTTGTTCAGAGGGTTTTATGGGCAGGCAGAAGATTGAGTTTGTTTAGCTTTCTGCTTGGTATCCTACAGTATGAGAGGGATCTATACCACATATGTATGTACAAGTATATGTATCCTATATACCATAGAAATATAGGTTCAAATTACTCTGACCTTTCATCATTTTGACTCCTTGGAAAAGGAATTTGTTACGAAAACTGACTAATACTGTTCCAGAATTGCATCATTCCTTTGAGCTGCTGAGTTGAATTTGTAAATCACTCTCAATTTTGGTGATGGCGAACATTTTAATTCTCGCACCTTTCTCCTCAAATTTATTGTCTGGAGTACCTTTGGCTTCATTTTTTGTAAGGGGTTCAATAACAGACTCTCTGTCTCAAAATGAAACACATGAATAACGGGGGAAACCAGAGGAGCAGAAAGCTAAAATGTCGTGAGGGAAATTGAAGCAGGGAGATGAGATGAGTTCAAAAATTTAATAAGACAGATGAGTGGTGAGTTGATTTATTTGTCTAGAAAGTAATCATGTTGTATTCCTTTGTTTTGGAAGGATTATACTGCTTTTTCTGTTCTTGATGCTGTACCTGAGGAGGCAGTACAGATAAACTCTCACAGATTGTTTCAGCAGTGACACACAACCCCACTCTGCAAGTGCAGAAAGTCTTCTGCAGCATATTGAACACTTTCAGCTTTGTTTAAGCCAGGGAATTTGCAGCATGGCCATGACACACTTCAGTGAAGCTGTTCCAGACAGAAGAAAGCCAAGGCAGAGACTGCTGTTGTTTATGGATATTATTTTTTTTTAAACTATAATATAAAAAAGTTCTGCCTTAGCTAGATAAGGTATTTTTAATACTTAGTGTGGATTGTAAACATTTTACATAGTTATAACGAGCTTTATTCAAGTATGTATTTCAAACTAACAGAAAATATATCATTTTTTCATTGAAAAGTTGAACTTTTGCCAATTCTGCTGGAGGATGGGTGATTTCTGTACCATTCTCTGATGAATTCTTGCTGTTACTCTCAACAAAGTGCTTTTTGGGTCTTTTTAACATTTTGATTTCTTTAGTCAAGATTGTTTCCTCTTTCTTTCACAATGATAATAGCTGAAGTGGAAGGGTTGTTCATAAAAATCGCTTTGAGTCAATGAGCATTGTTTAGAACAGTGGAGTCTATGTGGGAATTGTAAGACATTTGAATGAAAGTCACAACTTACCTCTTCAAAACTTTTGTGATATTTTGACAGTTGAATTTAAATAAGATGCAGAATGTATACGTAGTTATGGGCTCCCTTGTTTTCCTTCCCACTTCACCACAATGGAAGGAATAAAAGACAGAAGTATTTTTTTCAAATCTTCTGCTTTTAACTCTGTTCATTAGGAATGAAGGAAATTAATTAGTGTCTTTTTCCTCACTAATTCATGCATTTTCTTGGTCTTCAGCCAATCTAGTAACTCAAGTGCTGTGCAAGTAGCTTTTAATTCATGGTGAGACAGTACATTCCTGATTCTTTCTGGTTTGAGTTTTGTGCTTGGAGGCTCAGGTATAAAAAAAACCAAAAACAATTAGGAGGGAAAAAATCAACATCAAAATCACACTCACAGTCCTTCCTCATGGTGTTTATTTAGTTCCTCAGAGAGCCATGGACAGGTTGATCAAATGTGTATCTACTGTTCTTAATTCTCTAAGTCACTATTACTTCTGTCTCAAAAGCAGACTAGTTGAAGGATATTAATTAATTTTTGGGCTTGAGTTAAAGCTAATGTGTGTAGTTTTTTCCTAACTGCTTTTGGAAGTGTAAGTGATGGCCAGAAAGGCTTTTTTTCCTATCCATGAAAGTAGCAAAGGAAATGCATGCATCAGCAGTTCCACTGGAGCAGGTTGCCACCTGTGGATGAAGTGGGTGGCTTTTACTTTTCAGCTTTATTTTTGGTTATCACAGGCAGGTTCAGGAAACTCTTTACGTGAAGGAAAAACATATTATCTGTTTTCAAGACCTATGAGCATTTCAAATCTGGAACATAGTTTTGGAACTTTTTCTAGCTGATCTCCATAAGCCATGAAAGATATGTATTTTCCCTGGAAAATAAAATGGAACCATGGCCAGGTCTTCTCTGAAAGACTTCAGTCTTATTTCTGTTCACCTCTCCAAAGAAATGCTCTTTTCTTCAGATGCCCTATCTGAACAGACAGGGAACTTCATCTGAAGAGTATTTGCTTTCTGAAGGTAAGAGATAATAATCCCTATTTCTTTCTCTTTTTCTTTGGCATTTAGTGAACAGCCAAACCAGGGCTAGAACTTCCCACAATCTCTGGTCTTCTTAAAATGCAGCTTGTGGCACAAAACCAAGATGCTAGTCATCTGCTTCAGGGGAAACTTGAGGAGGAAGAAATATTAGTCTTCTGTCCATCACATCAGCAGAGATACAGAGTTCTTGAAAGACCACTGGCTGAACACGGCCAAAGCACCTTCAAGACTAAGCTCAGTAACTCAGCCAGAGAAATGTATGAGTACCTTTTTTGCTCAAGGCAGTTTATAATAAAACCCCTGCTCTTGGCAATACCTGAAAACAACTGTATAGTTTTAACTAAGTTCATGAGGGCTGTGTACACAGAATTACACAAAGACTTGGATGGTTTTCTGAATCTGGGGCGTGCATGTCTTCCTCCCTCCCACTGCAGGCAAACTATGTTTGTAATTAATTTATTCTGAAGACTGAAAGGAAGAGGAGATCTCTTCCCTTCTACCTTTTATTTCTTTACTTTTTCCTTTTGACTGTGTTTGACCATGGGACAGATTGCTGTGCCTGTCCCGAGGAGGAGTTACTGTCTCCAGGAGGCAGAGTACTGAGTGGCTCAGCAAGCAGTATTTTCTGTTCTGCTTAAAGATTATATTTACAGTGTGTACAGTGTGTCATTCTCTCCAAGCAAGAAAAGAAATCATTTACATTTTTAATCAAACTCCCCAGGAGCTTCAGCTATGGAATTATCACAGAAATACCCTTGGCAGTATATTAATAATAGTCTGGCATCTCTTTAATAACTGTGTCTGTCTCTAGCTCTGACCTTCATTTCACACAAAAAAGTTACACTTTTTTAGCACCAGTTATACCTATCTATCTATCTGTATCTGCACAAACTTGATTCTAATGAATCAGACCTCATTAAATAAAGATTAATTTATATTAAATACATAATTAANAGTGGGTGGCTTTTACTTTTCAGCTTTATTTTTGGTTATCACAGGCAGGTTCAGGAAACTCTTTACGTGAAGGAAAAACATATTATCTGTTTTCAAGACCTATGAGCATTTCAAATCTGGAACATAGTTTTGGAACTTTTTCTAGCTGATCTCCATAAGCCATGAAAGATATGTATTTTCCCTGGAAAATAAAATGGAACCATGGCCAGGTCTTCTCTGAAAGACTTCAGTCTTATTTCTGTTCACCTCTCCAAAGAAATGCTCTTTTCTTCAGATGCCCTATCTGAACAGACAGGGAACTTCATCTGAAGAGTATTTGCTTTCTGAAGGTAAGAGATAATAATCCCTATTTCTTTCTCTTTTTCTTTGGCATTTAGTGAACAGCCAAACCAGGGCTAGAACTTCCCACAATCTCTGGTCTTCTTAAAATGCAGCTTGTGGCACAAAACCAAGATGCTAGTCATCTGCTTCAGGGGAAACTTGAGGAGGAAGAAATATTAGTCTTCTGTCCATCACATCAGCAGAGATACAGAGTTCTTGAAAGACCACTGGCTGAACACGGCCAAAGCACCTTCAAGACTAAGCTCAGTAACTCAGCCAGAGAAATGTATGAGTACCTTTTTTGCTCAAGGCAGTTTATAATAAAACCCCTGCTCTTGGCAATACCTGAAAACAACTGTATAGTTTTAACTAAGTTCATGAGGGCTGTGTACACAGAATTACACAAAGACTTGGATGGTTTTCTGAATCTGGGGCGTGCATGTCTTCCTCCCTCCCACTGCAGGCAAACT
The DNA here is from genome assembly GCA_013398225.1 of Steatornis caripensis. Lineage (NCBI taxonomy): Eukaryota > Metazoa > Chordata > Aves > Caprimulgiformes > Steatornithidae > Steatornis > Steatornis caripensis. The sequence continues at coordinate 100,316 of VZSC01002194.1, read as the reverse complement.
ATGTTTGTAATTAATTTATTCTGAAGACTGAAAGGAAGAGGAGATCTCTTCCCTTCTACCTTTTATTTCTTTACTTTTTCCTTTTGACTGTGTTTGACCATGGGACAGATTGCTGTGCCTGTCCCGAGGAGGAGTTACTGTCTCCAGGAGGCAGAGTACTGAGTGGCTCAGCAAGCAGTATTTTCTGTTCTGCTTAAAGATTATATTTACAGTGTGTACAGTGTGTCATTCTCTCCAAGCAAGAAAAGAAATCATTTACATTTTTAATCAAACTCCCCAGGAGCTTCAGCTATGGAATTATCACAGAAATACCCTTGGCAGTATATTAATAATAGTCTGGCATCTCTTTAATAACTGTGTCTGTCTCTAGCTCTGACCTTCATTTCACACAAAAAAGTTACACTTTTTTAGCACCAGTTATACCTATCTATCTATCTGTATCTGCACAAACTTGATTCTAATGAATCAGACCTCATTAAATAAAGATTAATTTATATTAAATACATAATTAATTGGCAGGGATAAGGACTGTATCACCTTTAATCATGACCAATCCATCTTCAGCATATATCAACATGGTGGCAAAAGAGTTTTGAGTTCTGCACTTCTATTCTTTATTTCTCTTCTATGACTTTTTAAATGTCCATAGCTGGCAATAGAGAACACACTTTTTTTCAAACGCAGTGAAATTACTTCTTTCAAGACGTTCACTTGCCTAAACAGCAGACTAACGTAGTTACAGTAAGGATCGCTGCAAAAGTGAAAGAATCTTACTGCCTTTAACAATTTATCCTGCTTCTTACACAGGGCTAGTTTCAGTATTTCTTTTCTGCATTGCAGTCTGTGATGTAGGCTTTCCAACAAGATTCTAAGAATTCAACTAGAAATATAGCAGTCTGAGGTAGGTACTTATTTATCAGGCTGGATGCTGGGATTTCATTTCCTAAACCAGCGTAGCCTTAGGGGACACTTATGTTCACTTCTTCAACACTTGTGAAGGTTTAGGAATGTACTTCTCTTGAAACTATTTTGTTGTCCCTTCAGTTTTGAAATGGCACCAAGTCAGTGAGCAGTAGAGAATTTTTTCCTTTTTTCTTACGTGTCTATAAAAATCCTAACTCAGGACTAACTCAGCTATGCCCTGAGGAACGGTAGGAGAGCTAAAAATGCTTCCTTTTGTGTCCCAAGCACACCATAGCTATTAAGAAGTCACAGTTTTGTGTTAACTTTTGGTATGTTAGACCTCACTAGCCTTTTCAGGCTGAAGTGTCTAGTTGCTTTAAAATATTTGTATCTGTTTTGATGTTCTTTTCAGACACTTCTACTCTGACACTGGATTGAAGACAGCTTGTTTTGGAAAACCACAATCAAAAGAAATACTAGATGTTTGATTGTTAAGATGCAGGATTTAATTTCTGATGTCTATGTGCACTCAAATATGTGCATATATTTTACTTAAAATAATAAAACTTTTTCTTTTACCTTAGCTGTCATTCTCTGTTTTAAAACAAGAGAAATGCTCTTGCTTAACATGGCCTATTTTTTTGTCTCCTTCCAGCTAGGGATTATTTTGTTATCTCTGATCTTCATGTGATGACAAAATACATATATACCCAAATCTTTGCTTTCTTCCTGGCTGTAGAGTCCTGGTCCACACTTTTTCCAGAAATAATGGCAACAATACTTAGGAACCCAAATAAATAAAATAAAATATAATAAAATATGATATAATATAATATAATATAATATAATATAATATAATATAATATAATATAATATAATGTAATTTGAGTACTGATTCATGCAGAGTCCTGCTAGGCACTTACTTTGAGCTGGATAAAAGATTTTTTTCCAAATTCAGATGAAACTTTAGGTACTTTAAAAGGGCATGAATGAGTTCGGGATCATTTTAAGGATAAGATACTTGTTAACAAATGAGGTAAATATGTGGGAGGAAAGAGGAGGTGTCAAGTGACCTCCTATGGGCAACGAATAGAGCAGAACAGAACAGGACAAGAACAGAACAAGAATAGAATAGACTAGAATAGAATAGAATAGAATAGTATAGAATAGAATAGAACAGAACAGAATAGAATAGAATATTTCTGTTTCAAGGCACCTACAACAATAATCCAGCCCAACTGCCTGACCACTTCAGGGCTGAGCATAAGTTCAAAGATGGTGTTAAGGGCATTGTCCAAGTGCTTCCTAAACACTGACAGGCTTGGGGCATCGACCATCTCTCTAGGAAGCCTGTTCCAGCATTTAACCACCCTCTCTGTAAAGAAATGCTTCCTAATGCCAAGTCTGAACCTCTCCTGGGTGCAACTTTGAACCATTCCAACACATCCTTTCACAGAATCCCAGGGAGAAGAGCTCAGCACCTCTCTCTCCACTTCACCTCCTCAGGAAGCAGCAGAGAGCAATGGGGTGACCCTTCAGCCCCCTTTTCCACAAACTGGCCAAACCCAGGGTCCTCAGCCACTCCTCATAAGACATGCCTCTTTTGACCGGCTGACCATGCTGTGTTTGATGCCCCCAGGATGCATTTACCCTCTTGGCTGCTAGGGCACACTGTCGACTCCTGCTGAGCCTGCTGTTGGCCAGCACCTTCAGATCCCTTCCTGCATGGCTGTTCTCCAGCCGCTCTTCTCCCAGTTTATACTTGTGTCCAGAAGCATTGAGCATTAGCCATCCCACCTCCACTCGTTCCAGTCCACTCAGCAAATTACCATTCTATCCTTTCATTTGGGTCCCTCACCTTTCAAGTCTCTGAACAAATTCTCCCTATTTTTTTTAATTTTCTTTCACTACAAGGTGCACATCCACAGCCCTCAGGTACTGTGCTGCTCAATATTTATATGAATTTTTTACCCTCACACTTTTCTTCCTTCATCTACCACAGTCTCCTTAACCATTCTGTCAAAAAGTCATTCTTCTGCTCTCTAAAATCCTTCTGAAAACTACCCTTTTTTAAGAGCAACAACCTACTATGTCTGTTAATTTACACTGCAGTCCTTTAATCTTCAGCCCACTAGGTAATAATAATATTTTACCATCTTGGAAAAAACCTCTGACCTCTCAAAAGTGGTTTTGTTTGCTTCAACAACTCTATTCCTTTGCTGTGTATCTTCTATCCCTTAACAAGGCAGATGTAACCTGTAAGGTGCCACTTACCCAGTAAATGTTTATAAACAGTACCAAAGCATAATCAAAATCTGGAGTCCCAGTAAATGAAATTAAATTTAGTCCATCCCAAGGTTATTTATTTTAGCTACCCATTTTCCTTTCACTCTTTGCCTATCTCTCATTTCATTCTCTTCTTTTCCTCCTGACATTTTTGCCCCACTCTGTTTCTTTCTGATCCTTTCTCTTTTTCTATTTCTCCAGAATTTTCCTTCATTTTATTTCTTGTTCTGCCACATGTACTTGCCCCATTTTTTAATTTGTCTCCCTTCTCTCCTACATATTTTTTCCTACATGCTTCCCTTTTCTTTCCAATCTGTCATACCTCAGCATCAGCCAGTTTTCTTTTTGCTCTCTTAAAAAATGTCTTCCACCCCGCCCGATTTAAAAATCTATCATATTTCCCTTTACTTTTCTCCTTTTCTGATTCCAGCCTTCTTTCTGAGCATTTTTACCTTTATTTCCCGTTTCCTGCAAGGTACCTCGTTTCTCTTCTGTCTGTTTTTTGCAAAACCCCTCTATGTCTTTCTTATTTATACATTATCTCTGTGCTTTGCCTCACCTCTTTCCCCATCTCTGCTATTCCTGCATAAAATAAATGTAGGAACAATAGAAAAGGTTGATACTGCGATTCCAGGACGAGAGCAGGCATGTGGGCAACTTGGCAGACCTCGGTAGGGAGTGGCATATGGATTGCAGACTGTCTTGTACCAACCCAAGTTTCCCTTGCACCTTTGTATGTATCCCTCTCCAACAGACAGAGTAGACCAGATAGTAATAACTCAGCACTGGAAGGTGAGTTGAAGGCATGGCTCTGTCCTGACTCAGGGCTCAAGCATTCCTAACACGCTGTGAGGAGCAGGAGGAAAGGAAGACAGAGTGTGACTGTAGCCACTGTTTGCCAGGGCCAGGACCTTCTGGAGAGCCCTTAGCTGGTGAGAAAACCCACACACTTTCTGGCTCTGCTGCTCTTTCCATCTCCACATACACAGAGTGAACTGGAGGATGGCCTGACAGGGTAATTGACAGGGGGAGATACTGGTATGGATTCGTGCCAGCCTACAGTGACTTGCTCACTAGAGTTTGAATTGCCTATGAACAGCTCTCAGCAGCTCTCATTTAAACCACAAAAATGTCAAAATATTTTATTCAGTGGAAAACATAAGTGAGTTATCAGGGCTGACTGTTTCTGAGTTCATGCCTTTTAGCAAACAACTTCTGAAATGAGTTCTCCCTCCTCCTCTCAGCTAGCAGTAAGCAATTCATATGTTTTGGGGTTGTGAAGGTTTGCCTTTTTTTAATCTATTTTTTAGAGCTCTACTTTAAAATGAAGTGATTCTCACATAGAGGGACTGATCCTTTTCCTAGTACAGTGAATGATAAAACTACTGTGGACTATGAAAGGGCAGCATAACAGTCTTTGTCTTCAGCTGTGTAACATTTCTGGAATCCATTCGTTCTACTACTGGGAACTGGAAGCTTTGAAAACATAAAAGCAGCAAGGAAAAATTGCAAGCAGGAATAAAGAGAAAGTATTTTGATTGTAAAGAGAAAGTATATATATATATATATATATATATATATATAACAAAATCATCTCTTGCCATATGTCTTCTCTACAGAGAATAATATTTAGATGCTCATTACATAAAAGAGCTCAGTTTAGCCTTTTCCTGGAAATAGTCTTCTACTACTTACATAGTAGCTAGATAAAATAATGTTTATGATTTATCAGCAGTTCTTCAGTCCCTTAATTTCATTGCACTGATAAAAGACATTCCAACAGCTTGAAAAGAAATACTGACTTCTGATTAATTGTCAGCTACAAAAGGTGAAAAATGGTGAAAAAATGTTGCCTTCTTTCTTGTTCTTATGTTTTTTCCTGCTTTTTGCTTACATTTAATCTTATTCTTATCATTATTGAATTATTTTTCTCCCTGTCTCTGAGGCTTTGAACATCCACTGCAGTTTTTGGGGACAGCTAGGAGCCATAAATGCTGAAGTTTTTTTCAGAACCATGTCATTGAGGCATCTTGTATATTAAAATTAGAGGTTGAAGGTTGAACAATGCAGAAAATACTGTCGGTGCTGTAAGTTACTTGTGCCGTTTTTGCAGTATTTTGGAAAATAAAATGTTACAGCAGATTTAAGTATCTGCTGCAGGTATGTGATGCTGAAAGTAAAGCATTTGTTCACAAAAGGTTATGTATTTTTATATTTCACATTGGAATCATCCAAATGTTTCGTTTTTAATTAGGCTTTTTGGAAGATTAATTGATCCACCTAAGAAGACTAGCCATCATTAATTTAAAGACAGCAGCAAATAAATTTGTAGCAGCAGTATTTTTTTCTCAGGTTATATGCAACATGAATTGAAAAACGCACCAAAAATAGCCCAACTTTCCGGTCTGACTGCTGATGTCTAAGTTTGGCTTATTTTTGGTGATAAGTCAGTTTAAGTCATTGCCATTATCTGTTTGACTTTGCTTTGCCCTCTGTTCAAACTAGAATTGTCCTACAAATAGCTGTAGCACTTCAGTATCCTCCTTAAAACTTCTCCATAATTCTCAAGACAACTTTCTAGAGGAGGCAATATTCACATGCTTGTAACAATTTTATTCTCTGACCAGTTCTTCAGGGTTGTCTTTTTGAGCATCTTCACGTGCCAAAGACATCTGCTGTCTTCTGTTGTTTTTTCAAGTTGTACTCTGCTTGGAACAGGAAACTGTGCTAGCTTTGTTTCCTAAATGAAGGAGGCTATAGTAGCCATGCTCTCTGGCTGTGGATTGAGCCAAATTTGACAGAGCGTTTTCATCTCAAAAGCTAGTAATTTCTTATTAATTTTGTGAAAGCAAGCCTATAAGAAGAGATGGATTCTAATAAAACTTTCAGTAAAAAGGAGTCTACAGACTAAGTACACTTTTTTCTAGTCATTGAAGAACGCACATGAGAACTCCAACATGAAAGAAAACACTGTTTGTTAGACATAAGACTTTGTTAATTCTGAAGGTAAAGGAATTGCTTGTGCTGTGTTTTACTTGTCCGTAATGCAGTATGATCCTGGTTCATCTCTGTAATATCTAGGTAGTATTACACTACCAAAAAAATGTAACATGTAGGAGAATATTTCAGGAGAATATATGTTGTGAGATATTTAAGGAAAATATAACTCACTGAAGATAAAGACAGCATGAAGTAAAAGAAACTGCTTTGATTTTATGGACATTTCCCAATAAAATATGCAGGTAAATCATTACATCCATCTCATTGAAAGACTTTGTGGAGTATCCCCACCAAGTCTGGAATTCATCAAAATTTCACAGCACTGCCATTTCACTCATATTTTGCCAAAATGAAAATTCTACTTTTTCATCACACTTTAGTCAAAATAAAATTCTGTTCTTCACCAGAGCAGGACTGAGATATATGTTGGAACAAGTCTGCCAGAAATAACTGGCCTTGTAAAATGAGAACACAGTTCAAATGTATTCACAATCCTATTAAACCTAAGCAATTCAGGTTGACCAAGAACAAATCTCATTTCTCTTTCTTTCTTCAGGATGCCTGTCAATTATGTTAAACTGAATTCATTCTCATCATATGACTTGAATAAAGATAGATAGTACAATCTTTCCAAACCATACTACTCATCTGAAAGGGAGAAAAAATACTCTTATTTTTTCAGAAACAATGATTACCCTACCAGTTGTAACTCATTGAATCTGAAAGAGCTTTTATTATTGTAATTATCCTCTGATTGAATTTTTTAGACATCTATGATTATAGCAATGCAGCTTTTATTTTCTTTTAGATCATAAATTTCATAAAGAAAAACACAATGGCTGGCATAAAACAACAATAACCAAAAAATGTGGGGGTTTTGCCAGAATGAAAACAAAGAGAAAACATTTTTGTTAATCAGAAAACAGCAAACTGTAGTGTAACATACTGAGAAAAATCTTGCATTGTGCTATGAAAAGTGCATTCCCCATTTGGGAAAATTGATTTCATAATGGAAATATGAAGTATCTTTGATTCTTTTCTTTTCCACCTCCCATCCAAGCCAATGTCAAATGTCTTACAGGTTGTGTTTCATATTTTGGGGGTATAATTATTAAATGATGTCCCTTTCCAGATAAAAAAATCACTGTGGTCTAGTTTTGGGTAACTATGCTTCGCAGCGGAGCAAGTTACTTACCAAAATCTTCCAGATGGAGAATCATGGGACACATGCAGCAGAGAAACAAGCAGTGAAGACTCTGGCAGTGGCTGCAAGGGAAATGTCAACAGTGACCCTAAGGCACTTACAACACTTACAGGCAGAACACAGTCTGCTGCATCTGAATCTCATGCACCTGCATTTCATGGACAACTGGCTGACCAGTTGGTCCACAACACAAGAATTTAATCTACTTAGAAACTCCAGCTATAACAAAGTCTCACTGCCAGTCTCAGTACAGGAGCTGTACTTAATTCTACACCATCTGGAACATCTAGTTTTATTTCAGTGCATATTATAAATTAAATACAATACTACACATTACTGTTTTATCTTTTGCTTTGCTTTTAAATGTCTATTTCATTTTTCAATGATCGCTTAGCATCAGAGCTCAAGTCTGTAACTTTTTTTATCTTTATGAGGAATCAGTGATAGTGGGAATTAACTGAAGTAAAAATATGTGAAAGGAAAAATTCTGTAATTAACTATTAAAATATAAAATCTAGGGCAATAGAAAGTATACATAGACTAGACTAGACTAAACTAGGCTAGGCTAGGCTAGGCTATGCTAGTTCAGTCGGAAGGCACCCACAATGATCATCTAGTCCAACTGCCTGACCACTTCAGGGCTGACCAAAAGTTCGAGCATGGTGTTAAGGGCATCGTCCAAGTGCCTCTTAAACACTGACAGGCTTGGGGTATCAATAACTTCTCTAGGAAGACTGTGCCAATATTTGACCACCTTATCTGTAAAGAAATGCTTCTTAATGTCAAGTCTGAATCTCCCTTGGTGTTGCGACCTGCAAGGAGTAGTTTAGGATGACTTCCCTCCCCTTGGGACCAGCCACCAGGTTTGTGATACATTTGAACTGAATTAAGATGAAACAACACCAGCCAACCATTTTTTATGATTCATTAATACACAATACAAAGCATGCAGTTAAACATGATAATTCAATGGCAATAACATAACTGGATAAACAACTGCATAAACAAGTCCCATGCCATGTGTTGTTACTTAGATCAAGTCAATAAAAATAAAGAGAGGAAGAGCGAGATAGAGGAATAGAGAGAGATAGAGAAAAGAGATTTCACCACCTGTGGATCCAGCGGTGTCCCATCAGTCCTTGTCGCACAGTGTGATGGTGGTGGGAGTCCCCACCCATCCTTCCGGTGGTACCATACTTATACAGTTCAAGTCCCAATCTCTGCCCAATTCTGAGAAACTTCATGCATATGCATGGTGGGAGTGATGAAGTGTGATCTGGTGCCACACAGTCTCAGTGTATCTCAGGTGGTTGCTTTGGGGTTTGTATTAGATGNTGGTGGGAGTCCCCACCCATCCTTCCGGTGGTACCATACTTATACAGTTCAAGTCCCAATCTCTGCCCAATTCTGAGAAACTTCATGCATATGCATGGTGGGAGTGATGAAGTGTGATCTGGTGCCACACAGTCTCAGTGTATCTCAGGTGGTCGCTTTGGGGTTTGTATTAGATGAGACCCTCTCCAAGGTCCCAGCACCCTGCACATGCACAGTCAACAAAACCACAGCAGAAAACTGCTGTTTCAGTCCTGTCTCCACAGATCCAAAAACCGCTGACTTGTTCCATGAAGTCTTGCAACACTCGCAGCAAAGCTTGCGTCTTTTGCACCAAGAAATGTTTAAGGCAAATGTCCATTCATCCATCCGCCACACCTGAGTGCAACTTTGAACCATTCCCACACGTCCTATCACTGGATACCAGGGAGAAGAGCTCAGCACGTCCCTTTCCACTTCCCCTCCTCAGAAGGTGGCAAAGAGCAAAGAAGTCACCCCTCAGCCTCCTTTTCTCCAAACTAGACAAACCCAGAGTCCTCAGCCACTCCTCGTAGGACATGCCTTCCAGTCCTTTCACAGGATTTCTTGCCCTCCTCATTGCATAACATATGATCTTATATTTTTGTTGAAATTCATTTCCTCATTATGTAGTTCTATCTGCACTTCTTCAAAAAATGAGAACATAATTTCAATAAGAAATTTTACTTTCCTTTTTTTAATGACTCTTCAAACTCTAGAGATACCTATCTGCAAGAAGACGTCTGTGCTGGATTTTACTCTGTCCACAGAAGTAGATTTGTTCCATTGCTATGAAACCCTGCTTATGTTGACACAATAATACAAGGAGATAGGAAAATTTATCCTGTGGTGGGTTCTGATCAAAATTCTTTAGGGTGTTGAGTAAATTATAGAAGATGTGAGCTGCTGAATTTTATATGTGGGTGCTTTTTTACATCCACAGTCTATGTTTTTCTTGAAAATCTGTATTTACACCTCTACCTATTTATTAAATCTTACAAGTTTGCCTTCTTTTTTCCTTAGTATTGAAATACTGATGGTTTTCTTTCCCAAAGTAACTTTTGGAGGCATAGTGTATGGGGCCATCACAACAACAACTTCTTTGTGTTATTTATATCATTGTTGCTAAGGCATTTGAAAAGTCACAGATGTCTTTCTAGGCAACAGGTTTCAGAATGAAAAACATTCCTGAGCTTGTGTACAGGAAATGTTCTGGTGGACTGGAGAATGTCCCTCAGAAATTCTCTGCTGTTTGTGAAGTAAACTGTGCCTTGCATCTTGTATACAGAGGTTCATAATGGAATTACACATGGACCTAAGCCCCTGAAAATAAGAGAGATCAGTGGGAACAGATAAGAAGCTCTAAATGTAACAGATCTCAGTTTCATATTGCTGTTTTCTGTAGGATTTCATCCTCAAATAAGATTTCAGAGAGGGCTTGGCCAGTTTTAACCCTGAGCATAGTCTTCCTCAGTGTGAAACTAGCCAGCAAGGCAAATATTATCATGTCTTCAAAAATCTCAAGGTAATGATTTCTGACGGCTAGACTAGAAGAACTCAAACATGATTTTACTGCTTGGATTTACTTTCAAATATTAACACTTCATCTCAGTAGCATTAAATCAATTTCTCAAATGCATGTTTCAAAATCAAGTTAGGGTTAGTACATGCACTGTTGCTTTTGACACGGTGCAGCTGACTTGCAATTGCAAACTTGAAAAAGCTTCTCTGTCTTCATGAAGTACAGCAAGAACAAGAAAAAACCTGAGCATAACATTTAAGTCAGGCTAATTTTATTAAAATTTTGATCAAGCCTCATGAACAGAGAAATGGGTTGATTTGATCTGACAATATGTTTAAAGTACAAAACAGCCTATAGACATAAAGCAGATGACTCTTCTATGATTATTTCATGTCTGGAGTATCCTAGATGGTTCTTCAGTGAAGATGGTCTCACAGACATCACAGCTATATAGTCACAGCAACAAGATTATAAGAGAGAAAAGTGCAAGGAAAAGTATCAGCCACTTCATTTTGCAACAAACATGTTTCCTACTAGACATAATAAACAACGGAGTTGTAGCGTGGCAAACCTGGAAAAATGCACAATTGTTAACCAAGACCATAAAAATCAAACCTGCTTATGTTCATCAGATAGCTTAATGATTTGGAGGATGGCATAAAAATGCCAAACTGTAATGCTTACTTAGACTGTGAAATGTGTGAAGGAGCAGTAACTGCAAAGTCAAGCTAGGGTCTGTGTACTGTACACAGTTCCTCTCTGCTGCTATCCTTGTGCAACTTGTGAAAATTTGAGGGAAATTAACATATAAATCCATTGTACTCTTTACATTAAAGCAATATAAACAGAGAATAGATTGCATTAACTATGAGATAAAACAAGCTCAGTGTGGTTTTAGACATTTAGTTAACGAGATATGTTCTTAAATTCTTTGAATGGAAATGTTAACTTAAACAGTTTTTTCCCCCTGAGTTCAATGCATTTCTCTCTCTAAGTTCTCCAAATCAGAAATTATATTGTATTTTCACAAGGTATAGCTAGAAGGATTTAGAAGATCTATGTATAATGGATAATGCAGTCAGATATATGCCAATTATATTATTTTAAATATTCATGCATTCCCTATTTCATAAAGTCTAAAATGAAAATATCTCTAAATAATACATTTTGATGCATACTTTTCGGTAGTTGAGATACTACCTAGCAAAAGATGGAGACTGAAGAACTTACAATATCTAATTTGTTATTCTGTTCATGCCTCTTGATACTTAATCTCATGCATGCATGAGAGGATGAATGCAGTTCTGCACACTGCACTGAACAGACAATATAGCAGGAGAAAATTCTGTTCTTCCTATGCACCTAAATCTGATGAAATTGGAGGATTTTATTTGGGTTGTGCTGGGGCAGCCTACCCTAGAAAATTCTTCATTATAATCCTTTAATACTTAAAATCAAGCCTCAACATAAGGTTAGATTTATAGTGTAGATTATATTGGCACAAAATTTTCCCCTCATGTCTGTGAAAAGACAATCTGTTGCAAAAGCATGTCTGTGTACAAGCAGGCATTGCTACAATAGCAGCAAAGTGTAGATAAAAGCAACATGACACTAAGGACCCGACTCTCTCTCTTCTTTCTTACTCCATTGTGCTAACATTAGAGGCATTATTCTTTATTTACACTGGTGAGACATGATCACAAGTGGGTGTCCATCAGGAGCTAAAGCCAAAATGAGGAGAGGAAAGTACTCTTTTGCATCTCAGCAATTCTACAGTAGAAAGTGTTATTTAAAAACAGTTAAGTGAGTACAGTTAGAAAGCATGTTATTGTGCTTTAAATCTCTGGAGGAAAGGTGATTAGATGTAGTTGCTATTTTTTCTGTAGTATTTTTGAATAGAATATGTTTCTTGCACACACTGCAGAAGCTGAGCACAAATTGCCTCACTAAGCTCTATTATTCTGGGGAACAGTGAGAATAACAAGCTGAGACACTGATGAACTCACAGAAATATGAATAACACATTAACACTCAGGATGTATCAGTAGCATGCTGCCTGACTCTGGGGACAAGCATTTTGAGGATGCAAGGGATTGCAAGAATGGGTCGCCAAAAGCAGGTCTGGAGACAGGGGATTTTCAAGACCACTTCTGATGGCTCTGGGGAAGATAGATTCAGCTGCAGGGGGTAAGAAATCTTCCCAATAAAAAACAAAGGGGTTTTATCTCTCAGATATCATCAGACTCGACGTAAAGACTGGGGGGGGAGGCTAAGCAGGAGGAGTGATTTTCATTTTCACACACGGAGAACACGGTATAGCGATGTTTATGATACTCAAATGATTATATCTCAGGCTTACTGCTCTTCCAACCTAATTTCCGGCTTAAAACTCAGGAGAATATGATGCATGACAGAGCTTCAGTGAAGGGAGGGTGAGATGCTGCTGAAAAAAATTCCCTAGTTGGCCTTATTATAAGATATCAGAGCACAATAAAGCCAATGCTGTTACACAGAATTCCAGGCACCAAAAAAAAAAAAAAAAAAAAAA
>VZSC01002194.1:31582-87364 GCA_013398225.1 Steatornis caripensis | reverse complement strand
AAAAAAAAAAAAAAAAAAAAGAAGAAATACGTTCTAAATAAAAAACCTTTACAATGAATCCCTTTCTACAAAGACTGTGCTGACCAAAGGAGAAAAAGATATCTCTCAGTATTTTCACCTTTACCAACTCCGAATTACGCTTTTGTAAGTGTGAAAGAGGGCTCTGCAGTGGCTTGAAGAAATCTTGGTCTTTTGGAGTGTCTGTCACCTTGGCACAGAATTCCAGCCAGAAAAAAAAAAAAAGAATAAATACGTTCTTTATTGAGAAAAGTAAGTGTGCAAAGAGGATTTTTTTTTCTTTCAAGAGATTCTTTTTGTCTGCATTTGGTGCAGTCTGCTGGATTAACAGCCCTTATATCAAAAGTCCTTTTACCAGAAAACAAGCAGCCTGCTCCTTTTCTTGAGTGATAGGCCCTTGAGCCATCAGGGCTTAGCTCTATCTGTCAAGTTACAGTCCTTTCTTCTGAAATTGCCCAGCAGGATTCAGCAGTAGCTGGACTGAGCACACTAGCTTAAATCACGTCACTTACAAAATAGCTACAGTAATGCCAGTTTTGTCACTTTCAGCCCAACATCTGTAGCTTGCTCTGATTATGGAGGAACTTACAAAATTGAAGAACTGAATATGTATGTCAATGAGAATTTAAGATGCTGTATGCTGTAATTTGCCATTGATTATAATCAATCAGAGAAAGTTCATTTGCCACACTTGATCACTGTTAAAAGCTACACTGTACATGGCAATCTAAGGTGCTACTGAAGGAGAGCAGCAGGAAATTATACTATACTTCACTGACATAGTCAAATGATTTAAGGAATCCAGTAGGAGCCAATAAATTCATAGCTCTGATGTCGTTATTAACCTGGATGCAGTCTGAGAATTTCCAGGATTATGAAAAGCCTAGTCAACTGAATGTTAGTGCACTATCATAGTAAAAAAAGTGCTACTATAATTTGTGTTTCTATTTGGTTAGAAAATAATCATTCCATATCCTAAATTATTATTTCTGAGGCACAAAGAGGAACAGTACTTCTGTAGCTTCAGAAACTGGAAGCAATGTGTCTGTACAAGCAGGATTATGTCAGCTGTTGGGGCACCTTGTGAAGAGGGTCCAGCCTTGACGAGTCATAAGTGTAGATATTATTGATCTTGCCATTGAGGTAATAGTCAGCAAGTGCAACGTAAGTTTCATGCCCTCATTTCAGTGTTTTGATGCTTTCCACAAAGACTGGGCTGACCAAAGGAGAAAAAGATGTCTCTCAGTATTTTCACCTTTACCAACTAACTCCGAATTACGCTTTTGTACGTGTGAAAGAGGGCTCTGCAGTGGCTTGAGGAAATCTTGGTCTGTTGGAGTGTCTATCACCTTGAAAGAAATCAAGTACCATCTGGAAGTTCCTTGGCAGATGAGACAGCCACTACTTTCTGGGCTAGACTAGAATCATTCCTAATGCTGGTAAAGCTGAGAAAGTTTTAACAGAGGTGTAAAGTATCAAGCCATGAGAAAAAAAATACCAAAACCAAAAAAACCACCAAAATATAAACCTAGTAATAGTGTTTGGAAACATGACAAGGAAACGATGATTTGATTTGCTTTGGATTATCTTAAGATTGTGGCAAGAGCTATGGAGCTTAAGTTATAAGTAAGTTAGAAGTACAAAAATCAAGTTTCTCCATTAGTTATAACTGTGGGGTTTCAGGGTGATGCCTGTGCGCACACACATTGCACTAGAGCCATTAATTCGGGGAGGGGATGGGGGAGCAGCCAGCTGTCAGTAGACATGAGACAGTGGTCTGGCTGGAGATAATGGGCATACTCAGAACTGGATTACTGAACCTTTACAATGAAGTCTTTAACTAATTTGTACAACGGCCCTACAGGTGCGAATTTCAGACAGGTCTCGCGATTTCCCCCAAGGAAGCTGTTGCTGTGCCTGCTCTTACTTCTATGCTTTAACCTGTTGGGTTAACTTCCTGGGTGGAGTGAACCAAAGAATCCACTGGGCCATTCCGGCTGCAGAAGCGACCAAGTAATACATATATAAATAGTCAATAGAAACTCTTCCTTCAGAAGTGGTCATGTAGAATAGTCTTTCATATGTAGCTGAGATAATCTGTGACAGTAGAGATCATTAGAAATGGAAAATGATTCTACTGGGGTGGTTTTGTAGGACCACAGCCAGTTGGGTTTTAAGACCTGTCCAGAACAGAAGTTTGGGGAGCACCATCTCATCCACCTCAAGACATCTCTGTGAGGTTGCTTGCAATGGAGACTCCTGTTGCCACCAGACAGAAAATCTCCATCTTGCTCAGCAGATTACATTTCCGTGTCATGATTATTGGTTGTAAGAGTCTTAATACATTAGAGTGGGTTTTTTTTCTGTTTTCCTTTTTGACAAACTGTTTCTCTTGAATATCAACAACACATTCCCTTGTCATATTCACCCAGCAGTCTACGAAGTCAGGCTAACAACAATGATAAGTCACACAGATGTTATAGCTATGGGCTGGGTCTCAGATGTGATGCTTCCTACATACAGTGCCTCCTTTGAATGGAGATCTCAGTAAGTTTTTGAGGCATTCTTTTAGCTGTGACATCTCAGTCAAGTGGCTCTTCACATCAAGAATGTAATTCTTGAGGTAAATTCTTGAGGTAAAACCATCTCTTACTTTTCCCTCACAGTGTCAATCTATTCATACAAATTCCTTGTAAGTGAAATGTATACTCTGTACAGTCAGATGTACAGTGGTATTTTTAGAAGGCAACATATGTGTAGGGTAAACAGATTTCATACTAGCTGGACGAGAAGCTGTGAAGGTTGTGACATGGATGAAATTCTTCACACCAGCTGGTAGTAGGTCTCAAGCTCCTCTGAATTGCCCCAGAAGTTTAACTTTAGTACAAGAACACACAATCAGAGAAGTATGTATTATGTGGATTTGTGGATGAGAGCAGCACCATTTATGTGTAGTTCTTACTGAAAGGAGTCATGACTTGCTTGAATTGAGTTATCTTGCCTTTTCCAAAGCTGACCTGCTCTGGAAGTTTGAACAGACATATCTCTGGTGCATCAGATTTTATGTGTGGAAAATTGGAGTTAAAATTTGTTTGTCTTTGAGTAAATGTTCAGATTGACTTGTGAAAACTGAAAAGAGAATGAGAACAGAGGGCACAATTTTTGTGCTATCGTACAAGTGCCAAAACCTTCTCCTTCCATGAGGTTGATCTGTGTTGCATGTGATTGTTTCACCACATATTCTCTAGGACTATATTTAAGTGTGCTTTCCACTCCACCGCTGAGTTAAACGCCATTAACAGAACTAGTCAGGTCTCTTTTATATTCAAAAGTTGAGATCAGACATCTAAATATTAATATTGGATTAAAGGTAGCTATGCATCTATTAGTGATGTTGAAATTCCAAACATATAGACATTCCTCTTTTTTTAGGTACTTGCTAATACCTAAAATTCATAGAAGCTAATGTAATTTGCTGTTATCAAGCCTACCTCCTTCAATGGAGTAGCTGGGTAACTTTTCTCATAAATTCTTTTGTCACCAAAGACAGGCTTTCTGGAACATCATGTCACTGTGAGCACTTCTTTCTCCCTGATGCTATTACATCATGACTTGTGTGGTCCTTTGGGAGTGATGTCATAGGACAGCAGTTTGGCATGCCACAAGGAGAAGCATTTCTAAGAGGGTGCTACGGTGACGGAATGGATACCTATATGAAAATCTGCCTTTAATTACCAGCAAGACTTGAAGCATGAGCAAAACACTATCACAGTATTAGGAAATGCCTCATAGAGGAAAAGTTAATATTACAGTTCTCTATGGATTAATTAGAAAAGGAGCCCCATCCAGGACCCACAATTGTTTACTTGAATAGTTTTCAAGCAAACTACAGTGTTTTGACTGGGTTCTAATTGTGCCTGATGGACCCATTACTTTATAATCACAGCAGCATTGTACAACTTTCCCCAGTGATTAATTAAACAGATGAGATAGTGCCCAAATCTTGCTAGCAAGCAAGATCACTTGAAATTTTCACCATTTCTGCCAGAGGTGTTCCATGTGAATTCTTCAAAGCCAGTACGATCTTCTACCCCTCACTTACTAGGTTTACAATACCAAGACAATCCAGACTGGTGTGCATCTTCGCTCCCCATCATGACTCAGCCCTGCAGTTGCCCACAGAGGATCTCATAAGGCTCTGGAAACCTCAACCGCTTTTCAATAAGGCTTATTCCTTACAAAGGTAGCTTTCTGAACAAGGTTAAATGTGCAGCACTTGTGAAAATGCCTGTGCCTGCAGCCAAAGGTAGTTAAAAGACAGGAAAGCTGTCGCTTAACTGCTGTCTACTTAGAAAGCACTAAGGGCAGCAGGAAGCCAAAATGAATGGTAAGGTGATTGCATCTTTTACAATTTCTTTTCATTGCTGCTACTGCTGCTGCCCTCTCAGTCATCTGACCTTTTATTATTTGATCTTTTTTTCCTTCTTTTAATGCTGAATGTTTCTGCAACAGGATCTCCCCAGCAAATTTGGTTGTGTTAAGTGCAGCAAATGTAGGGGAGGAAGGGAGGGATGAGAGCTTCTTGAAACTTTGCGTGGAGGCTCACAGATGGCTCAGGAAAATGAAAGAAAAAAGTAACGATATAAAGGATGTTCTGTGGCTTTTAACACATTTTTGAGAAGAGAAGGTGAATGTTTTCACTATGTGTGTTCCTAGCAAGAAGCTAATGTTCCTACAGTATGTAATTGAACTTCTTAAAATATTTTAGCTGAATTTATGTATTTGCATTTTCAGTGTGTGTACAACTGTCTTTCTAAGAGATTTCTGTCCATGCTTGCAGTAGCCTGATTTACAAATGTATTTACTTTTGAAGAGTGTTGGATCTATTTTTGCTGCAAATACATTAAGAACCTTGTATGAGGTCAGATGTGCTTAGGCACATTATTGTTTGTAAATATGGCCACCTCTGATCATCAAAGCATTAAATGAAGTCTTTACTCACAATGAGGTAGATGAAGACAAAGAAATCTGTTTTGACGACTGAGCAATGCTAAGTGCAGCTGGATTTGCTTAATCAGGGCCAGTGGTAGTATGATTTGTGTGTTACGAGATTCTTGTAGAACTGATGTTCTTCCTCCCATCCCATTTGTCTTTCTGTATGATTTTTGTACTAAACTCCAAAATGCTATGCAGAATCTGAGATTACACATACACTGTGTCCTGCAGTGCATTACAGGCAAACCCAAAGTCATTTAGTCCATACAGAGCTCTGTGCTTATGTAACTGCACTGCTTATAGGATTGAAACTACATACAGGGTCATTACCACCTAGCTTCAATTCAATGTGGGATCTCATAGTGTTGATCTACTCACATTTCAGAGGGCATTTGTGGGATTGAAAAAGAGCAAAAATAACACTGTGGGAAATGCTTTCTGTCTTGTTTGCATTGCACTATGGAGTCATAGAGACTAGGTGGGGAAAAGCCCTAGGAATGGTTAGAGTTCTTGTTATCATCCAAGCAGTGGTGGAAGCATTTTAAATTGCTCTAAAAACTTTGCCAGAATGTCTTGTTATTTTAAAAAAATTTCACAGGAGTGGCTACCTTTTATATAGAATGCTGATACTAGAGATAAAATTTGCAAGAGATGTCAATGGTATATCTAAAGATCCTGTCTGAAAATGCTGTGTGTGTAAAATATGTCTAAACAAAGTCCATGGAGGAAAGTTTAAAAGAGAGGCCATGGGGGAAAATTGCCAGTGATGATACACAAAAACCCCAGATTTTACAATCTCTTATTTTATTCTTTCAAACACTGTTTTTATTTAGTGTTTAATTATGACACTCATACAAATAATTATTTATTTGTAAGAGGAAGTTTAGGAGTGATACCCATAGATGAGCTCTCCTTTACAGAGTTAAATTTATGGAGGATGAGTCTTCTGTAGCAACCTAAATTTCCTTAGGAAGGTCAAGAAATTTGTGATTTCAGTGACACTCTTTACCTAACAAAGCTGTAATGATCTGCTATAAAGAGTTAGAGCAAGAAAACAAAAAGTGTAATCTAAATTCAGAATCTGCAGTTAGATTTGATTTATTCAAGCTTTGCAAATTCTGAAACTAAAATCAGTATAGATATTGTTTCTTTCTGCCTACAGAAGACTATGAAATAAGTATGAAAGCCTGGTCATTCTTGAAAATGTTAAATGGAGTAAGATGGATATTGGAAACCATTAAAATAAGCAAATACTAAATATTTTATAAATATTTTATAAATAGCACAATCAACTTGTGTCAGACTGACCTTTTTAGGCATTGATTTTGTGTCTGATAAGTTGTTCTGTTTTATCTAAATAGCAGATTCAAAAAATATCACACTTTTAGAATTGTACCCTGCAGGTGAATTACGGGAAAAAACATGTGCTTGGAAACTATTATTTGTGAAACCTCAAAAACCATGAAACTTTTCACTCTACAACAATAAGCTAGTCAGTGAGAAAGACTGGATATCCCACAGTATGTTTCTCCATATGGGATACAGTTTTAATCTTTCAATGATTAAAAAGAATTTATTTATTAAAACATTATTATTTCTAATCTGTCACCAAGTGTAGTTCCCAAGCTGAATTAATTGTCTCCAGCATTGCACAGTGTCATACACATAGCAACAGGCAACTCCTTCAAAGAACTTACACTTGAAACATGTGTACACTTAAAGTGTACTGGAGTGTTGAAGAACGCAGGTAGGACAGTGATGTCCTTCAAGGTCTAGTAGAAAGTGTGGAATGAAAACACGTACCCTTACATTAACCTCTGTCTGTATCTTAAGCTACAAGCCTATCTGACTTCAATGTTTGCAATACCGTACAAGCCATTTCCATTTATACCATTTCTGTGCTGCACAACAAACAGATTTGTTTTGCTGAGTTGCTCACCACAAAGCTGGTCAGCTATATCAGTGGGAATGGGAATGGGAATGGGAATGGGAAGTGGACGCAAGCAAGCACACTAGTGTTTTGTTTGAAACTGTCCTTCTATATGAATAGCTTGGTACTGTAGGCTTTTGGTGTTTTTTGTTTTTTTTTTTTACATTTGCGAATGGCATTAATAATGTTATCCGTAAGTCAAACATGGCATTATTATCTAGGCAGTATTGTCATGCTCAGTAGGACAGATATAGACCTGCCAATGAATGTACTTGTCTTATTTTGAGGCTTAAGCAGCAGTTCCTCATTGTTAGCAATGTCCCATTTTGTTATCTCAAGGATGCAGATTCTTCTGAGTGTAACAACCACTCATGTTTACAGTCATCTCAATGAGCCCTTCCATTTCATTGCCAGGTTGTACTGACTTCCTTCTTGCAAGAGTTTCATGTGCGATGTCTTTCAAGTGCATTTCAGTTCAGTGATAGTTTGTGTCCTTGGAGAGAAGGAATAGGACAGTCAAGGTCAACTTTGAAGCCTTATATGAAAACTGAAAGGGTGCGCAAGCTGTGACCTCTCCTAGAGAATGATTCAAATTAGGTCTGTTGTGTGAGAGGACTCTCATGAGAAGGGAAGCAGAAGCTGCATCCTGGGTGTGCAGCACCCAGGGGAAGGGATTTCCCAGGCTTAGGGAAATGAGCCTTACAAATCATGCCAGCAAGCAGGGCTTATCTCATGAACTGCCAGCTGCCTCATCCTGCACATAGCAGAGGAACAGTCATTCGAGTGATCTCATACAATCAATATGCTGGTGTTTCCTGACAAATGAGCCTGTCCTTTATTAGCCCTGATCATGGTCTCAGAAGGCAAAGCACTGCTTGTGCAACTCTTCCCTGCACTTGCAAAGTGCAGTTGTTATCATTCAAAGTGTTCTATTCTTTCAAAGTGCTTTATTCGTTTACAGCTTTTAAAAATTAATAATTAAATTTGTTCTCTTCCCTCATATCCATATTTTTTTTTAAAAAAAGAAAGTTTACTTGCCTTTTACAATTGAAATGTCCATGGATTCAATTGAAATGTTCGCAGATCTAAAAAATGTACAAGGACCTGCAAAAACTTCAATGTGTTCCAGAGTCTCTCTTCATTTATCGAGATTTTGCTGCAGTTTAGGAAATACATTCTCCACGCTATAGAAAACAGGAGCAGCAGTCCATCAGCTGAGGTTGAGAAGCCTGAATTACGTTAGTGGGGTCACATTATACCCCTGATGTCACTGCACTCCTCACTTACCTGCCAGGAAGATGGAGAAGCAGGCTTGGAGAGAGGGCTCTCTCCCATTTTCCCATTTGCGTGGCTGCTTGTGTCTTTTGATTTCCTCCTCTGATTTTAGTCATCCTCCTCTGGGAAGACCATAATACTGTGAAAGTACTACACATAATTGCCATATTTTGTATTGTCATTGCTCAGTCCCCTAGGCAGGCCCATCTGCCTTCCTACAAAATTTTCCATCATTTACTATCTTTGGTACCTGCCTATCTCCATAAAGATGTCAGCTGTGGTTCTCTGAAAAGACCTGAATTTCAGCTGCTGGGAAATATGCATTCCATTGAAAGGCATGGCAAGTGTCCATGTTTCTCAGAAAGCATAATTGCAAAAAGACTGGTTTTTGAGAAGAGGGAGTCTGGGCCAAGTCCTGACTTCGGTGGTGCTGATGGAACTCCCTTTCTCCCTTGAATTATTGCCAAAATGTAAATGAAATTTTAACTTCAAACCTTTATGTTATTACTGTTACAGCAAGTTTGGAGGTTAAAAAAAACCCAAAAACTAACAACCCAACAAGAATGACTGTTTAGTCTCTTCAGAATCAATTATCACAATTCAAGAGAATGAAACAATGCAGAAAGATTACGATCCACAGTGAGAGCCACAGTCCAATAACCAGATATCCCCAAGAAAAGGAAGCACTTACTCCCTCTTTCTTTCTTTCTGAGGTGTCTCAGAGAATTGCTAAAAGCAGATCACTTCAAATTAATTATAGAAATGGCCAGAAGAGTTCAGGGTATAGTCTTGATGTGAGAAGGTGTGGAGGCTGAACTTCTTAGTAATTGTTTGCTGATTCAAAAAAAAATATATTGTGATGAAAAGAACTGACATCTTAAAATTCTTAGAAATGATAAATGAGTCATCTAAACAGGTTGGATTTGATAACAGTAGTTCATCTTGAGAAATACAAATTAAGAAACTCAGATACATTTTACAAGGATACTTGAGCACTGATTTGGCATTCAGAGCATCCAGATCCAGTTGCATACTTGGCACAGAATTGGGGAGCAGAAGATCTACTTTGAAGTATACATGTATGCAACAAATATTTTTGTACTTACTCTGGGCTGAAGTCTCTCAGTCCATAGAATCACAGAATCATAGCATACCAGGTTAGAAGGGACCTCAAGGATCATCTGGTCACACCTTTCTTGGCAAAGCACGGTCTAGACAAGATGGCCCAGCACCATGTCCAGCTGAATCTTAGAATTGTCCAATGTTGGGGAATCCACCACTTCCCTGGGGAGATTATTCCAATGGTTGATTGTTCTCCTTTTGAGAAAATTTCCTCTTCTGTGCAGTCGGAATCTCTCCAGGAGCAATGTGTACCATTACCCCTTGTCTTTTCTATGTGACTCCTTGTAAAAAGGAAGTCTCCACTTTCTTTGTAGACACCCTTTAAGTACTGGAACATGGTGATGAGGTCTCCCCTAAGCCTTCTTTTCTCAAGGCTAAACAAACCCAGTTCTCTCAGCCTTTCCTCATACTGCAGGCTTCTCAGTCCTTTGATCATCTTTATGGACCTTCTCTGGACCCTCTCCAGTCTTGCCACAGCTTTTTTGTAAAGCGAGGCCAAAAACTGAACACAGTATTCCAGGTGTGGGCTGACAAGCGCTGAGTAGAGTGGGACAATGACTTCCTTATCTCTTCTGGTGATACCATTGTTGATGCAACACAGCATCCTGTTGGCTTTCTTTGGTGCAGCAGCAGCACGCTGTTCACTAACAATGAGCTTGTTGTCCACCAGAACACCCAGGCCCCTTTCCACAGCCAGGAAGATCCCTGCTCTCCAGCCAGATAGATCCCAGCCTGTGCTGCACACTTGGATGACGTTTTCCCAGGTGTGAGACCTTACATTTGTCATTGTTGAACTTCATAAAGTTCTTATTAGCCCACTCTTCCAGCCTATCCTGGTCTTCAAGCAGGATGGCTCTCCCTTCGTAAGTGTCCTCTTCCCCACTCAGTTTGGTATCATCAGCAAACTTCATCAGAGCACGCTTGATCCCATGACCTAGATCACTTATAAAGATACATATATATTCCTATAGATATATATATTCCTACATAGGAATAATGGCATGCACCACTGCAGGTTGAGGGCTGACCTGCTGGAGAGCAGCTCTGTGGAGGAGGACCTAGGAGTGCTGGTGGACAACAGGCTCACCATGAGCCAGCAGTGTGCCCTTGTGGCCAAGAAGGCCAATGGCATCCTAGGGTGCATTAAGAAGAGTGTGGCCAGCAGGTCGAGGGAGGTGATCCTCCCCCTCTACTCTGCCCTGGAGAGGCCACATTTAGAGTAATGTGTCCAGTTCTGGGCTCCCCAATTCAAGAGAGACAGGGAACTACTGGAGAGAGTCCAGCGGAAGGCTACAAAGATGATGAGGGGAGTGGAGCATCTCTCGTATGAGGAAAGGCTGAGAGACCTGGGTTTGTTCAGCCTGGAGAAGACTGAGAGAGGATCTCATCAGTGCTTATGAATATCTAAAGGGTGGGTGTCAACAGGATGGGGCCAGACTCTTTTTGGTGGTGCCCAGCAACAGGACAAGAGGCAACAGGCACAAACTGGAACACAGAAATTTCCACCTGAACGTGAGGAAGAACTTCTTTACTGTGAGGGTGACAGAGCGCTGGCACAGGTTGCCCAGGGAAGTTGTGGAGTCTCCTTCTCTGGAGATATTCAAAACCAACCTGGACAGGTTCTTGGGCAACCTGCTCTAGGCACACCTGCTTTAGCAGGGGGGTTGGACTGGATGATCTCCAGTGGTCCCTTCCAACACCCACCATTCTATGATTCTGTGATATTAAGCAGTGTCAGGCCCAAAATTCATGCCTGGGGACTCCACTTGTGACAGGTTGCAGGTTTGAAAAGGAGCTATTTACCATTACCTTTAGTGTGCAGCCTGCCAGCCAGTTCCCCACCCACTGCACAGACAACTTGTCTACACCATAATGCATCCATTTCTCTATGGGAAGGCTGTGGGCAAACATATTGAAAGCCTTGGAGAAATCCAGTTCTTCCATGACTTTTCCCTCTTATCATGTCTGTTAGAAGTAGTAGCTTGTAACAGCTAATATATTTTCAAAATACAAATTTTGAGTTAATTCACAGCACCAAACCAGGGCAAGTTACTTATCCTGTGTCATTCTATAGCCTCTCTGTAGCATAAAGAAACTTGCAAGAGTGTGCTAAAGACAAAATAAAAATGTCTTGTGTTTTTAGATAAGTTGTGAGAGAATTGTCAAAGAAATACAAGGTAAAATTCACATCAGAATTAAGTTCCAATATTTGCAGAGATTATAATGGAAGTAATGCTTTGTTATAGGCAGAGCCAAGAACACTGCGTTTTATAAGATTGTGTGGCCTACACTGTCTACAATATTAGATAAAATAGGCCCAGCCAGCAAATTGGAGCACTGGATCACCAATACTGTTAATTATTGCTTTATCCCTACGTCAGCTAACACTGAGAATATACTCAGGTGTGGTTTGACACATGTGCATGTCAGAGACCATTCTCATCAGGCAACAACTCTATGGACAAAACTTTGCCAGGTTCAGATCCACCTGTTACACAGTGCCTCCCATCGCCATCCCAGTGCTCTCCCTCCACTACAGCAGTTACTATTCCTTTGAGAAGACTCCTTTGAGAGAAGAAAAAGGAATGCTGAACCAAGACCACAAGACTGGACAAGATGATACAGACAACATAAGCCATAGACTTATACACCTGAGGCTGGGTGTACACAAGCATAAAGGAAAGAGTAGAAATTGGGAACAAAAGCTGATGTGGAAGTGCAGCCAAATCCTAAATCTAATCAGGGATTTGTGATAGATGGACGCAGACTGCCTGGATAGGAACAACACTTCATACATTAAAAATTCATTAAAAATGTTGGCCCTATGTTAATGTGACCCATTAAAAAGATTTAGTGGAAAAAAAAGTCTTTGTTGTGAGCAAATCTTGTGTATGTTGGTAACTAAGGTCTACAGAGATTCACATTCTCTGCAGAGTTAAAGTCAAGACAAAACGTAAAATACATGCTCTTAAAGGAAGCATTTTCTGCTTGTTTACTGAGAGGTCAACGTTCTTTGTAAGAAAAAGTATTATGTATTTAAAAGCTGTCATTACACATGCACCTACAAGGAGAAGGTACTCTGGCAACCTTGAATCTGGTATTTCCCAATTTTTTAGTGTTTTTCTTTGGAATCTTTATTTCTTCTTTAAATGAAATAAGGGTATGGGTGCTAAAATGAGTGTAAATGTTTCCCCTTCAAAATGTGTATTTGGTTTGATTTTTATGCAAAACTGAATGCAAAGTAGACTTGTATATATGTATGTGTATATGTGTGTTGGAGGGGTGTATATATTAGCTCAGAAATAAATTAACTTTAAAGAACTATAGAGCAAGTCATTTGCCCTACCAAGAAATGTCCCTCACATATAGTAACAGCATCTCAGGGTTTGAAACAAATTATTTCTGAAGCAACCTGGCATCACAAAAGCACAAATGGGAAAAGTATTATTAGATGAAACATGACAGCAAGCTCAGAACAGGAGTGTCTTTGGTTTTGTTCTGGTGTTTTTAAGGAATAATGTATTCACTGCATAGTGAATTTTTTTCTGAACTTTTAGCACATGAGGCTTAAGGGACTGCATGTCAGAGAGGTTCAATTAACCAAAACATTAGTGCTCAGAAATGCTTGATTTTAATGACCGTATTCTTGAAATTTTAAAGTGGGAAAAATACATTTCACTATTTCTTGTATGTAAGCCGCAACGCCTTGGAGGGAAGGATGACACAAGGAATTGCAGCTTAAGAACACAGTTGATTTTTAATGAGAGACATAAACAAGCAGCAGTGAGACTAAATTGCATACAAGTTTGAACAGCTACACAGGTTTCTGGAGATAGTTTGATTCTTCAGTTATTCAGAAGACACACTTCCAGTATTAACTTGGAGATGACCTCTTCCCATCTCAGCTCAGTCAGAGTGGAGTTAAAGGTCAAGATTTTGTGTTGGTCTGTTTGTGTCCAAGCATAACCAATTATTAAAAACTGTATGTGAAGCTTTGTTGCTGGTGTATTCTCTTCTGTCTTGAAAAGTCTGTGTTATTTGAACACAGAATATCATTTTCCTAGGTATATTGATATAAGTGGAAGACTTTCTGCTTGAGGCAAAAAGACATCTGTATATCCAATACTCAGGCATCCAAGCATCAGAGAATTGATAGTGCTGCTATTGCTCAAATCTTACAAAAGTTATCAAGCCACCCAGTACAAACATTCAAAAATCAGGTTGGGACTGCGGCTGAGATGTTTTATGCTTCTGCCAGCTTTCAAAGACTTAAAATTTTAAAACTGTTAAAGCAAAACTGCAGTGCCCACCTGATCCTACGATTTAGGAGGGGCTTATATGAGAACCGACTTCCATGGCAGCTGTGATAAAGTCTCCCCTTGGGGAGATTTACAGAGTACCTATATAACGACTAAAAAAGAAGGAGAGAGACAGATAACAGACATAAAGCAGCAAATAAGTTTTGACTGTCTGCTAACCATCTGCATCTAGTAAGTACAGCTGCAGCTGTGGTATAATTACAGGATACGCAGCCCCTTCCCCAAGGCTCTTCTCCAAGTGTAACTCTCAGTGGCCTCTGCTCCTTTAAACCATATTCCGTTCAATCACGTAGAATTTAGTCCTGGCATAACAAGGAACTGAGTCCAAAATCACGATTCATTCAGTCGCCAGCACTCACTAGTTTCTATGCATATGACATGTAAGGGTGTTTTGTGAACAGCTGCAGAGCATGGCTGAGAAGTGGTGGCTATGGTCTGAATAGTCCTCAGGTTACTACATAACCAGTAGCATCTGTTAACATCGCTATGCTTTGCACTGGCCAGCCCCACTGTGGGGATATTTCTTCACATTTCACTTTATTCTAGAGTTGCATTAATCAAAAGTGAGTCCTGCTTGTAGCCACTCAGGACCTAACTGGCCACAGTTATCCATTATAGTTGTTACATACCCAGTTTCAGTCAGTTGTAGCAGTATTCTTGTCTTGGCATTGATTCCCAGAAAAAGAGAACATTGGTGGCGAATAACAAAGGAAGTGACCTAACAGGGACAACAAGCGTATAGTAATAACAATAATTCTGATGGGCATGCAATTTTGTGTTTAATACAGGGCTGAATAATAGTTACCTAGTCATAAAGAGAAGCCAGATTAAGAACTCCATTCTATGACTGAATCCGTCGCTCCATTATGTGAATGGACTCTGGTATATAGAGGTTAAGCCTTTGACCCAGAGCTGCTTTCAGCCACTGGAAATAACCTCCTGGAAGAGCAGTAACAGCTTGTGGCTCCTCAGAGGAATTTTTCAGACTGCAGAGTCGGGGGTTGGATGTTTTTTTATGAGATTAGATCCCATCTGCTGAGCTATGTTAGTTCAGTAAAACCAACTCTTTAGCTCAAAGTTCAAGACCGATATACCATGCTGCCCTTTGGATTTTCAGTGTCATTGTTTGATCTTTGTGGAGATCTTTCCTAATGAGCAGTAAATTACTCCTGAATTTCTCCAGTATCATTTCAACTAGGTTCATCTCTTTGATCTGGTTTTTTCTTTCCACATTTTATAGGCAAATTAAAAATGATCAGGAGGTGGAAAAGCATGAAAATAAACAAAAAAAGAAGTGTCCCCTCCACCTTCTTTGTAGTAGTGAGGTTGTGGAAAAAAGTTCTAAAAAATGCAACCCCCAAAGTTGTGTGTCATTAGAAATTAAAACATGCCTACTTTCATGGATAAAAATGATAATTTTGAAGGCAGTTTTTACTCATCATGCAGGTATCTGAAGCTCAGCAGAATAAGATGACTTCAAAAGGAAATGAAATAATAACCAGTACTGATTCCCCAGCACACTTTTTCTAGCACATGGGTTTTTTGCAGTGGACACTAATGAGTAAAAAGCTAAGTTTATCCCCCTCCTCTTCCTTTTGAATTCTCTAGTATGTTTCACAACCTCCCCTTAGATTATATTTTTAATGCTGTGATTCTTACCAGACGTTGGGAAGCCATGACATTTTTTATGGTGTTATTCTATTGACTTCAGTAAATGTTTCTACTAAAAACAAAAGTCTTTATGTATGTGTGTACTACTACAGTATATATCTTTGTCAATCAGTACCTGATTTCATTCATGGGCATTACTCTATATCTTTGGAAATCAGCAGTTTATTCTCTGCATGCCAAAACGCAAATCTCAAAAGCTTTCCATACCCTGCATATGTGGTACACATTCAATATTTGTTCATTGGAAAAGACAGGACAGCATGGGACAACCTGCTCGCTCTACAAATGGCATGGGAGTCTGTGAATAAGCAGCTTGCACAGTGGTGCGGTAGTCTCAGAGCTGCATGCATGAGCTCTGAAACCTCATCAAGGGAAGACAAAAAGCACATGTTTTTGTAGCATTTTCCTGGCCAAAACGACATAAGCCCCTGAAGATACACACAAACGCACATAACTTTTTTTTTTCCTTTGTAAACTTTGTGCTAGTGAGCCATGTCATTAGCTAACCTGTATTTACTTGAATGATGTGCAACTGTATTTCTTTAATTAGAGCCATCTTCACAATTTTGTTCAGAGTAGTTCACCATGTAATTGTTGATACTTGTTAGGAGAAGGAGAGAGGGAAAGGATGAGAGCTGTTCTTTCCTGCACATGTGGTAAATGCAAAGAGTAAGTTGTGGTGTCACAGGATACTGTCACTGTGGCAGTGGAGACTGTAAGAGGAGTTGTAGGTAGAGCACAGAAGAATAGTACAAACATAATAGGTCCTGAGGAACACATGCATTCTAGTAAGTGCAATAATAGAAGCAAGAGCAAGATGGTAGAATGCAGCAGTACATGTATTTCTTCTCCAGGCCTCAAATTTCATGTGTGCCTTTCTTAGCAGAGAGGCAGGTCAATGGAGAGAGCCATCCATTCATTCCTGAGCAAATGTATTTGTGTACATCTCAGAGTCAACTTTTGTATCTGTATGACTAGCTTGTCTTTTCAGTTTGCCAAACACTGTGGGTGTAACTCACTACTTTTTCCTGGAGATGAAAATGCAGAGTGTGCATGTTATTTGTCAGAAGGAGGCACAGTACAAGAATGTAAGTGTAGCTTTGTGGTAAGTCTTGTTTAACTATCTGCAAGTAACTGCTGATATTTTGTTCAGTCTGGTACCTTCTGAGCACAAGCACGCAAACCAGTATTCTTATGTCAAACACCCAGACTTTATCTGGATTTTTATGTGTTTCACGGCAGTATGAATTCATTACTGCTTGGTCAGAGAAGACAAATGTACAGCCTTAGCCTTCTGACTTTCCTAATTCTTTCTAACAAGCTACGCTTTTAATTATGCGATTCAGTGAAGTTCTGCAAAATGGTCAGTGAAATTGAGAAATGAAGGAAAAAGTAAAAAAGGTAGTAATAAAGTACAATCTATGATCCACAGAAATTTGAAAACTCAGAACTTTTTCCACATCTAATTTGTCATTATGTATCTTCTCCATTATGCATTCAATTTTAACGTGAAATGTATCCTGACACACTCTCAATAACTTTTTTCTTCTTAATTCTGCAGTTATCAATCAGGTAGATTTTTTTTTGTTATATGTGAAATTTAAGGTTGAGTTTTAAAACATGTAGCTACAAAAAATAAAAAAAAGAGATGACAATTTTGATATCTCAAGTATGACATTTGCAGAATTTAAGAAAATGCTGATCTTTCCCCTCGTAACAAACCATGATATCTACCATAATTTTCTTTTAGGGCAACAGTGAATGAGAAAAAGCTAACATATACATGCAATTTCAACATATATTCAAACCCGTAAAACCAGTGTTTGTTAAAGCAGAAGGTTAGTTGGAATACACTGTAATAGAAAATGAAAGAAGTGCCTTGTACTCTACAGAAAGATACCTCAAAAGGTGCTATACGATTAAAAAATTCCAACCAATTCTTACTATCACCTATGACATTATGAAACCTTACCTATGCCCTTCCATAAAAGCACAGACATGTCTTCCCCGGTCGTGTCCTTTGCCTTTTGTAGCTGCTAGGCAATTTCCAGACAACCACTTCAATCTTTCAGATAGTACCAAAAAGCAAAAATTGGTCACTTACTTAGGAAATACATTGAGAAATTTCTTGAGAATTTTTTTTAAACTATCAGTTGTTATCTGCTAGCTTTTTCTGCTTTCTGCCCTTTTGAGCACTTTAGCACCTTGTTTGCGCGACCTCCAGCTCCAACCCAAAACCAGGAAGCAGCTAGCTTTTAGCTGAGATGCATGGAAAGGCAGTGGCATGCTTAGGTTTCCATAAGCAAATTGCAGTTGTGATTCTCCTTAGGTTCTGCAGGTGGTCTATATATGTATTGTATGCATATGTATTATTGCATGTATTCTCACTTTCAAACTTCAGAAGGAAAGTGTTTTTTCTGACATGAGGCCAGATGTCAGTGTTCATTCAAACTTTTATACACTTTTCAAACTAACACAAAAAGCAGGAATTTGTAGAAGTGCAGAAATAACCACTAAATGTCTTAGAGTTCTGTTTGGTCTTGGCCCCTGAGAAAATGAAGCTATACTACTTAATGAAGTACTATCATCTGAAAATAAGTATAATTTGAATATATATGTAGATGATTATTTGGTTATAGAAGACTGCTGGGCTTTATTTTTCTCAGGAATTTATGGTAAAAGGTGAACTTAAGGAAGCATGTTTTCACAAGACTGTGAGAACTTCACTTTTAGCAAATAATTTTGTCCTGAGTGGGATGTGAATCTTACTGAAGCAGTTGCCTAAAATCTTGCTGTAAAAGTTTTAAATGTCTGTGTCATGATAATGTGGTAGGGTTTTTTAACGGAGAACATTAGATTGTTTTATTAAATGTATCAAATACTGCTTGAAAAAAAAAGATAAATCCTTGCTGTTAATGACTGCATTATAAATGTCAGATGACTAAGTTAATAAAAATCCTTAAAGAAATTAGAAGAATGCAATATTTCTCTGGGAAAGCATTTATATCTGTATTTCTGGTCTACAGATACCACTATCTCTCATTTTCTATACAAAATAATTAATTTTGGTTATTGAAGGTACAAACTAGCCAGCTAGGGATATAGAGAAATTCAGCTAACTTTTAAAGTATCGGTCTGCCTTGATAATACAAAATCGTAACTGAGAAAGCAGTATAGTGATGTTTCAAGGAGGTAACAGCTTAGAACATCTGAAAAGTGCTACAATTGAAGGGAAAAAATGAATCTTAAAAACTTCTCATGATATCTAGTACATACTTTTCTGTGCTTGTTGACACACACACACAAAAAAAGCCTTGAAGCTTTTTTTAATCAAACTCTGTTCTTAAAAGTAATAATTCATTACTAAGAAAAGGGACATTTTTCCCATTTCTTTTTTTATAAATAGCAGCTGAGTAAAAACCTTGAAGTTTCAGTAGGAAAAGCAGTATGTTCAGGAGGTATTTAAAATATCAGTATAGTATGAATTTATTACTATAATTAATGATTTGTTTCTGACATTTGACACAAGGTAGTTGATGAAGCCCTTTAAAACCATGACCTGATCAACTGTAGCAGAGTGGCACATGTGAGACTAATTCTCAGTTCCCCTGTGGGTAGTTTGTCCTTGTTTACTCTAGGTGCTTTTTTGTGTGTCTCTGTCACACCTCAAAAAAGGTGAGTGAAAATGACTTTAATCAACAATATAAAGCTCAAAATCTGATCAAAACTGAATCCACGCTGTTAACAGTCCTGCTGCATTGTTGGATGGGAACAGTGTAGAGTATTTTGCTGTGCCTAAGATATGGATTTGGTTCTGCTTGTTTGCCTGCTGAGGGACTGAGAAGAATTTGCAGAGAACATCACAAACAGTAAATGTTATGGCATGTTTTGAAATAGAGATAAAGTTTGCAATTGCAGTTCATAGATCTATAGTTCTAAGGTGTTTGAACCAAGTCCCAGTTTTGAAGTTGTGAATAATTCTCCATAATTATAAAAAGCATTGGTGTACCGGTGTAACCAAAAGTCAGTAAAAAAGTGTTGAGATTTTTTTAGCTATATGCTATTGTAATGCATAAGCACAGTATTGTCTATGCTCTGACCAACTGACTATAAAACATTGCCATGTTCTGTGTTGAGCAGCAGGAAATGGCTATACTGTGCAATCAGTGGAAAAGTATATATGGTCTGTCAGACTATGGTCAAAAGTCCTGTTTCCACCTACATTGCAGTCTTTTCATGAAAGATCATTGTAAGTCTCAAAACTGAGACTGAAGGGGCTTAAAAGTTTTGCAAGTACTGGCCAAGTAAACAAACAAACAAACAAATAAATAAAGGGAAAAGCACTTTGCATTTTCCTACCTGGCTCACTTAGGAGCGAAGAAAACATTTGCCTGACAACTAATTGAGTGTATGTCCTTTTAGAGTATTTCTTGGATCAAATTTTAAGGAATAATTTGATTTTTTTGCAGTAAATCTCAACAGTTCAAAGCCCGTGCTATAAAGAAATCCTGCCAGCTCATATAAAGCTCCTTCAGTCCAGCTACATTAATCTCTCTGAAGAGCAAGTCAGAAGAGAAATACAAAGTCACTCAGGACAAATTCACTGATAATAGCTCCCTGACCATGTGCTTTCCCCTTTTTCTTATTTAATTGGGGCAAAACAAGAGTTCCAGGATTAAAGATGCCAACATTTTTTAAATATTTGGGCTGTTTAACATACCTTTTCTCTGGAAAACCAAAGAAGTAATAATTGTAAGAGCAGAACAGCACCTGACTAATGATAAAAAAGAGTTCTCAGTGAGTAGCACACTGTGCTGAAACTTCAAAAATATGGTTTTCTTGGCTCAAAGGCAGGTTTCTTTCAAGACTTTGAAAGAAGCATTTATCTTACTTTGGTTTCTAGTTCTAACACTTGTAAAGTGAAGATAAAAGAAATGTGTTTCACTCACTATTTTTTTAAGTTTTTGGAAAGGAGAGTGTGGAACCCAAGGAGCACAAAATAATGACAGAGCAGCAAGTATTTTAATGGAAGGGTCCATGCTCAAGACATTGAGCACAGTCTCTCAAAATCTGTGCATTACCTGCTCATTATCAAACTGTAAGTAAAACTGCTTAATTACTGGAATATGTAATGAAACTAAAACTTGACAGGATTTAAAAATGACCTGTACTAGACTTTAAGGATCACCCAGATTTGACAGTTGTCTGAGAGAAACTGAACCTGAAAAGAGGTTCAGCTCATTCAGTAAATGTTCTGCTGCTTATTCCCTGTCCATTTCCAGTGGTAACTGTGCTCTGCACTGTAACAGCTAAGCTAATGCAGGGTAAGTACAGACAAAGCCCCAGTTCCACTCTTGGGATATGAAACCTGTTAAGAAATTTGTTTTGCTGGAGTTCAGAGGATAGAAGTCTGTTTAAAAGGGCATAACAGTCATTATCTTCTTGAAAATTTAAACTCCATTTGATACATTAAAGAGAACTTAAGATGGGGTTTGCATTCAAGTAATTAGCTAAAACCAATCCACATCATACAAATTCAAAGGCTTCAAATAGGAAGGGATTTCCTGTGCACTGACTAATGAAGGTAGAGGTTGATTCTCACTGTTATTCCAATGTATGGCTTAGTATGGTAACATTAAGCTGCCTATTTCAAGGCTTGATAGCTTTTAACAAGTTATCCGCATCATAATACGCAAGTTTTCACAAATTTATCACTGACATATTTCTAATATTTCAGAGACTAATAGTATCAATTGCCTATTTTCGGAATTGCTCTCGGTTTGGGTTTTGGGTTGTTTTGTCAGATAATATCGTTTCAAGTTCCACTACTAGACGAGTTAAAGGCTTTTCTTTTGGGGAGTTAGTTATTTTTGTTTTCAATTAAAATGTTGAACACTGACATACGAGTACATGTCACTGGTTTAAAAAAGAAACCTGTGTTGTCATTTCCATGATAGCCTTCTCATAGTCTACATATCACTTTCCATTATTAGTAATTAAAATATTAATATAGTCCAGTGTTGTTAGTGTTGTCAGCAATACTTCAGTGCTGCACTTGAGTTAGCACTATCTTTGATTGAGAAGCTGTAGAGAAGAGGGAGAACCCAGTGTGCTTCCTTTCATGGAGCACAGGCTGGGATCACTGTACTGTCAAAGAAGTCTTCAGCCAGACTCCCCCAACAGTGTAGTGTTTTCAGAAGGATTTGCTTTGGGGTTTCTTTTTGCCATATCTGAGTAAGATGTTGAATAACTGGACACTTACACCACTAATGTGTTTTAGTGAAAGCACAGTTTAAATATTCTTCTGTCTTTGCAACATCTCTGTGCTTTCTTCTTTCTAAAGTTATCAGTTAGGTTCAACATTTGCTTGGCTCAGAAACAGTACCTGCTGCTCTCTGGCCCTTGGTCACCAACAGAGCTCTAGTAGCCTCTCTATTCCCTCTCTGTGATTGACTGACTTTGTAGGAACAAGATCTGCTTGGGGCACGTGGATTATAGTAAGACAGGGCTTTGCCAAATGGTTTAAGAATGGAACTCCTAATATAATGTTTTGGGGGATTTTCTGTGATGGTTGATTATCTTTCATATTCAACAGTAATAGCGCAGCATTGCAGAGGACTGGATTTATTTCTTTCAATCAACAAGTCTAATCAGGTGTGTCAGAATAGGGGATAAAAAACCTGACTGGCTCTACAGAATGACTGAGCTACCTGAAATCTGAATAAATATGATGTCATCAATCAGCAGGTGCCATGAATGCAGTTAATGTTAGGATTAGACTCACTGAGAGAAGTGCAATTTCATGCTTGTGTAGATCATAATTCCACTGTTCTTCAGTCTGAACAGAATTTCTGGATGTCCTCTTTGTACCTTTCCTGTGGTTACGTATTTCTCTCTTTTTCTCTTGATCACGCTTTGATGCTAACAAATATGGCCTACTCAGCACAGTCTTTGAAGTTCAAAATGTTGTTTTCTGAACAGTAGATAATTTCTCCTCTCTGAACAAGTAATAAACCAAGAAAGATTTGACAACTTATTCAGATTTGAGACTTTGGAAAAAGTGGACTCAGACACAAAAGAGGAGTTCTGAAAACAAGTTTTCAACCCTTCATAGTATCTTTCATTTATAATTATCTGACACAGGAACTTGCACAGGCCCTAGACGTGATAGTTGTGACAGCAGAAAGCCAGGAAATATCAGAAATAGAGAACAGCTTGAGCAGCAATGGGTTAGTGGGTAACTATCTAAGTATATGCAAAAGGATTTTATTTACAAAATACCTATTTGTTCACAGTTGTACAAAGAGATTGCTCATATATCTAGCCTTATAAAACCAAGTTTTCAATATACCAATGTCTTGCCACAGTTTAAGTATATAATTTATATTGCACTGTTGCTACTTCCTGGTGATTTTCCATCACTATGTATTCCTTTGTGATAAGCAAGGTATCTTGGTCATCAATGTCTTTCTTCCTACCGTCACTACAGAAAAGACTTTCTTTGATCCCTGTCTCTTTGTCATTTCTGCCCTCAGCTGTTCGCATACATTCAAGCCAGCCCGGGCTCTGCTTTCTTTTGTCCCTTTAAATACCATCATTTCCTTATCTTCTCCCCTGTCTAAAGTGCTTTTCTCTCACCACAAAATGACTAACACACCAATCTTCTGCTGAGTTTCTCAGACGTTATTCTCCAGTATGTTAGAAATATTGGCACTGTAGTGAGTAGTTTCCACATTAGACTCATGCACTTTTTCATTCTGCATAGCTCGATCATACTTTCAAGTCCAGATATTGTCTAATTTGCACCTGTGCTTAGAGGTTTATTTCATGTTCTTTCATGTGCTCCTGCTTAGCAACAGTCAATTTTGACTTAAATTTTTAATGTAATTTCTGTATCTCCTTCTGTGATGTCCCATTGCCTAGAAATCTTGATTCCTGAATCTCTTTGCCTTGCAAGCACAGGTTCTTGGCCAAATTTTCTACAGATGATAAGTCCTTTCTTTGCATCTACAAGAAGGAAAGTAGGATAAGGAGCAAAACAACCCAAATCCATCCCTAAATCCTCTTCTCCAGGATGGAAGTCTTTCTGTGTATATTTGCCTCTTTAAGAAGATAATATATGCTAAAGTTCTGCATTTAGCCCCCTTACTCTTAAATCATCACTGTTTCAGTGAAGTACTTTTCAACCTCATGCATGCTTTGCCTCCTTTTGTTGAGAAAACATTGCTCATGGTACCAATTACAAGCTCATCTACCATTATTTTTAATGCTGAATTGGACATCATCTGCAAACCTTTTGGGATGAGATCCATATTTGTGGTCAACTACTACTAGCAGGTCAAAATCTGTGTGCATTGAAGAATACAGTGTTTATTATACCTATTTGCTGAAAAGATTGCTGGAATATTTTCAGCTGCCAATAGGTAAAATGAATACAGTTTGAATTATTCATAAGTAAATCCTAAATCAAGTCAGTGGATTTAGCTATTTTTCCATTTGTGTCCATGTTGGTAGGTCACAGTTGTTTACCTAATACTTCATTTACATCTTTAGCTTCTGAATTCTTTCATGTGATAACTGAAAAGTGTCCCACTACTGGACATTATTAGTCTTTTGATTTTAAGAAGAGTTCCAGCACAGGAGAAAAGAAGGCAATGACCCAGATTTTTATTCTTATCCCTTAAAAGGTTCAAAAGGAAAACATGTACCACCACAAAAATGAATATATACTATATTCAGTGTCCTGAATTGTTGAGCATCATCTGTAGAGGTACAAGTAATTGTTGCATGATGATTATTCTCATCAGCCTAAAGCATGAAAGCAATTGAGTGAAAAAAATCCTCGTGTTATGTAAAATGATTACTGCCTGTGAGCCATACTAAACAATGATGTTCTCACAGTGGTGATGTTAAGAAGCAGAACAAATGAGTGCAGCCTGCTGATTGTGCAATGTCTCGATCATTACAATTGCTGTAACCCCCAGTAAGTAAATGATTTAATTATTGGGGTATCTGCATGATCCATTTCTAAAAGGAACAAAGAATGCTGAGAATGCACCACAGTCGCCTTTGACACCAAGTAACCCAGACAGTTACAGCCCTGGGTGTTTCTCCTTGTTGTGTTTTGTTTCTGCTCTGCAGGATGTCCAGAAGGTGTGTTAAAATGCAGCTACACAGGAATACAATGCCAATTTGTATTCAAAAGGTTAGAAATCATGATCCAAAGTACAACTGATTAAAAAACCTTCATGGCTAAGTTTTATGCATACAACGCATGACAGTAGCATCACCGTGACTTTGCAGGGCTTATTTCTTTACCATTCCTACAGACTGGGTTTCATCCATAAATTCATAGGTTTAATGGTGTGATTACTATATTTAGAAATTTAACTAAATGCTAATCAGAGAGCAAAACTGCTGTAAAATGCCACTGTACCCATGCAGAAAAGAGATTTCCCATGTATTCCATGAGAATCTTCCTTTATGCAAAGTGGATGGGCAGTCATGATTTGCAAGTTGCATAACAAGACATCAGTTTCTATCTATGTTGATCCAGATAGTCAGCTGTATTGACTAATGAGTGCTGAAAATCTATGAAAACCATTATGTAACTGAGGTAAATTTGTGCTAGGAACTACAATATAGCATTGAGAAGTCTGCTCTTAGCTTTAACTGTGCTTCTTCCTTTGCAAAAGCCAGATGAAGTGTCTCAGTACTGCATTGTAGCTGACAGTGTGCA
Organism: Steatornis caripensis; assembly: GCA_013398225.1. Lineage (NCBI taxonomy): Eukaryota > Metazoa > Chordata > Aves > Caprimulgiformes > Steatornithidae > Steatornis > Steatornis caripensis. The sequence goes on along the minus strand of VZSC01002194.1, from coordinate 62,295 downwards.
CGTATACCAAATAGCTTATGAACCATAATCCCATTGTTAAAAGGACATTCAGCACTTAGGAACTGAAGACTTTCTGAAAGTCAAATAACCCTCCTTGTTTCACTTTTCACCTTCTGGTCAACGTGAGATCACCACCTAAGTGCTGAGCCCATCCTTGAAAATATGTCTTGAAATCATAGGATTTTTTAAATACCTTTGAAAATCTTATTACTCTGCCTTTTTTGTGGCAGTACAAAAATAATACACTATTATGAAATAGTATAAAATGGGAAGATGGAAAAGAAAATGACATTTCATAGCTGTGTGACAGTTTCTCTCACCAGCCTTTCAGTTTTTAAGGACAGATCTTTGAGGCAGGAACTCTCTGTCTCCCTATGTATAGAAAATGTTTAGCACTAGCTGGTGCTTTTAGCCATCAAACATATTAGATTTCTTGTTGTCTTTGTAGGATGGTAACATGCATATTAGGTGGCTTTATCCAAAGGATTCTGCTTTTTCTCTCTTACTCATTTTGACTAGATCACACCATTCTTCCTTATTAGACTGTAATTAGTCTGTAATTATTTTAACTACAGCTGGGACAATAAGTCTTGATGGAACAATGCCTTAAAGGGAACACTGAGGATTCAAAAAATCATCCCCTTGCTTGATTTTTATTGCTTCTCACCTTCTCTTGCTGCAAGTATCGCAAAAGGTCACAACAGTAGAAAGGAAAAGAAAAGATTCAAGAATTTAAGTAAGGATGATCATCCACATATCCTTCTAACAACGTATCCTGGCCAGAAAATCTATATGAAAAGCCACATTTTGCTGGAGGCATTCGGGGGTGGGGGGGAAAGGTTGGTTTTGTGCTTTACATTCCTCATAATAAAGTTCTTCCTCCAAATGCGTAGGGACCTACTGGCACCTCACCTGCTAAAGCAGTTACCCAAGGACTAAGAATAGAAAACAAGAAAAAAAGATATTACAAGCCTTCACAGTGGTAGTTCCAGCTTTACCTGCTAGTATTTTTGTATTTCTTCTGTAAGCTTTCACAAGTGTTTCCTGACTGCATCTCAAGGTCTATTTCTTAGTGTCTCGGTTTAAAGCTGGGCTGGCTGTTAAAGGAGCCACAGATGCTCTTTGTTAACCCCCTCCCTCCCCAAAATGGAGGAGAAGAGAAAAGGGAAAGAAACTTATGGGTTGGAAAAGTTAACACAGCTTTAATCTAACTACATAACTACATAACACTCTCACACTTGTGCTCCTTTGTTATTTCCATAAAGTAATTTGCATTCATGTAATGTAGATTTATTTTCTTTATAACAAGGACAAACAAGTCCTGTAATGTGAATTGCATGGTATGTCCTGTCTCCTCCTTTACCCACCTCTCATGTTTTAAAATTCTGTTTGTGCAGAATTGCTGCCATCTGGGTCCCCCAATTTCTCCTCTTTTATTCCCATCTCATTCATTAAATGCAGTCGGATACCTGTGCTTCAACTGAATCCCTAATTTAATGAGTCTTCTTTAAAATACCTGCAAATCAGGAACACATATTTGTATGAAGTTGTGAGGTAATCTTGTAATCTGAATCTCTCAATAGCAGATTTCTTGTAACAAAAGTGGTGTGTTTACAATATATTATTTAATAATTTGAATAAATCTGTCATTTATGACTAAATTCAGGCACCAGATTAATTTTTGCATAACTCCACAGGTTTCAGTGATGAATTGGCCTAGAGAGCTTGTAAGAATCCTGTTCAGCTTTATTGCTTTAGTGTGTCTTGGAATATGGAAGATTGTGTTCAGAAAGCTGTGGTGAAATGAGCTTTAACATGATAATGCAATTGCAATTACTTCAGACATCTTGTTTTTCTTCTGTGCTGCTATCATAGAAAGAACAACTATGCAAGAGTAACAGGGATATCAGTGGAAAAGGCCTTTCTAATCACTGTTGCTTTGCTGCGATGCAGACACGCCTGTAAACAGCTACTGAGCTGAGCCTGCTGTGGAATTCCATCTGGTAATTCATCTGATCCTTTGTCTGGTAAAGTAATGAAGGGATACACCAGCTTTCTGCTTACACGGCACAGCTGCCTGAGATGTCACAACCAGCATGCTTTGTGTTGGCCTTATTCAAAGTGCAATACCTATGTCTTCAGTTGTTATAGTATAATTTGAAGCATATGTCATAGAATCATGGAGTCATAGAATACCAGGTTGGAAGGGACCTCAAGGATCATCTGGTCACACCTTTCTTGGCAAAGCACGGTCTAGACAAGATGGCCCAGCACCATGTCCAGCTGAATCTTAGAATTGTCCAAAGTTGGGGAATCCACCACTTCCCTGGGGAGATTATTCCAATGGTTGATTGTTCTCATTGTGAGAAAATTTCCTCTTCTGTGCAGTTGGAATCTCCCCAGGAGTAACTTGTACCGTTCTAGTCTGTTCCATGTGACTCCTTGTAAAAAAGGAAGTCTCCACCTTCTTTGTAGCCACTCTTTAAGTACTGGAACATGGTGATGAGGTCTCCCCTTAGCTTTCTTTTCTCGAGACTGAACCAACCCAGTTCTCTCAGCTTTTCCTCATACAGCAGGCTTCCCAGTCCTTTGATCATCTTTATGGCCCTTCTCTGGACCCTCTCCAGTCTGGTGGCAAAGGGCTTCTTTCTTTACCAAGAACATGGTAAGAGCATTCTGAGTGCTTATTTTACCAGTGCTGGGTACTCATTTTCTTAAATAAATCAATTCCTTTAGTTAATCCCATATTTCAGTTTCTCCTTCCCTCCAACTGATTCCTTATTCTTTGTGTGAGCTATGCGATCAGTGGATGCTTACCAGTATATGCTATGCTGTGTAAGTTTCACATAGGTAGAGTATTTCCTTTCTTTTTGTACCAAAGGATGGTTTCAGATTTGCCTTACCTACTGCATTAGAAAGAAAAATCCCATGGTTCACAGGCACTTTGTATACTCAAGCAAACAGAGTGGACAGGGTCCCAGAAGCTGTCTTATACCTAGCCACGTAACTGAAAAATAGTAACTACTACAGCCCTGCTGCACTCAAAAGGGAGTAAATTTGAAAAGTGTTTTGACTAACAGTTGCATGCTTAGCACAAGGAAACCTACGATGGAAGGAACGATGTTTGCGAAGAGCTTGTATGCGCCCCAGCTGGCATATGAGCTAGTCATTTTATCAAGCAACAGAGAAGGGAAGCCAACTATTGTCTGTGCCATAGCAGAGATGGACATCACGTGGAGCTCTTTGAATGTGGCAAGAAAGATGCCTCAAAACAACATACAAAGTTTGAGTCAATACTACAGGAAAAACTTTCTTGCTTGCTTACACTTACTGTTTTCTTGAAGTTGCTGCGAAATATACAGTTTCAGAAGTCAGCAGTGAGATTCTCTTGTGAGCCTGCTCTAGGCCAGATACTTGCTGGATACAAGCCAGCAAGATAGAGCCACAGCTGACATGGAAGCTATTTGTGTTGGATGTGATGATCCACTGTATGCATCACATTGCAGTTGGTCAGTGAATTTGTAGTGTTACCCTTCTAATAAGAATAACAATGATAAAATCTTTTCTTTTTCTGTATGTGCCAAGTGTCAGAGGGAACTCTTTAGGACTGATAAATGTCCTTCCCATAGCAGAGGTGCTGCCAGCCAGGAAACACAAGTATCCATAGAGACCCTTCTTCCTCAAACGGATTTATGAAGATTTGCAAATAACAGACGTAGCAGTTGTTTGGAAGTGCCAGATATTAGAGAGGATTTTTTGTGGATGGTAGGAAACGGAATAGAAATGCATGGATGATTAAAGACAGGAATTTAGTGCTGGTTCTTGCCTTGTGAGTATTAGGGGAAGAGAAAAGGCTGCCCATTACCTGCAGTTATCATTAGATAGGGTTCTCAGCCAGAACAAATCACTCCCCTTTTAAGTGTGTATGATTATGCCCCACAGACAGAACTTGATCGACAAACCCGGCTGTGAAGAGGTCTTAGTGTAGTCTGTGATCCAAAGCCTATTAAAGTCAATGTGGATCTCAAGTAAAATCGAAGTACTGAATCTTGCTAACAGTTTATGACTAAAAGAAAGGTATGCAATGAATTAACTATTCCTACCCCTTTCTCTTTGTGATGAAGTACTGGTAAGCTCTGAGAGCATTAATGAACTAATTCTCTTTCAAATTATTCAGTCCTCTAGAACCAATGTAGGACCTGAGTATCTCCACCCAATCACCTTCGGGAAAAAATGTCTGTATTAGCCAAACTGGTTCATGTTTCTCAGCCTAAGAAACAGCTTTATTCCCAGACATCTAGGTTTCAACCATTGATTTATGTTTTTAAATAGTGCTCAGAAAACAAAAATCCAGTGTGGCCTCCCAGAGCTGCATTACAGATTGCTGTAAAATTCCTAATTGGGAGAAAACCCCTGGCTTTGTAGAGTAAAGAAACAGACAATTTTGTGCTGATGAAATCCCTCCAGGATTCTGAAGGGCACTACTTCATTTTTTTTTGCATACATATTATGTCCTCCTACTGATTCTATTAGTGATTCATGGAAATTACACCTATTAAACACAAAAATATTCATGGATCTGATTGCTGACATGAATATATTGGTTACAAAGACACTAAGATACCCACTGTAAATTGAATGAGACTTTATTGTGTGAAGGTAAAACATGGTAATAGGATGGTATTTTCTTCAGATTTTTGAATCTCTGCAAGGTAAAATTATTTCTTTTGAAAAACAAAACATACTGTTTTAATGTGTTTTGTTGTGATAGTAAATGACAGCAGAGTGGATTTCCTAGCTAGCATAAACAGAATAGATCTGTAGGGTTTCCATCATTTCACATGAGCTGGGGATACCTTCCTTTGTATCCATAATCAGTACATGCAGATATTTTCAGCCTGGCATCTGCAGCCTGGGTTCTGAGCAGAATACCAGCAGCATCTCCTATTTGCAGAGTAGCACAAAGGACATGTGAGAGTGTAAAAGAAGGGATAGAAAGAAAGCATTAAAGTTTTAATACAGTAAGCTCTTGTCAGGCATAGTAAAAATTGGTGGAGAGTGAGATTGTAACAGAAAGTTTGAGTAAGCATCATTGTGCATTGAATGTGCTAAGACATCTGCATAGCAGGGAACCATGACTGATACCTCCTTCTCCCATCTTCTGCAAAGACCTTCTGTTTGAGTTTGGCACTCTTGTCTCGGCTCTGTGTGTTGATGCCAGCAGCACTAGCAAGGTAACTTTGGTTCCCATATTGACTGGGTTTCTACATCTGCGATTTCAAACATTGCAGCTAAGCACATTCCTCGTTTTTCATTTTTGGGACTTGAGTCTATTGCAGAAGTAGATATTCACAGAAAAAGTAGTATCATAGTATCATATTTATAGTATGTGTTTTACCTGCTAGGTAATTACACCTGCATGATCCTCTCTAATCTAAAGATGGCATGAGAAAGATTCTGCTACCACAAAAGGTTGTTCTTGTGATCACCTAAAATTAGACTCAAGACACTTAACCAAACTGCAAATGCCAAATTTTGCAAAGCTCAAGACAAATATTTGGAGAATTATTAAACAGATGAGAACCTCCAGCTATTAAATTGGATGGTCCTTTATATAGCATATATAAAACCTTCTCTGGACTTAGTTCTATGATTCCTGGGAGTACAAAACTAAACTGAAATAATGAGAGAGACACAGAAACAGATTTGTATTAAATGGTACACTAGTAAAGCTAAGCATTTCGTGTGCAACAGCCACTTTGAAATTGGATGCTGGGATACGGGCTTACCTTGCTCACATTTTCTTTACACACGCTTGTGGTTGTCCAGTTCTGCTGACCTTGCTTATTTTTTGGCAGTACATCTCAAGAAGAAGTGTTTAGCTGAATTATACCAAATCATTAAGCATCTAAATTTCATCTTGAAAAATCTTGTGAGTTTTCCAAGTTCAGGATTTGTACTGTTTGACATGGCTTCGATATAATCCAAATGTCTGGATGTAATTGTATAAACTTTCTAGCTTGCTGTTTTTTTCTAAATATTAGCTATATGAAACAGGTTTTTTTTGCTTGAGTACTTTTCTTCATGCACATGGATTACTTTTCACTTTCTTTTTCTCTCTATCCATCTTTTTTATTAACCTACTGTTCCATGCGCTCAGAGAGTTGCTGATCCTGCTCCATTTTAAAATCTGGAGCTTGACTCTGCTTTCAGAAAGTCCATAGGAATTTTGTTATGAAAGCTCATGAAAATGTGATAATGGATTCCTTTCTTTGTATTTATATATTTAATTTGCATTCAGACTCCTTATTATGTTAGATAAATATGTTCAAGCAATCTAACTTCCCATGAGTTTGCTCGTCAGAAGTAACTACCCTGAAATACTGATAACACTGAGGTGAACGGTACTGTCTTTGTGTCTTATAAACTAAGACCTTATCTTCTCTCCTTTCATCCCAGTGATAATTGCTTATCAGCAGAAGCAGGCTTCTTGGTGTGACTCTGAAGCCACTGATTTTGTGGTCCCCAGAAAAGACATGTTAGGAGCTGGGTCCAGTGTATCAATCATAGATATTTTAATAGAAAAAGAATGATGAGGAAGTATTGTGTATGGTTAACTACAGTGTTTGAGGTTGATAATAAGCCCCTTCCATGTTCTTGTTTCTCACTCCTTTAAACCCCTTCTCATTCTGACTCTGGTATGCTGATGACGATGTGGGGAGAAACAATGAGAAATATTTTCAATGGAAACAAAAAGTAAATATTGCATTCCTCATTTTTCCTGTAAGAATGTTTCTAACTTCAGTGCAGCTTTCTCCTCTCACAGGATCAAAGGCACAAAGATAAAAAACATCTGAGTACAGGTGGTTCATGTTAATAAAAACGCCCTTACAGCATTGCATGCAGCAAAAGCAAGAGCAGCAGTGGCTTCGTGGAACAAAACAACAAGCTTCCTCTTCATAAATAATCATGAGATTTAAGTTGTGTTTTGCAAATGGCAACAACACTTGCATCTCACCATAATAATACCAAAGAAGTAGTTGTGTAAGTACAGGAAATGGAAGGTTTCTTGGAAACTTAAGTGGCTGGAGATGAGAAGGGGATCTTTCTTTCCCTATTCCTTAGTTAACCCGTACTTGAAGTCAACAAGTCCTAACCAGTAGCCATGGCCCCTTGCACAGGAACTCAGTCACAGGGAAGCTCGCAACACAAGAGGGAATTGTGTTTCCTTCTTGTTCTGCATCTCTCTGCAGTCAGGCATCCCTTCAATAGCTCCCTACTGGCTGCAGCAGCTCTGTTCTGCCCCCACTACACAAGGAAGGGGGAGATCCAGGACCGCCAGCACCATTTGGTGAGAAGACCCTGGATGGAGCTGGTCAGCGCACAGAGCATAGGCTGGCAATACAGTACCATTAGCATATGTGTGGTTGGTGATACTGGTGCAGATGCAGCTGGTACTGCAAACACATTGAACCGCGGTACCTGTCTACAGTCCATCACCAGATGCATGGCACAATGTGCTGAGCAGAGACAAGGGAAAGAGTAATTTTAATGTGAGTTACAGGACTGTGAAGAGGCAGCAGGTAACACCTAGTTGAGAGCTAAAAACCTCGCAGCAGTTCACGCTCTCATGGCAAGCGGCTGTCAGTTCCCAAAGTGGTGAGAGCAAGGCAGTGTTGAAGAACTGAGAGTGACCCAAGACCAAGAACTGACAATGACTCTGACCCAAGTGATTCATCAGTGACAGAGGCCAGGTACATGCCTGAATCCCAGTCTGAGCCTTAAAACCTTTCCGCACATGCCAGTTGTGTTACTATGAAACTCCATCGTTTTTACCAACCCGCAAAAATTTGTTGTTTAATGAAAAGGATTAACATATTTTCTCTTCCATCTGAATTACAGATTTTGCCATAAACACTGCTGTTAAGCAACATCTTTCTTCCTTTTTGTTAAATTTAGCTAAGGTGGTAAGTCCTATTTAATACATGGATTATTACTGAGTCATATAGAAGAGGAATAGTTTGTCCAACAGAGTAATAAACTAAATGTTGAATGAGGAAAAATTCAGTATCTTTAATCTTTCATCTCTCACGTCTTATCTTCTGATCTCTTTACATTTTAGAAGAACAGACTTTCTTTTCTATTTAGCTATTTTTTCCCCCCAGCTCCTCTATTTTTCGGTCATAGTGTCTCCTGTATTACTATGATTTTTCTTTAATTTTATTCTCTGAGCCCCCGCCCCCTCCTCCTCCTGTTGCATCCTGTTACTTCGTAGCATACAGCTTCATTCTTGCAGGAGGATTGCTTCCTGCAGGAATTGACCTGTCTTTGCCTGTAGCTTGGTCCCTCCCCACAGCTCTGCTCCAGTGAACGCCATGGATATCTGCCAGATCTTTGAAACGCAGCAGCACTGAGGGGTTGTCAATCATCTCTTACTGCAGGCATGTTGAGTGGAGCAGCAACACAAAAGAAAGGTAAAGGAAAGGAAAAAGAAAGGCTCTAGGAACTGTGCTTCTGAGCCTGATGTTTGTAAACTAGTTCCTCTACATCGAGGCTAACAGTATTCTTTGTACTGTTAAAGCTGATTTCCCCTTTTAGCGTGCTGATTTCAGGCTGCATAGTGCACATAAGGCCCTGTGCTAACCCTTGTGCTAACCCAGCTGCTGAGATTTTGTCCTCTTCTTTACTATCTTACATTATTCTTATGAAATGTTATTACCTCAATTTTACTTTCATTTGACAGTGTTACCATTAAAATATTCTTCCCAAATGTCTCAGGATTAATGATGAATGAATGTTGACAATGAGCTGGAGGACAGCTTCGGCCAGAGTAGGGCAGGTTGCCTCAGGTTGTTTGTTTTTATCAGAATACATTGGATGCAGTGATTTAAACAAAGGACAGTGTCATAACAACATGCTGTTTTATTCAGGAGTAGCACAATTCAGCTGGCCACAGCTGTAAGACAACCACCATCAACCAAAGTAGGTAATACAGCTTTGCATAATGTTTATTTCTAGTCCATCACAAAGAGGAAAAGGAATTAACAACCAGAAAAACTTTGCAAGAATTAAGGAAGATTTGTAGCATGTGGGCTTTTTAAGTCTATTGATGGAGCAATGGTAGTAGTTTTTGAGTAACAGTTAAGATTTCTTAAGTTGTGATGACAACCATAAGTTTGTTTTGTTCAAGGTTGATCAGTAGCATCTCTCTACATTATAGAAAGAAGATTATCCCTTTGTATGGGTAATGCATTCTTTCTGCTTCCTTGCTCTGGCAATGTAAAGAAGGTGAAGATGAGCCAGAAAGAATGTGTTCTACGTTGTTCATTTCTTTTCTCTGACAAAGAAAATTTTCTTAAATAATAGTGATTTCTTAAATATTTCAGTATTCCTATTTTGTCTGAGAACCATCTGTTGCATAGTCAGTATTGAAAATCTGACTGAATTTATTAAACACTCATCTTCATTGTGTTTCACTACTGTGCATACATTAAAGAGTACCAAGAGGGCAACTAAGATTAGTGAGTAAAAATCTACTGTGTTTTTTGCTTTTATAGCCATGGCATTAAACTGTATTTCCCTGTAGATTTAAAGGGCTCTAATGTTTCAGAAACAGACAGTCATTGAATCTACAAAAATTCATGCAGAATTTCTTCAGAATTTCCACAGCAAACTAAGTGTGACAAGTGAGACTTTCTAGTGAAAATGGGAAGATTTTTCCAATAGAGAAAATGCAGCACATAAGTAAGAACCATCACTCATGAGGAAAAATGAACAGAGTATCTTCTCAGGCCTGGTATCAAAGACCTGAAAATCTAAACACAAATGACTATGTAAAAGTGGAGGGGAAAAAAAGAAAACCTGTTCTATTGAAGTATTTTCAAAGAAACAATCACAAGAACATGATTTGCGTTGTAAATAACACACATACATTTTCAAATGCCCTGAAAGAAGAAAACTTTCCGCAAAACTTCTGAATGTAGCCATTTTTCTTTCTTTTTTTTCTTCTTTCTGAGATCTACAGTTCTGTTGTGTTATATTGCAATGCTTTTCTTTACCTTCATCTTTCTGGTAGAACTATTTCTGTCACAGCGTAATGTAATTCATTATTCTTATAAAATAAACCCTCTCTTTTCAGGAAGGTATACTTGATGCATCACAGAGGGAAGCACTCCTGTTTGTAGAAATCCCAGCTTGCAGAAGTAGGATATAGCCGGACTGTAATTCCAGTGAGGCACTGTTGTGACACTAGTCAAAATGTGGGAGTTTTGGGGGGGAAGGTAGGGGTGTTTTTTGCTAGTGAGGGGAGTTTGGCTTTTGGTGTTTTTTTTTTTCTTTTTCACTAGAGAAAAAAAAAAAAAAGAGTTCTTTCCAAGGGCAAAAATAGACCTAATACAAACTGTGAATAAAATATTTGATTTTGTGAAGCTCTAGTTTATAAAACGCAACTTAGACACAGGCACCTGCTATTGTATGAAACTGGCAACACTACATTTGAAAAGTAAACATCATTATTTTTCTTTCAGTGCCAGAAGAAATAGAGACGTTTTAGTGGATATGGTTGCATAGGGAGGCCCCTAGAATGTGGAAAGAGAGCAACATTGGGTGACCACTGCTGCCAGTAACGTCAATAACCAATATTTATTTGAATGTGAAAATGAGCTCTTTAAGATAATATGCTACAATCTTTTACAGCTGCTTAAAGGGTCCCTAAATTTGCATCAGAAATACCGTAAAATCTGTCGTTTCCCAAAAATGAGCTTTTAAATCAAATCACATTTGACTCAATTTTTCTAAAAGAAGAGAATAGAAAAAATGGAGAAGCAAAAAAATGATCCCTTAATATATTTGCCTTACTCAGGCAGTACTAAAAGAATAGCATCTGTGCCCTTTTCAATAATTGTTTATTTATTCAGTTTCATGCACACAGTGTGATGAACACCTCAGAAAACTTACTGGCTTTTGATTGAGAACTGTGTGTTCTCAGAAAGCCTGCAGTCTCAAGAAACGTTTGCCAAGGACATACCTGGTTTATTTAAGGAACAGGAAACGGTGCAGTTGACTAGTACTGACCTTGCCTCCAGGTGCCACATCCCTGAACGACTGCGGGGGAAAAGTAATGGACAGAACAACGGAGCGATGCGCAGCTGGGCAGATGATGATGCGGAGAACAGTTGCCTGAATTGGTAGTGCTGTATTTTCTTTGGACAGGTTTATGAAGTGTGTTTGTCTCTTCCAGCAAGTCTTGGGAGCGCCGCTGCTGCCGTGGGCTCGCAGGGACACCTAGCGGCTTTGCTAAATTAAGTTGGAGTTGCTTCTGCTGCCAGCTGATAAACTCGCAAGGTTTTTGAGGAAAGGCTCTCATGGCCTCGCTGCTTCAGTGTTATGTCTCAAGAGAGTTTGCACCACAACTCTTCTCTGTACTTGTTTCTCGATTCTATGAAGCGGGGTGGGGTGATGGTGGGGGGGGAACTGCGTTTGTGCTTTAAGTATTGTGACAGACTTTCAGAAGGAAGAGGGTTGTTGATAATTGCAAGACTGCTATAACCAGGGTTTGCAGAAACAAACAAGCAAGATGTTACTTAAAATCATTACTTCCACATATCAACTTTGTTATTTCATCGGTATCAAAGCAGGGAAATGTTCAGGCCGGTGGTTCTGATTGTTTAAAGTTAACCATTTTAAACATGATGCAAATTGTTCTTTTCTTTTGTCATACAGGAATTATTCATGACCCAATTTTTCTGTCTTCTAGGACTAAATAATTTCTACTAAATCGTTAATGCTTATGAAAGTGAGATTCTTAAATGACACAAAATGCTTTTCCTATAAAGCCACAGGTCAACTTCTACATGAAATTTAAAATGGTACATACACAGTGTGCAAGGTGACCTTGTGCTACAGCAGATAAAAGTAGCCATGCCAGATTAGGCAGGAGTCCATCTAGCCCAATACTATGTCTCATTTGTTGGTGGCAGCAACACCAGAAGTGTCCCAATTACGTATGTTAACTAGGTGGAGTTTGCCAGGGTCCTGGCTACCTCCTGAGGAAACCAGTCAAAAACAAAGGTGTTGGAAGGTTAGCATGGTTCACTAGGCACAAAACATGTCTCACTGTGCTGAGGGGCTGCTCTGGGCTGGAGCTGCACCCCACGATTACCATCTTTGCAGACACCAGCAGCCACCACAGCTGCTAGCACAGAGCAGCGTTACACAGCCATTTTGGCAAAGGCTCCTCAATAGTTGCCAGGAGGGCATCAAGATAGTAAAGAAAAAAGATAGGTGGCCCAAGCCTGGTGGTGGAGAGTTTAGGATCCAGTTGCAGGGGAGTTGGTCCCTTCAGTCAAGAGCTTTAAAGTGAATGGTGTTACATAGTAGAGAAAAAAACATCTCACAGACTTTTAAATCAAGAAGCAGAAACAGCAGCTGACCCCATGCAGTTGGAAAAGGACTCTGTTAAGACCTGTCGAGATCCTATGTGGATAAATTTCAAACAAACAATCTTTCTCAGCAGATAGCCTTCTCTGTAACAATGTTTTAAGGGGTTTGCAGCTGCGTCATGTTCAGTAATGATACACAGTGATTCACGTGTTACTGGAGAAGTCTGGGGCATCCCTTTCTCACACAAAGTATGTTTCTTGAAACAGAAATAGTCTACAGAAGTTATCCTTCCGTGATTTCATTGATTATAAAAGCTAGATATTACATAGACCATAGATGAAGGCAAGCCTTGTTACAAAATCTGTTTCCACAGGTTACAACGGGCTGGCTAGCTGTGGTTTTCCCTCCTCTGGCTTCATCACATGACATAACACAGACCTTCTGAATCCTCTTCTTTCAGCATATCTCTATTAATGCTAGATTTAATAAATTATAAGCAACCTCTGGTTTCTAACGCCTGAACACCTAGCAGACAGGTTTCAAGATCAAATAATAATAAGCAAATAATTTCCTTTTACACTTTTTCAGCATCACAGTGTCTTGTTATACAGCTTCTTAAAGATCAGTGCACTGTTCCACATGAGAGAGAGAAATTTTTCTCCCAGCTTTGGTCCGAAACTTCCCCAAGTCATTTGAAAATTTGCCATTGACATAATGATCTTCCGATTAAACCTCAGCCTTTGCTACCTTTCATGGGTGTATTCTCAAATCAGTTTTGCTGTGTGTAGGATGATGAAGGGCTCCATGTATCATCAGTTAACCAATGACTAGAGTTTAAGAAACACTACTCCAAAGTGTTAGTATCGTAATATGGTACAAAGACACTCTCCTGGTTCCTGAATAATGGCTCTTTGTTACTTGTCTCTCCCACAAGATGCACTGAAAGGAGGCCTGAGTAAACACTTGGGAAAGAGATTGTTAAAAGGTTTGTACTCTCATTTCTTGCTTTGCCTACAACTAGAACCATTTTAAAACTCTGCATCTTTCAAATTGCAATGAATATGCTTCTTTCATACATATTCTGTTAGTAGCATTTTGCTCCTATCTTAATTTTGATTTTAAATAGGAGGAAGATTCAGTGTGCCACTGCACCACTACTATACAGTAATATATAGTTCATAAAATTCTGGATATTCATGTCTGAATTTAGGTTTGGAGTTTTATATATTTATTAAGATAATAAAAAGTTTTAGAAAAAGGAATATATTCAATTCTTCTTGCCCTAGTTCTTACACAGGTATTACCTACCTTTCACTGAAGTTGCTGTTGCTAATGTGGCTTGATTCTGGTTCTGCTGTGCTGTTTGAAAATCAAAAGTTGTTCTAGATATCACTGCCAAATAATGACTGGATTCTTTGCTTTAAAAATTTGATTTGCCAGACTTAAACTGGAGAAAACAAAGTCCAATATCATAGTTGTTCTGAGATTTCATTATTCTCCTCTGCCTGAAGGACTTATTTGCTTTCTTGCTTTATGCTCATTTTTTCTGTTTGCCTTTAAAATTTTCAGTCTCACTAGTGGTGTAAAGAGACTTTGAAGTCACATGAGAACCAGGCTGAATATATGTATGGAAATACTTATTCATCAGTGTCTTGCTAAGTTAATGATAAAGATATTTCAAGCAGCGTAGCAGCTGTTTTGAGAAATAAGGTCTAAATCAGAGCTGAGAATGATGTATTCAGTATTTCCTCAAATGGCACATATAATTTCATGCAGATATAGGTGTATATTTCCAGATAATTTGTCGTGTAACAGAGTTACTCAAATATATTTGAAATTTTTTGCATCACTTCTGGAATTTATGGCAGGGAACAGGTATTTCTGTTGGTATTAGCACTATGTTTCAAATAGACTATGTTAGAGGGAAAAGTTCATAAATTATATAACAATATTACCCAGCAGGTGAGTGCAGTGCTGCAAAGGCCAATGAAATGCAAGTGTCAAGTGCTGACCTCTAATGCTATCTTCATTACAATTGTCTCTGTTAAAATCCTTGTGCTTCCAAGAGCTAACTGTCATAGACACTTTACACTTCATATTGTGCAAGTGTAGTTTAACATTTGAGACAAGGAGCAAAGTTATCACTTCCACTAGGAAAGCCAGGAATCACACATAAGTACAAAAAGCAGTATATCACCTTGGGAAATTAAGGTTGTAGCAGGCAAGATTGGCTTTTTGGGTCTCTGTTACAGATGCTTAGTCAATTTTATTGATCATACCTCAGACTAGCAAGTGCAGTGCATACGTATACTCTTCCAAAACCAATTCCTGAACACATGGCAAATGCTCTGCCTGAGCAACCAGCTAGCACCAAATGGCATGACAGTACACTGTCTAAAACTTTCATTAAAAAACCTGCAAAGTTTTTCTTTTCTGCAAAGTAGGACATACCTACAGCTCCTTGACTAAATTCAGATAAACACCTAATTTATAAGGTGCTCCTTAGCAGTAGAAATCTTTTTCGAACTCTAGATTGTTCAGGTTTTGCCCCTTGCTGCTTAGGTCTGTGCATTACTGAAATAGCAACCCCAGCCTTAACCCACTTATCCAGTTTTGAGACTATGAATTTGAAATGTAAATCTCAGAAGAGGCTGAGGATTTTTGTCATTTTCTAGAACAATTAGACAAGTTTCAATTATTTGTGTTATAGGATTTGTATAAGGGTTGTTACTTTTTTCATAAACAACACATTTAATGTTTATATAGTCCCAATATTTGTAATTTTTAGAGGGCTTTTCCAGAAAGGAAAGGCAAGAATAAAGATAATTTTTATTCCTCAAGACATTGGGAAAGTTTCAAGGCTCCTTTAAAGTCATCCTTTTGAGAGGTGATATAGGCGATATTTACCAATTAGATGCTGTTGTGCGGGTGGTGTTTTGCCATGCCGGGCTTGTTCCCTAAATGCCACCATCACGACTTTTTACAATGTTGTGAGTACTAAAATCACTCGGTCACATAGAGTTTGAGCATGCCTGGAATGTAACTGAGCAGAACTTTGCTGTCTAGGCCAGTTTGGTCAGGTGGTATTATGATTGATTTCCACAGCTAAATAAAACATTTGCAATGTTAGAAAGTTAATAAGACACCAAGAGACATTAAAAAGGAGGAAGACCACTGAGCTTGCACTTGAAATGGCGACTCAGTGAAGCAGACAGATTTGGAAAAGTTGCTCCATATGGCAGAACTCTTGATCAGAAGGTTCTTCCATCAGCACTGCCAGAGTGTACGAAGAGATGCAGAGCACATGCGTGTTAGCCAGGCAGTGGGAAGTGGATCAGAGGCTGGTACGCTTAATCTACTCTCGCCCCTTCTTCTCTGTGCTTTTTTAAGGATGCACAGCCATTCCAAATTACAACCATTAGCCAAATTGCTGTTTGGAACTGTTTGGGGGCATTTCAGGTCTGCATTCATATTGCCATTCCTATTTCCTCTGTGCCTTTTTCCCCTTCATCCTACCCTATGTGAAGCCAGTGATTCATTCTCTTTGCTTTCCTCCATATGGCAGGATGCATTAGAAAAGAAGGAGAAATGCTCAACCACACCATATTCTTTCAGTCCCAGAGGAGGCAAAGGGGGATAAACAGCATTTGCAGCTTATTTTCTCCTCTTTGTATTTGTGCATAAGCCAGAAGGTTTGGGCTGTTTCTTTTGCCTTGCAGTAACACGGGCTGGTCACTGAGTCCCGATGGTACACTTATTTGAGTGATAAGCAGATAGCGGCACTCTTTGCAACTACCTAAAATCCTCTTCTGTGCAGCTGATAGGGCAGAATTCAGTAAAATGTTGATCCAACTCCAAGCTGCACTCTCTCAACATCTGCCTGATGTGAACTACATCTTATAAATTCTTATTCATGAGATCTTTACAGTCAGTGGTTATACACAGGTATTTGGATGTGGTTGCTATGCAGAAAATAAAATAAAGCAGCTAGACTGAGCATTTCTTAAAGGAAAACCTATCAATGTGTCTCAAGCATCAATAAAAAACAGTTTAAGCAAAGTTAGACGGAACAGTGTTTAAATAGAAAGAACTACCCTCTTTACTGACAGTACATACATAACAATCAACAGAAACAATGAAAATTTACCGGCATAACTTCCTTTCACTAAAACAGCAAGGCAGATATTGACTAACTATCTTGATTGACTTGCAATTCAACTTTTCAGGCATTACATTTCCTCACTGTGAAGAGAACTGGCAGCCAAGTGACTCTTGTTTAAAATGTACTTGCGTTAAAAAGAAAATTGAGATACTGATATGGAAGAACAAACTAGGCTCACAGCTTTGTAGGTAGTTTTAATGCATTTTCTTCATCAATTTTGAGTTTTAATTCACAAGAATTTGAGGCAAAACTTCACAGAAGAAACATCCATAGTGTTGCCAGCACTGATTTGTACATGGTGTTCTCATGGTTCTATCTCAGATGGCACATTAGTCATCTAAAAATCCTCATATCATTAAGGATTGAAGTGATCTTCCCAATCTGGCTGCTTTTGCATAGGACATCTTCGAAGTAAAAAGAGTCCCAGAATCTCCCAGAATTTTAGCCTGGAGAAGAGAAGACTGTGAGAGGATCTTATCAATGTTTATAAGTATCTAGTGGGCGGGCGTCAAGAGGATGGGGCCAGACTCTTTGCTGTGGTGCCCAGCGACAGGACAAGGGGCAACAGGCACAAACTGGAGCACAGAAAGTTCCACCTGTACGTGAGGAAGAACTTCTTTACTGTGAGGGTAGCAGAGCACTGGCACAGGCTGCCCAGAGAGGCTGTGGAGTCTCCTTCTCTGGAGATCTTCAAAACTGACCTGGACACGTTTCTGTGCAACCTGCTCTAGGGGCACTTGCCTTATCAGGGGGATCAGACTAGCTGATCTCCAGAGGGCCCTTCCAACATCTACTATGCTGTGATTCTGTAATCTTGTAGGCTTCAAAAGTTTAGATGTTGCATTTCAGAAGTGATCCATAGTGAAAGCCTACAAGTGGTCTGCTGTAAAATCTCAGCTGTCAAGCTGTCACCTCTTCAGTCACAAAACTCAACTTCATTTGATAATACACCTATATGTGTAGATTCTTCCATGTCTATGCTACTTTTGGGTGGAATACTAGACTTCGAAGTCAGTTAATCATGATGGTCTGTAACTGTAAATACTTAATCTGCCCATCTGCCCTTCCTTAGATGTAAACTGAAAGTATGTTTTAACAAATAAGTTATTTTTCTTTCCAAATTATCTGTAGGTTACTTAAAAGTTACAAACATGTGTGTATTAAAATAATCCATATGAAAATGTGTCAGCTTCCTTTCAAATGTCTTGGGTGTTAATTAAGGCTCAGTGAGCACTGTTCACTGGATGAACACTGGAAGGAAAAAATACAATCAGTTTTGATAGCTGGTGTTTAGTGCTATCAGCCATCTAACATCATGCTCCTTTCCCTTTTCCACAAAGCAGACCAAAACTAAGGGACAGTCTAGAGACCAGAGATATGGTCCTGTAGTTGGTCCTACTGCAAGTCCTATGTCACTGTGCAAGGATCTGCCTGGATAATATCAACGGGATGTTAAAGGTCCAAATTCTTAGTCTGGGAAACAGAGAGAAACACGGACAGCAGTAGCTACCCTACTGAACACCTCTTATTCAAGGATTGTTCAAGAATGTTGTGGTCCTTTCAAATGCCAAAATAAATGCCTAGGTCTTATGAATTTTCTGTGACTTCTAGCAGCTAAGCTGTCCATAAAACTGGATACTTGTCTTCACAGTGAAGGATCTTTACCTGGGACCCTGCTAAAAGTTACTGGCTGAAAATCTGTTCCCACACTACAAGCTGAGAACCCTTTCTCCTTAAATATGTGGCTTCTGTTAACGAAATAAATGTGGAGATTTACTTCCCCAATTTCAAGCAACACCAAAACCAAAAAAGGTCTTCAACCTTACTGGTCAAAATCCCAGTTCATGGCTTTGATCCACAAGTTATTACAGAACATGTTTTGTTTCACATATGAATTTCCTGGAAATTCAGAAGCAAGCATGGCTGGAGCACAACAGCTAACTACTTGCTCAGCTACACTAACCAAAGGCTTCACAGCTGACATACAGACTTTTTTTGTAATTTTTAATGGTATATAGTCTGTGTAGCCTGAACTTTGGAGGTAATTTACCCTGTCCCAATAAGAGCATCATATTTATTTTTATTTCATTTTCTTTTTAATTAAACATCCCACAAAGTGGCTAACTGCCTACCAATTCTTGGTTTTATACGGTTGTTTTCTTAAGTCTTTTTGGGAACCCTCAGTTCATCAAGACCTGCAAACTGAATGCAGAATAAGGCATTCTGAATCACTGATTCAAAAAATAGATATAATGCTCATTATTAACTCTGTGTTCTTTGCTGTCAGATGTTGGAAGATAATTGAAGTGTGCAGTTTTCCTTACCCAAGTGACTGTCTGAGCTCCCAAACACTGAAAATGAAGCTTGGGCAGGAGAGTTCTGAATCACAGCACTGAGATTTAGCCTGTGCCATTCTCATCTATCAAATTTTTACAGAAGAATCTTTTATTTTAGACAAGTACAGATAGCACAGTAATTCTCTACTGTTTACTCTCCACCACATATACCATTACTGGTTACCACCTTGTCTCACTCTGCCACTGCAAAAGCAATGGCAAACGTTCAGACACTCTCGGCAAATCACAACTTTAACATGAAGTAATCCAAAATTTCATAAAAATGCTATTGTATTGTTTCCCTTTTTTAAAACTTTTTTTGTGTGTACAGACCTCCAGTTATGTAGTGCTGCTGTTGTACCTAATTCTTTAATGAAATAGTTATAGCAAATTTTGAACTCTTTTGTACTATAACCTCTTTTTTTCCCAACATTATTTTTTCATATTTGATTTTTTTTCCCTATGAGGATGCTCAGTAAATACATATGGAGGTTACAGAAATATTTGGTGTAAATTAAAGATTGTTCCATATAAAGTAAATTGACAACTGTAGTCCTTGATGGTTGTAAAAGGTGATTGAAGCTCACAATTCCTCAAACTCAACATTTTGAAATTATGTTTGTAAAAGTGGGCTTAGTTTCTCTAACTGGGATCCAGAAGTTTAGCTTAAAACTTAGAGGCTCAAAGTTTATTGAAATTGGCATTATCATTGTACTAACTTCATCTATGCACTTAGAGAAGTGCACTATTTTTTTCTGTTCCTACCTCCTAAGTGTATGCTTTGTATTTTACTGACTGAAGGTGGGATGGCACAACATTTTCTGATTTTTTTTTTTCTTACAGAAAGCATTAGGTTTAAATTACTCTATTAAAAAAAAAAAGAGAGATTTTATATCATGGAGGGGAAAACAAAAACCCCAGACATTTATAGGAAGAGAGAGAGAGAAATTGAAAAAGAAACATCATCTACTGAGAAAACAGTTATCCTTAACCTGACTGACTTCATGTATATGAGTCATCCTGTCACATTCAGTAGTTCATCCTTTTAAGTATTATTTGATATTGCTGCCTTTGAGGGTACAGGAACCTGTGTGGAAATGAAAGGTCTTTTTATTTGAACTCAGTTTATACAATAAAGAAGGAAGGAAAATCCAGTGTTCTGATCTAAGATACCCACTACTGGCAATATTGTAAGAACAGTATTTCTGTATCTTCCTTAATTACTGGAAGAAGTCCCATCTCACTGCAGGAGACTCTACCACATGCACCAAAGCTGCAGAAAAGCTTACCAGCTTAGGGAAGGCCTGACAGCGAGAAAAATCTTGCTATTGTTCAGTATATGTCTGACTATACACTTTGTACACAAGTGCACAGCCATTCACAAAATTTCTTGCTTGAAAAAGTTAATTGGAATTTGACTCATAGCATTTCTTCTTCCAGTGATACCATTGGCAAGCTGCTTTGACTGCAGAGGGAACACGATCCTTCTCTTCCTCTTACCTAGTAGAGGACTTAGCTGGAAGTGAAGCTAGTCTGCGAGACAAAACACTCAACTATTTTCAAAAGCTGCAAGGCCACTTTAGCAAGCTCCCACTGTATTCAGCGGTGGAGTTACCATCGGACAACACGCCCATGCAGACTTGAACTCACCAGAAGAGAGTCTCATATCCACAATTTCATGAGAACAACACGCAGGTTTCGGGTGTCCGCCTGCAATAGGCACAGGGATCTCAAGGGTTGCCAGTGCAAGACACAAGTTCACCCTTTGCAGTGCTGAAGTAATCCACAACTTCATGCCTTTCAGCCCAGACTCTGAGCCCTCTCCAAGAAAGAGGAGGCACAAAAGAGTGCACATTTGCCCCGAAGAAGAGGACGGTTCCCACCATTCTGTTGAAACACCTTTTGAAGCATCTTTTGAAGCATCAGGCCTTGACCAGCTCTTTGGCCAGGCAGTTTTTCAAGTAACACAAGATACAGAGATGTGTCCTCACATCCTGACACAGGGTATTTTAGTAAATAAGACATCTGCTGATGTTACTCGTGGAAGAAAGGCTTAACAGTGCTGTAAATCTGGGTTCAGTATTCAAAGCAATCTATAGTAAAACCATAATGTTATGATTAATGTTAGGTCAGATACCAAAATCTTAAGAGGAAAAAGAGGTGTTTTCCATGAAATAGCAGGCTTGATCATAGGTGTGCATAGGACGTGGGGGATGACCTTTCAGCAAATCCTCTCTGTCCCTAGTCTTAAGCTGAATTATCCAGTTTTTCTATCATGGGATATAAGGCATAAAGTCACAAAAAAGAAGAGTCCAAATGTAATGTCTAATGTCAGTACTCGGTGAGAGACCTGGGTAGTTGATATGGTGCTTATTTATATCCCTGATAGATTAAATATATATGAAAAAGAATAACCTATGAGTATTCTTGTATTTTTTTATATCAGCTGCTTTCTGAAAATTGTTGAGCTGAGCTCAGGAGGTTGTATATGGGAAAAGGAACACATAGACTTAATTGTGATGCAACTGAATTGGTTATCCTTTTAATGTTGACTAATGAAGAATTACTTTACTAACTGCAGCCACTCAAAATTTCATGTTCTGTCTGTTTTGAAAGAGACTGAAAATGGAGTTTTCAGTGATTGCTATATTATTCTTATACTCATTCAATTATGGTATATAACTGCTTATAAGCAAGAACTTATGCTAACCTTAGGAAAGGAGGAAAATAGCAAATCATTTTTATTTTTTACTTAGGCAGCAAAGGCAATATTGTGGAAACAGAGAGCACCTTTCACAGTTTTGTGTCATCTGCCTGGCCATGGTATTGATTTCCTTTAAACTTATAACTCAGTTCTGTGCATCTATAATTATATGTAATAAGGCAACAAATAGTCATTGTTCCTTCGCCTTACCAAAAAAACCTTAAAATGTGTGAATCCTCTGAATTTTGCACAGGACTTGGTCTTTTGCTTTCTTGGAACAGGGTAATCCGTGTGAGAGAGGGAGAGAGTCTGTCTTGAGAGTCCAGCAGGTGTTAATTTCTGACTCTCCTTATTCCTGTACCAGCTACTTTGGTAACAACAAGAGGAGTGGTCATTGCTACATTTTTTTCCTCCCCTGCTTCCATACAAGAAGCTAGTGAAATCACCAAGCCACATTATTGCAATGTTTTTGCAATGTTGGATGCAGAATCAGGAAATCAAATGGAAAAGCACAGAAAGCTTTGAAAAAAAATATCATGCGGAAGAAAAGGAGCTGGTTTTGTATTTCTGTCATACACAAGAACAAGGATTATTGCCTTACAGAGGATTTGCTGGGCTGTGGATTGTGTAAAAGATGTTGAACTAAAACCTGGCCGCACAACAAAAAATGGATGTACTGAAGGAATCTGCACGGCTCTTGTTCCTTTTGAGTATGATTCTTCTGCATTCTTAAACATGAAAGCTGAATTTGGCTGAGATGCAGCTGTGAGAAACAGACAGAATATAATATCTTGAATGATCTTGTTCTGTGAGGCCTTGAACACCAATAACAAGTCATGGACCTAGAGAGTTTTTTTGAGGACTCTGAGTTTGAGCAAAGTCCAAATATTCTTCTGACGCTTATGGCTTCTCCTTACATAGTACAAGTGAACCATTAGAGGTCATGAATACTGACATGGTACATTCAAAAAAACACTGCACAGATGATAACCATTTTGCAGTAGATCTGTAAAATGAAAACTGTTGTTTTTACAGGTTTTATTGTCTTTCTCTGTTAGTCAACCCACTTACCAGCTCCTGAGCCATGAATAGTTGCACATCTGGCAATTTCATACCATATGGGAAGTTAACTAGTGGTAATTCTAGTGAGATTTATGACAGTGTGCAGTCAAGTTTCCCTACACTATTGATCAATAGAATTCAGTCTGTTTGAGCACTGGAAATCTCCATCTTAGTGTGTGCATAACAAGGATAAAATCTTCTCTGAGTACATTTTGCAATCTCATTGAGATTAATTTTGATGAGCTAAGACAACGCTCACAGAACATCTAAAGCTATCTAAGGGCACCTTTACATACCTGAATGTATTTTTGCCATCTAGACCTCCCGGTTGAAACAGACATTTGCTTACTGCATGTGTGGCTCTGACCCGTGTCTCATTTCCCAGGTAATTATTGCTCAAAACAAATTAATTGAAATAAAATTCCAGGGGGAAAAAAGGTTTTTATTTTTAATCCGCATGCTACATTTACTGAGCTAGGTCTTAGTGCGCTTGAATGAAGAAGCCAGTAGATATGGGGGTTTGGGATTTTAGTAAAGCTTTTGACACTGTCTCTCACAGTATCCTTCTGGACAAAATGTCCAGCACACAGCTAGTCAGTTCCATAACACGTTGGGTGAGCAATTGTTTGACAGGTCAAGCTCAAAGAGTTTTAGCAATCATCATCAGGATTACGTGAGGCTGGCGGCCAGTCGCCAGTGGGGTTCTGTAGGGATTAATTTTAGTATCAGTACTCCTTAATGATTTTATAAATTATTTGGATGCAGGAATCAAATGTACATTAAGTAAGTTTGCCAATGATACTAAATTAGGAGGAGCTGTGTACTCCCTCGAGAGCAGAGAGGTCTTACACAGAGAGCTGGGCAATCACCAGCCATAAGAAACTTTAAAGGAGCAAGTGCTGAATTCTGCACCTGGGATGGAGTAATCCTGGTTATACACAAATATTGAGAATGAGAGGCTGGAGAGCAGCCCTGTGGAAGAGATCTGGGGGTCTAGGTTGACAGCAAGTTCAATATGAGTCAACAGTGTGGCCTGGCAGCCAAAAGGGCCAAGCATGCTCTGGTGTGCATCAAGCACAGCATAGCTAGCGGGTCCAGGCAGGTGATTGTCCCACTCTACAGTGCCCTGGTGTGGCCCCACCTTGAGTCCTGTGTGCAGTTTTGGGACCCTCAATATGAAAAGCACATCAAGGTGTTTGTTAGAGTGTGTACAGAGGAGGGAGACAAAGATGGTGAAACGCCTCAAGGGCAAGACTTAGGAGGAGAGGCTGAGGTCACTTGGTTTGTTCAGCTGGGAGAAGAGAAGGCTGAGGAGTGACCTCATAGTGGTCTACACCTTCATCATGGAGGGCAGCAGAGGGGAAGGTGCTGATCTCCTCTCTCTGGGGACCAGTGACAGGATCCAAGGAAATGGAGTGAACCTGTTTCAGGGGAAGTTCAGATTGGACATTAGGAAAAGGCTCTTCACTGAGACAGTCGTCAGTCACTGGAACAGGCTCCCCAGGAAACTGGTTATGACACCAAGACATCAAGGAGCATCTGGATGACATCTTAGTCATATAGTTTAGTTTTAGGTAGCCCTGTGAGGAGCAGGGAATTGAACAGAGTGATCTTAATGAGTCACTTCCAACTTGAGATATTCTATGATTCTGTGACTTGAAAGCATGGTCATAGCAATTAGCCCTACTTGGGGAACTACTAAAAAAAATTTCAGTTGCCAAATAACTGATATCACCCTTATACATACAAATAACCACTGACCTTATTTATGATCATTCTTGAATTCCAGGTCGTTCTAGCAATGTTTGTCATTGGGATGAGTAATAAAGCTTAAGAATGCAATGAATTTTCCAGATCAAATTAATTATAACTTACTGACAAGGAGTTTTGAGAAAGTCATGTCACATATTTCAGAACAGATGGAAACTGCCAGCATCCTTTGCTTTGCAGATATCCTTTCACTGCCAGATTCAAAGGACATAAATCTTCCCCTCAGGATACAAGTAAAATTAATTCTTCTTTTATTTTTTCCTCAGTCACTACAGAGATTTTGCATTTATGGTAGTGTCTGCTCAGAAATTACACAGGTGTGCAGTATATCTTCCACTGGAGGAGATGCAGGAAGATCTCCTATGCACAGGTCCTCTTCATGCTTCTGCCTTGTTTGAATCCCCTTCCCTGCTCTTGTGTCCAGTAATACCGGAAATATGTAATACTTTTGAGAGTGAAGCAATTACCCTCCTTCAGTTTTTATCTTTCCTTCAATTTTTCCAGTTACTGTTTGGCCTAAATCACATTTCAGAGCTACAAAGTAATGGAAAGAGTGAAATGTTACATACAGCCTTCATCAAGTCATACATCGATGCCTGCAGTGGTATAAAATTTTATTTCACACAGCACCTACAGCAGCTTTTGAATAAGTGAATTTCAGTTGATAGCATAGGTGCTTACAGTCTTAAGATCCCAAACCATATGGTCTCATCTGGGTTTCTTACAACTGTCTTTGATATTAATGAGCTTTTAATTAGGAATAAAACTAAGAAGTAATGATGGATAGATGTATCCATGCAGACACAAGTATTCACTTTTTATTTTATTTTTTAAATCAGGTCATCTGAAAGTACTCTGGTAACAGAAAGATATTTTAGCATTCATTTTATTTAGGACAAGGACGAGTATGTTATGCTCAGAGAGTTTTATTACAGATGGCATAAACAGCAATCTCCTTTTAAGCCTTCTAAACATATGTGCATTTTTGTGCGTGCTAGTACGCATAAACATAGAAATGGCTGAAAATTAGCTGTTGAAACTGTTTACTGATAGAATATTGTGTTTTTAATGAAACACAACTGTTGTAGATAATGTCTTAAAGGGAAAAAAATAATCTATCAGAAAACAGTTTTGCAACAAAAGTTGAAATATTTTTCAAGATAAAAACACTCCTGATTTTGGTAGAGTTGTACTGTACAGCTATAGAGTAAGAAAGATAGCAGCTATACTGTAAGATAAATGTCCATCTTTGAGCTGAAGTCTGTGGATCTAAACAGGAAGAAAGCTACTGTAAATGTGATGTGAGCATAGTTCAGGTTTACTACTTGACTTGTAGAAAGAAATATAGCAGTGTTATGAAGCACCATTGCAGGTCTCCCAGGAGACCGTCAGTCATGGATGAGCTTGTAACGGGTGCAAAAGAAACAGGACAATGCAGCATTTAGGGTGCTTGTAGCTCTGCACCAGCTTATTGCTGTCAGGATCCAAGTGTCTCCTGCCAGGAGTCAGTCTCAGGAAATCACGTGTAGATCAGGAACAAAGGCAGGACAGAGCACCACCCACTGCGAGTGTGATATGTCTATTTCTCTAGGGAGCAGCAGGAGTAAACACACACACAGACTGCCTTCCCATGGAACAGAAAGAATGAAAAAAGATTGTTTCTGGCCTGTCCTTAAACTATACAAACTTACCCTTGTAACTAGGGCTAGCATGGTACAGCAGGTGAGTAAACCCAATGTGGAAATCTATGCTTTTTAATTTTTTTTTTTTTTGGTGATAGATCAGGAAAATAAGTGTTCTTGGGATATTGTGAAAATATTGTCTTTTGTTAAGAATTAAAGTAAATATTTACAAAATACATGCTAATTCAAGCAGCAGAGGCTCTACCTTTTACAAAGAGTGCTTTTATCAGATCTTACACTAACTGAGTGAAGTGCAGATTTTCAGGAAATCTCTCTTACCTACAAAGAAATATATAAATACCAAGCTTCAAATGTCATGAGGCAACAGTCTCCATTGCCAGGGTTTGGAAAGCCCTTGGAAATTTGCTAGTGATACCCTAAAAAACGTGAGTACCGATTGCAAGCAAATGGATGACAGAATGGATTTCAAGTGTAAAAAAAAGTAGTTCAGCTTGGAAGCATACAAGCGTTAGCATCTTTCTGACTGCTCCACTTGGGAGCTACCTGCAGCATTGCTCTGACACCAGGAACTCTTCAATGGGCCAGGCGCAATCAAGGGCTTAATTATGACTGTGACCCAGCTGACAAATCTGACTTTAAAATTTCAACTATTTTATGTCTTCCACATTCTGTCTCTTTCTCTTCCTATTTTTCTCAGCATAGTGGCTTAGCTCAGCTCATGCTAACACCAGTAGATATCTGGAGTAACATTCATGAAATATGGGCATGGCTAAAGCAGAGATTAACGGTTGTTTTGTTCACCTGTCAATGTGACAGGTCTTATTTCTGAATGCCCTGCGTTGACCCTGCAGGCTGATTTTGAGTCTAAATATATTTTAATACTTTTAGGAAACAGGAAATTCCCAAAGTACTTCGCTATTTTCTTTTTCTCTCAAATGTGTGTGTTATGATCAACTCTATTTTAATTCAAAGTGCAGTAGCTTCATACAGCTGTCCCTAGGGTATCTTCTTTATCTGAGCCGTTAAGTGGCTACAGCTGGATCTATCAAAAAATTTCTTTCTGCATAGCCTATTAGTGTTGACCAATGAGCTGAAATATATCCCTTCTTTGCTTTGTGCCATCCCTGAGTGCTGGCCGCAATTTTCTGCTAGGATAGCCACTCTGAATTCAACAGCATTGTATCAACAGAGGGCCTGCTGGCAAGGACTAAGAAATGTGTTTATTCTCTTGTGCTTATTTTTAATGTACTGGATGTAACGTTGTAGCTCCTGTACTGTCTCTCCAGACTCTGACTGCTCCTGCAGTCTACAAAGAGCACCATTAGATAGCTCAGCAGTTTGCTTACTTGCCGTGCTCCGAAGGCCTTGCATACAATGGTATGAAGACAGTCCCCAGCAAATATGCTTCTTGTTTTGACTGAGAGGGATTTGGTGCAAGATACAAGTCGAACAGCTGCAAACATGCTTATTGGGGTGGAAAAAACCCACACAGTTGATGGGTTTCATTTTTCCTTATGTTACCCAGGTAACTTCTACTGAAATTACGCATGTTTAGAGCTTTGCAACATGTATCTTGTCTCCCCATCACCACATGTAGCTTATTGGCATACTTTTGAGATTCTTGTCTTAGTACAAAAGAAAATGTTTGTTTCAATTTCTTCAGATTACCCTTTAGTTACATTTTTAGCTATTTTCAATAGTTTGAGATATAAACTTTAAACTGTATCTGCCTCCAGCCAAGATGGATTAACACTGTCCTTGTAAAATGAATTTGTTTTTTCAGATGTATTTAGCTAAAAAGTTTTCTTAAAAAAAACAGGGTATTAAGTATTCAGAGCCTTTTGACTAAACAAGCTTTGAGTCGTGTTATGAAGCAACAACATCACTTGTAGTTCTAATTAATTCATCTCTTAGATTTCCTGGACACTTTCTTTGTGCACATGCTTTAGCCTCTACACACCATGATTTGTCACCAGGTTCTGTGCTGCTGCTGTAAAAAAAAATTGCAGGGATCCAAGTCAGTAGATTGAAATTGTTTGAAACCCTCCTTGACGGCTGTAATCACAGGATTGTGGTTGACATTAAAAATTAAATATACTAGCCCCGTACCCTGTGGAATACCATGCAGTTTTGATCTCCATTTTTGTCCTGTTCATCATTTAGATAGAGATGCTAGTGAAAAAGTTCTCACCTGCCTTAATTATACAGATGGCACATTAATCTGCCTGTGTCTCCTAACAGCCAATAAGGTCACTGTCACCTAGCTTTCCTATTGTGTGTGTGGATAACCTAACAAAGAAGATCTTTTTGTATTAAATCTAACAAAAAAGACATTATACTAATGGGTAGAATCTTGCAAAATATATTATTAAATTTAACGCTGAGTATCTGTTTTCAAAAGGTGGAAGAGTCAGCGCATTACTAGAACAGTTGATTTTTTCTGACAGCCACAGAGATCTCTGGACTTTAATGTGCAGGTATTTGAAGGAAACATCAATTTATAACAGATTACATAGAGAATTTGTCTTACGGTGTCCTAGATCCAATGTAGATTGCTTGTGGCTCCCTAAATGGATTATTAAAGTGGGATTCAATTATGCTTGAATGTACTAGCCCTTGAAAGTCTGCTGCTCGCCCAGATTTAGAGCAGCTTCCTTTTATTTTTTTTCCAGCAGCTTTCCAAATTAAAACTTCAGAGAGAACTGCATCCTTGTTTTTCAACATAGGAGATACTGTCCATCAAGAGGGGTGTCACCTTTACTGCCATGCCCAGAGAGTTTTAGAAGAAAGACTGTTCCTTTCAAGATGAAGAAAGATAATCTTTTAATGTAGAACTACTGGTGTTAAAAGCTTCCCTTCTTTCTCTTTAATCAATGCAGTTAGCCTTCCTACTGATTTAGCTTTGTGCTAATTTATTCAGACTGCATTAATTAGTGCACATAAGAAAAGCAAGTATAGTATTTAACACTTTCACATCCTCTTTCTCGGTGTCCTGTTCATGGCAGCAAATCTTTCTAATGATCACCTGCCTAGAAACACTGTGAAGCAGAGCAAGGTCCTCTTTGAAATAATGGATCCTAACTTGCAAGAGGTTTTTACTCTTATGACTGCTGCATTCCTCCAGAGCAACAAATTTAGCTCTTCCCTTGCCATCATATGGTTTTCCCTCCTGCACTACAATAACTTTGCATTTCTTCCCCTGTGATAAGCTGTTCTCGATATCTGGAACATTTAAATCTTGCAAGGATCATCAGTGAAACAGAGCTTCATGGATTTCTGCTTAGTATCAGTTAAGATTAAAGTGATTTAATAAAAACATGGACCCTTTTAATATAATATGCATCATTTTTGAAGTCATGCATCACTCAGCGGACTACCATGCAGAGATATGTAACATCAAGTCTAGGTATGGAGTTTAGCTGCAACAGTTGAGTACTATTCCAGTACAAAGCAGTCCCAACAAAATGCAGTACTTCCAAGCAAACTACCAAGAAGCTGCACTATCTTTGGGTTCATAAATCTGTATCCTTCTGCATTATTGCGTTATCACATTCAGGTGCATCACCACACCTATAGTCATGGTAATTGTGCTATTCTTGTCTGCCATTGAATATTTACCTCTTAGTGACATCACTTTTCACCAGTATAATATGAATACTATATTCTAGACATGAGTGAACAACTTGGCAGAAGCAATTCTGAAGAATTATACCTTTCAAAAATGTGCTTCTGCATTCAGAAGGCATAGATGTCAGAAAAGATGTGCTATTCACAGTAGTTCATTAATTTATTCAACTAATTATTTGTCAAAAACAGTTTCTATGCAAATACTTGCAATTTTTATGAGGTAGTTAATTGTGTGGGTATGACAGTAATGTCATCTTCCCTGAATGGTTGACTTGTATCATTAGCCTATGCAAAAAATTCTGAATTTTACTTTACCTCCAAGCGTCTTTTACAGCCCTTTACATATTGTCTATATAAGACTTTTGTAAAACTCTTCCCGTTCAACTTACCAACAATGTCAGTGGGAATGTCATTTTGTCTACAATTCTTGCAAATATCTTCTCTTCATTTTCCTGTTATTTATGCATGAAATGTTTCCTGTAACATAATCCTTAAGGTTTATTATCTTTTCTTTCAAATTTCTCCCCAAGATTCACTTTCTTTGTGATGACTGCAAGAAATTGGTAAACCAATCTTTAAAACACTGGTTTAGAGACAGATATACTGGTGGCTTCATTTGTTTGCTTCATTTCAGATGATCTGGATTCCTAAAACTTGTACAGGTGGTTTGTATAATCATATGAATTTATCATATGAACATTCTGTCGTCCGGCACACTCGCTTCTTTCACTTTGATTCAAACAATAATCTAAGCATTTGGGGTAAAAACTATACCCATTTTTATAGTTTTATTACACCTAGTACAAAGATTTTAACCAGTGTCAAAATAATACTAGTGGATAATCCATTCAAAATCTTCCTCTTGTTGATATTTTTCCTTATTTTCCATTTCATAGAATCATAGAATCATAGAATGGTAGGGGTTGGAAGGGACCTCTAGAGATCATCTAGTCCAACCCCCCTGCTAAAGCAGGTTAGCCTACAGCAGGTTGCACAGCAATGCGTCCAGGCGGGTTTTGAATATCTCC
>VZSC01002194.1:2719-30375 GCA_013398225.1 Steatornis caripensis | reverse complement strand
TTGATGAATACGTTGAACAAGA
Organism: Steatornis caripensis; assembly: GCA_013398225.1. NCBI lineage: Eukaryota > Metazoa > Chordata > Aves > Caprimulgiformes > Steatornithidae > Steatornis > Steatornis caripensis. The sequence continues at coordinate 30,353 of VZSC01002194.1, read as the reverse complement.
CTGGACCCAGCACTGACCCCTGGGGAACACTGCTGGTCACAGGCCTCCAACTACATTCCACACCACCGATCACAACCCTCTGCGCTCTGCCAGTCAGCCAGTTCTTGACCCACCTCACTGTATGCTCCTGTAGCCCACTCATCCTGAGATTTCCTATGAGGATGTTGTGGGAGACAGTGTCAAAAGCCTTGCTGAAGTCAAGGTAGACAACATTTCATATCATGTCTGTTATAATGCAATACCGGTTTGGGTCTCAGTCTTAGAAGCATAACCTGGGTACTGTTAGAAACAACCATGGTTTCTTCTGAAAACAAATGCAATTTGACTGTAGTTTCTGAAGTTGTGTTAGCCCATGAAGCTTTTCTTGATGACTTAATAGTAGAGAATGATCCTAGGACTGCAGAATAATCAAATCAGAACTTCTTTTCAGATTCAATGGATTGGCAGACTCGTGGTTGTTGCTGCTGCTGCTGCTATTCAAGGTTTCTTGCAATCTGTTAACTATTGGAATGCGGATAGATGGCTACTTAATGTTTTGCAGTTTATTTAAATGCTGTGATGTTTAAGACCTCAATGAAGGAAGGGAGAACAAAATCTCTGCAGAAGCAAAAAAGGCTTGGTTAAAAATTGAAGGGTGGTACATGCACCATAATTTGCTTGAATTGTTTTTGAGATGCTCTGATTTAAGGAAAAATCATCCTTTGGAGAGTGTGTAGGCAGGCTTGACTTGGCCTACAATAGAGCTTGGGATCAATACACTGAACTTAGATAATTTGCTGGCACAAGACCTGGTGAAGCAAAGCATTTCCTCCAAATTGGCTCTTAGATTGAAAGACCGTATGGTGGGAATGTCAAGATTGCACAGCCTAGTCCAAAAATGCCACAGTCAGGATTTCATTCATCTTCCTTGTGGCATTGTGTCTCACTGTAAGAACATTCCTGAACATCTAATATTTTCATGTTTCTTTTTGACTGTCCCTAAAACCAACTCAATTTGCCTCTGTTTTTATTTGCCTTCTCAGCCTGTCCACATTCGTCCCCTGGACAAAACTTCCCACCATTGCCACATTGGAGCAGTCCAGCAGCGAGGACTCTTCACCCTCCCTGCTCTTGCCTGGTCTGGTCTAGCATGATGGGAGACCATAGGAAAGCCAGATCAGCTGGTCTTCCAAAATAATTGCGATAGGTAGTTGAGAGATAAGTTTCTGAGTAAAAACCTTCCCAAAACACACTGAGCTGGCCAAAAGTTTGTACCACATAGGTAAAATCTGCAGTAGTTTTAGCTTCTCATATTCCGTAACTGTCTACTGAGCATAGAGAAGTGTTTTGTTGCAAAGGTTTGAGCTAAGGTTTCCGCTTACTGGTTGCTGAAGTGTGACAGATGCTGACAGGAATGGCAAAGACAGGACCCTTGGTACTCCTCAGTACCTGTTCCCTGCTCCAAAATATAGGAACACTAAATTTCAGCAAGCAAGAGAAGAAAGAAACAATCTTATACAGGAAGAATGATTTACTCACCCTGAGCACAGACTCATAAAAAATCTGTCTTGATGCCTTACGCCTTGAACAATGTGAATGACAGATATAGTTTAAAACACTTTTAAAACAGGGACTTCTCTTGGTTCTCAGGGTTAGCTGGTGGTATTCATGTGAATAATCAGAACGAGTCAGATATCTGTCATGCAACATCTTGTCCTAGAAAGTTTATTTAATACAGTTACGTTTTTGAAAAGGAAACCTTAGGAAAGAAATATTAAGTGACCTCAACATCAGGCAAAATTGTGACCTCTGATATGATCCACTGGATTTTTCAATTGTCTGAAAGACTGGGAAAAGGTGAGGGAAAGGTAAAATCACAACTACCATGTCAGAACATCAAACATGCAGCTATTGACAGAAAGAGATCTGACTCTCACCTTTTCTGGCTAAAGCCTGGTCCCACACAGTACTGGAGCATGAGATTGGATCAGGAAAGGAGACGGATCAAATGCACTCTATCTTTTAGCTATAAAGGTTCAAACTTAGTCTGAAGGAGATGTGAAACAATATATAGCACATTTGCATGGCTTGACACATTCCTATCTATCTATGATATTCAGAATTGCACGCTATTCTGAGGGAGCATCGGTTTGCTTTTTATCTATTTTTTATTGTAGCTCTTCAATTTAAAAGTTACAAGGTGCTGATACATATACATTCTTCTAAAGCGTTTACAGATAGATTCAAAGCTGCAGAACTTTGTGCAAAATTATTTGCATTTCAAAGCAGTAGAGATGGCTGTTTTGGGTGAGATCACACAAAACTATTAACTAATAACTTTAATGAGCTTTCTTAATTGCATAGCTGAACTTTGACTGAGGTCCTGTGTTCAAAAAGAGTATCAACCAGCAGTAACTTGACTTTGGACTTAAGAAATAGAGTCAGAGAAAGACAAAAAGGAGGTAGTTAGTTTATTTTTATTTTTAATAAGGAATTCCTGGACATATTTGATTTCCTAGAGTGTATGAAAATGTGGTAAGTATCCCAGAGACGTCAGAAGAACAATTTTACATGTTTTCATTCACATTCAAGCATACAAAAACTGCTAGTTCATAATTATTCATTGTTTTATTAGAATTTCTGTGCTAGCAAGCTATAGTTTTAGAGAAGTACTCCACAGTGTCAGGCATAGTACAATCACAGTGCAAAACGATACTTTTAACTTATGTGTATGTATATACATACACCTGCAGGCATGCACTTTACTTTCTTCTATGTATCACAGTGGAGAAAAGTTGTAAAAAGGGATGTAACCAAGGATACTGAGGTAATCCTGCAGATGTTTTGAGGGAATTCCTATACTGGTAAATGATAAAGTATGTAGTGCTGGTTTTTTAAGCAGGAATGAAAGATGACATTTTATTAAGCAGGAATGAAAGATGACATTTTATTAAGCAAGAATGAAAGATTGCATTTATCTATAATGGTGCATGCATGTGTGTGTACGCACTTGCAAGCAAGCAAGATTCAGAACTGAGATTTAAGCTGGAGTAAATTACACATCAATAAGGTGTTACCCTGATAGTTCAGCACAGTGAAGCTGCCAATTAATTAACATCCCACAAGTCTAAAGTAATGTGCCAAACCATTTTTGACTGCAAGAAATAATCTTGCAGTGTATAATTTCATTAGGATTTTTAAACAGTAAGATTGTTTTTTAATGCATCTATAATAATAAGCAATGGTGATTGCACTGACACAAAATATACTTTAGGGATGAAGACACATCCTTTCAAAATGTTCCCACGCTGAAGACCCAAGGGAAGCCCTGCTAGTGGTATTACCAGATATGTCCTGAAAATACTGCTTCACATTTTTTAAATTCAAACTGGACCATATGCAATAGCTGGTCAAAGTTCACTGTAGGCTTCTCCCAACACTCACCTTGCCCTGCAGAGTCAGAAATCTCTAAGTTGTCCATATGTCCTTTCCTAGACCTTTTTACCTTTTGTTCATTATTTGTACAATGAGGTAAAGTTACTTTTTTTGCATAATGAAAGTAAAGTCATTTGTGCACAAAGCAGTTCAAAGTTAAGGTTGCAGTCACAGATGTGGTTAGCAGGAAGCATGACAGCATCATCTGGGTCAATGTAAATTGAAATAATCATAATTTTCTTCTAACCCATACTTATTGATCCAAGTAATCTTTGTTTTCTGACTTGAGATTTAATATATTATTTTTCTTTATTGATGTGTAATTTAATCCAGTTTAAATGTCAGTTCTGAATCTTGCTTTCTTCCAAGTTCGTACACACACATGCATGCACCATTATAGATAAATGCATATCCATCTTAGTCTGTGTGCAAATGCTCTTGCAGAAAGCAACTGTTAATGTTTGAAGTGCTTTATTAACATTACTTATCTTTATTCAAGACACAGTCAGAAAATCTTTTTATTACCTTTTATACTGTCCATCTTCTACTTTATACTCTTCAGAAGTATTAGTTACCACGTGGCTCAGATATAGCTGCAAAAAGCATTTTGTATTTTTGCTATCTAAAATGAACACTCCAGGAGTGCTTGTCTTTCACTGAACCTGTTTACCTTGTGCTTCATACATTAGGTGAATAAGGTAGGAAATGAATTCCCTGCATGCTATAAGTATCAGTATGAAAGCGCCAACCTCACAGACTGGGCTCTGAAAGCAATGATCAGAGCACCCGAAAGCCCCTTTGATCTGAATTCATTGCAAACACCTAACTCACAGACACCTATAGATTTCCAGTTTTAACTTAATGCCTAATGAAGTGAAGTGTATCTCTGAAAACCTTTGTCACAGCTGGACATATCTAGCAATGGTTACTTGTAAGACTACAACTTAAGGGGGAAACTAAATTAATCTCAGTAGGTTGTCCTTCTAGGACAAAGTTGAAATGTGCTTTTATAGATAGTATAATAAAGAATAGTCTTCATCCAGGTTCCCAGACTAAATCACAAAACCAGCATGCAATTTGCCTCATATTATTAGTCTCTGCATAGAAGTGGCAGAGTGGAAAGAAGACACATCAGTCAAGAGTGAGATTCTTCCACAGTTATGAGAGGAGTAATATGTGCACCACTCATCTATGGTCAGTTAAAGAACACAACTTACATGCAGCTCCAAGAGAATTTATTGTTCACCCAATTAAGTTTTTAACAGTCAAAGCACAACAGTTCTTTATTACTTAGTCCAGTAACGATAATGCTAATGCTTACAATCCAAACCACCTAGATTCTCTTGAGGATTGTTAATGATACAATAAGATCAGTAGATCCAAGTATCTCCTATTTTTCTCACATGTCGAATCCCCATTCTTCCAATCATCCACAGTCCGAGAGGGCAACCCTCCTCTCTCAGGCAGGATGATTTTGTGAGTTATCACATCCCAAGTTGTTTGCCAGGGGATTACGGTGTTTTTGCAGCAGATTTAGTAGTAAGAATTTCTTGTTTATAAGTCTGCGGTTTTGTCAACATTATTTTTACACACTTCAAAAATCTTACTTGCTTAAATATCAACCTAAATGTATCATAGATTTATTTGTTTAAATCTATGTATTTTTTTAAATCTATGAATATTTCTCTGTGTACAGGAAGATTTGTTTTTTATGCTACAATCCGCATGACTGCACACAGACAAACAAAGCTTGACTCAAATTTAAATTGAAAACTTCTTAAGCACTAGTGAAGTGATTCTCAAAGCCCAAAGATGCAGGTCAGGCAGTGAATGCCTGGCCATTGGGTAATTTTGCCATTATGAGTAAGACCAGCTGGGTAATAGTCATCTGTCCAGAACTGAGAGGAATTTACAGGCAGGAGTTATGAAAATAATTTTGCAAGTACAACTAAAATTAAGGCCAAATTAATCAATCCGGAAAAGGCCTCACAAGGCCTGAGACACCTTCTAAGGTTTAATAAGGTTATGAAGCCCAGCTCCCAGTACTATCACTTGGCTTCATCAAGTTGGCTGTACACAGCCATTAAGACACTTCTGTAGTCCTTGCTTTCAGTGTCCCTTACTCTACAAGAGTCTCAGACACATCTTCCTTTGATGAGCAGCTACATTATTCTCTTTTTTCTTCTTCTTTTGAAATGGGTTATTCTTGCCTTTGGTGACTAAACCAGTAAAGCACAGCCTTTGGAGAAGGGTAGTTAATTTAATAGAGGTTATCTTGTCTTCTACAATCCTCAGTTTTAACCTGAAGGCAGGAATGAATGAATATATCTCTTACTAACTGTGATTTCTATGGAATCTGTTGTGCTTCTTTGGACACTGCTACTTAAATACAGACAGCTCATCTTATCTTGGTTTTCTCTCCCTCAGAGCTAGTTTATATGTCTTGGATGCACAAAGATATATTCTGTAAACGCTTCTAAGGTCTTTGGTTCTAAAAATCATATAAAATCTCTCTGTGCAGTAACAGCAAAGAGTCAATTTGTTGTCAATACAAATTCTAATCAGAGATGCACCATTCCTCATCTGAGCCATTGTGTATGTATATGTGCAAACAAGGTCCATCTATTTATAGCTGTAATGTATGCAATAAATGTTAAGAGGAATCTCTTCCTTATCAAGGAGCTCCTTTTCTTCGAGCTAATACATCATTAAAGTTTGCCTTAAAACACTGATGTGGATAGAAAAGGTAAAAGCCTAGTTTCGTATCACCTCACAGAGGCCCAATGCTATAAACTTGTCACAGATGCGATTAGCCCTATTTGCAGAGAGTATGGTGTTTATCTCTGCATTGGTTATAGTACTGTCCTGAGAAGCCCTGCTGAAAGTGAAAAAATAATAAAACCTAAACTCCTTTACTGTTTGCAGTAGGAAAAGATGTTTTATATCCTCTGGATAAAAATAGATCCTTTGACAAGCCAAATGATAGTGAAGGAAAATCTGCCTTTTTGTTGCTCTTGCTATTCACAATAAGTTTTGTTATTTTGGTTTAAATGAAGACACATGTGCCTGCATTGAATGGTACTGTAAAACTGGCATAGAACTCCTTTTGCTGCAGAATTAACTTCTCCCCTTTCTCATCCTCATCCCCACAGGCCCGTGACAGAGGGTTAGACCGGATCAGTGGAGTCATGCGTCACACAGCTGTATCTTGCTGGCAGCTGTTCCTGGGTCTGGCTATGTTGCTAGTCTTCATGGGATCCACCATAGGCTGCCCGGCCCGTTGTGAATGCTCGGCACAGAACAAGTCCGTCAGCTGTCACCGAAGGCGTCTGATGTCCATCCCAGAGGGCATTCCCATTGAGACAAAAATCTTGGACCTCAGCAAGAACCGACTGAAGAGTGTCAACCCTGAGGAATTTACGTCGTATCCTTTGTTGGAGGAGATTGACCTCAGTGACAATATCGTTGCCAATGTGGAGCCTGGAGCCTTTAACAATCTCTTCAACTTGCGCTCCCTGAGGCTGAAAGGAAATCGTCTGAAGCTGGTCCCCCTTGGGGTGTTCACTGGGTTGTCAAACTTAACAAAACTCGATATAAGTGAAAACAAGATTGTCATTTTGCTGGACTACATGTTCCAAGATCTGCATAATCTAAAATCCCTGGAGGTTGGCGACAATGATTTGGTTTATATATCACACAGGGCTTTTAGCGGACTGCTTAGCCTGGAACAGCTCACCCTGGAGAGGTGCAACCTCACAGCTGTACCAACAGAAGCTCTTTCTCACCTCCACAACCTCATCAGTCTGCATCTGAAACAACTCAACATTAACCTTTTGCCTGCATATGCCTTTAAAAGACTGTTTCGCCTGAAAGACCTAGAGATAGACACCTGGCCCCTCCTGGACATGCTACCTGCCAACAGTCTGTATGGTCTCAACCTTACTTCTCTCTCCATCACCAACACCAACCTCTCTGCAGTACCTTACTCTGCTTTTAAACATCTGGTTTACCTGACACATCTAAACCTCTCTTACAACCCTATCAGCACCATTGAAGCAGGTATGCTTTCAGATTTAGTGCGCTTGCAGGAACTCCACATGGTGGGGGCCCAGCTACGTACCATTGAATCGCATGCTTTCCAAGGGCTTCGATTCTTACGTGTGCTTAATGTGTCCCAAAACCTGCTAGAAACCCTAGAAGAGAATGTATTCCATTCCCCCAAAAGCCTGGAGGTCCTCTGCATTAACAACAATCCTCTGGCCTGTGACTGCCGCCTCCTTTGGATTTTACAGAGGCAACCCACTTTGCAGTTTGGAGGCCAGCCACCGATGTGTGCTGGGCCGGACAGTGTCAAAGAGAGGTCATTCAAAGACTTCCACAGCACAGCTCTTTCCTTTTACTTCACCTGTAAGAAGCCCAAGATACAAGACAAGAAGTTGCAATACCTGGTAGTGGAGGAAGGGCAGACAGTACAGTTGATGTGCAATGCTGACGGGGATCCGCAGCCTACCATATCTTGGGTTACCCCCCGTCGGAGGCTGATTACAACTAAATCAAATGGAAGAGCCACTGTGCTGGGAGATGGCACCCTGGAGATTCGATTTGCTCAAGACCAGGACACTGGGATCTATGTTTGTATTGCAAGTAACGCAGCTGGGAATGACACCTATTCAGCCTCCCTTACGGTAAAGGGGTTTACTTCAGACCGTTTCCTTTATGCCAACAGGACCCCTATGTATATGACAGACTCCAACGACACAAGTTCCAATGGAACTAATGTGAACACCTTCTCTCTGGACCTTAAGACAATATTGGTGTCCACAGCCATGGGCTGTTTCACATTCCTTGGAGTGGTTTTATTTTGTTTCCTTCTTCTTTTTGTGTGGAGCCGAGGGAAAGGCAAACACAAAACCAGCATTGACCTTGAATATGTCCCTCGCAAAAACAATGGTGCTGTGGTTGAAGGGGAGGTTGCTGGACCACGAAGGTTCAATATGAAAATGATTTGATGGTATTCTGCTAGCAGAGCTTTTCCTGTGGCATTAAAACCAATTAAACCAGCCTGGCATGTGGAATTGCTAGGCAGAAACAGCTTAATGCAGCTGTCTCTGTATCAAAAGGTTACATGAAAATGGAAAGACTATTTGTGGTTATACAGCAGAGCCTCCAGACCTTGAGGCAGATATGTCAGGGCCTTTCATAGAACTGGTAAATTGTACTAACTGTTTGCATTGCAAATATTGGCATTCTGGGGATATCAGCAATGAACCGCTGGCTCATGCTCATGGACAATTGTTCAACATTTTCTACCACTACAAAAAGAAAAAGAAAAAAAAAGCCTACAGTGTAGGATTTACATACTTAAAGAAAAAGACACATTTGTCTAAAACATACTCTACAGTGAAATTTGTATCTATAGATCCCATTTGGTAAAACTTTGCATCATCCCTTCTAGTTGGTTCAACACCACAAAAAATTGGTATTTTTTTTTTAATCTACATCTATACTGTGTACATTTTAAAGCAATACAAATGAGAGGTTGTGCTTTTAGATATCCACCAATACTGACCCTAGTGTGATGTCACCCTCCTTTTAGCTACCATCTAACTCAAATTAGACTCTTGTAGTTACCAATTAGAAATAACATAAGATATTTTTCTCCTCATGTAGAAGGCCAGAGATGAATAGTTGAGAGCAAAAATGCTCAGCTCTGTTGATCTTCTCTTCGTATAAATATAAGGCCTGTGCCTAGTTTTGATACAGAATGGAATATTTTTTATATCTGTGATATCACACTGGACCAGTTTACTGTAACAGAGCCCTGGATCTCACCCAGGGAAGACAACCCACTAGACATTGCTGGCATAGAGGAGTTGAGTTCTACCTTGAAAAGAGAGAGCTGTTTTTGTTAGTCCTGATTTTAATTTCAAAGCTACTGTTAAAATGTTGGTGTGTACTGGGCAAGAAGGAATGCTATACATTCTGCATACTCTTTGGGAAATGTGATCATCTTACTACTTACACAAGTTCATTAAAACATGTAAACATTCTGCTACTAGGAATGAACTCTTCTCCGATGCCAAGTACTAAGGTTGTCCATGCGTAATATGGGGATTATAATACTAAAATACATGTTTAAAACATGATAGGCTCAAAAAGGTTAACATACTGCCAGATGTAATGAACCTCTAGCCACTGTCATTCTCATCTTGTATATTTGTAGATAACACATAAATGCAAAGCTAATTTCCAAGAAAAGATTTCTTAGCTATTCTTGATGCCATTTTAATAACCATGTGGTTATGTTTCTTTCAGGGGCAGTATCTTAGAGCAAGAGGGGCAAGATTTTCCAGGTTTTAGGTAGCTTTTTTAATGGAGAGAAGACAGAAATGCAACATTAGTTCAGTACAAATAATCTTTCTTTTTTGTTGTTTCATGCCTCTAAACAAATCCTTAAAAGACTCAGAACTGAAAATTTATTATTTATTCTTTATCATCAATACCACTGTTCTTATTTTGAAATTCTCAGCAATGGGAAGCTACAGAGTTGTTCAGCCACCTCTCAATTTTCCGGCAATTATGACCCATAAGTTTGTTGCTAAGTGATTGACAACAAATACAGTTTATAAAAGGTTGGCATAACCTGGAGTAAGGATAATAACGACTATGTAAGTGTATAGCCAAAATGAATACGAAAATATTATAAGACAGAACATTCAGATTAATGTGGTTTAAGAGTCTACGCCCAGGCTTAAAATTAGATTTCAGCACTTTGAAACCAAAATCAGGCTGGCCTATAATGGGATGCAGGTTCTTCTAAAATTGATGTCCACATTTTTTGGCCAGATAAAAATCTCCCCATCGTATCAAGGGAAATGTGCCAAAAGTTCTAAAATCCAGCTGTGCTCCCCACATGTACCTCTAACATAGCTGTAAGACCTGAGGCTAGGCAGTTTTGAAAATCTCTTTTCTTAGTGGTTGATCTTTGGTTGTATCATTGCTCCAATTTAGGTCACCAAACTGAGGAGGATGCAAGGGTTGTTAGAATTTCCTTCATTTTAGTTGATTTTGAGTTTAGAATTGTGTTTTCTTGCTTTCTTTTTTTTATGCTCTGAACTAGATAGTTGGAGATTTGTGGAGATGCTTGAGACTAATCCTCTTTGTTCTATGACATTTTTGTCGAACATTAATGAGATGAAATTACCCCTGACTAAATTCTAACACCAGGGAAATTATTTTTGCTGATATAATAACCACCGCACTGAAGTCCAAAACTCTACTGTACCTTAATGTGGGCAGTTAAAGAAACAAATGGGGATAAAACAAAGTGTTTCTAAACTGCCCATTGACGACATTTGCATGTGCCTTTCCCTTGTAATTGTCATTTTTTTCAACTAATAATCTATTGACCCTGCACTCATTTATTTCATGTTAAATGTTAAAATCAATGTTAGAAGCAAAAATTCTCCTAAACTCTAGACAGTTGCAGCTGATTGCTTCATATTAAATGATACAATTAAAAAGCTCAAAAAATGAGAAAAATAGTGCTTTTAGGATTAATTATGAATTGCTGAATTCCCCTGTTCCCATAGAATGACTCTAAAAAGCGACTGCATTGTTAAGTGCACTGCAAGGATTTCTGAGCAGCAATGTGCTTAGTTACCTATGTGAAATGTGTGCTGGTGATGAAAATCACCGCTTGCTCTTGCTGAGCACCACCTTGCAGAGTTGTCAGCATTGTGTGTATTGCCTTGAGTTCAGTCAGTATTCAGTTTTTAAGAATCAGTGTTTGCTCCCTGCCTCTAGCAATGTTCTACTTTGTGCAGCCTACGTATTTCACCGTGGACTTGGCAAGGCATATGGCATCTCTTAACAGAAATGAGAACAGCGAGGCTCAGAGACAAGCTTTTATCTTGCTCCACATGGTCTTCTTTGTATGTATTCATGGGACACACACTCACTGTGGCTGTTTTGGATGAATAAGGAGTACAGAGTCAGGATCAGACCTAGAGAAGCACCTTTTTGGCAATATTTTTAAGGATAGAGTGGCTGCGAGGACTTATCTGACCCACATGGCTCCCCTATCACATATTCAGAAACAGGTGGACAGTGCATATCTGCCACTAAAAGAGGGAATTAAGGTTTTTCCCCTACCTCTGACTTGCATACTGACTGCCTCCAACACAGGCACAAGGCCAAGCCTGAGCTTACCTAGCAGTCAATGCAACATGACTCTGATGAGAAGCTATAGTTCTGCAGAAAAGGAGAAAGCTGAAAACGTCAAAATCAGCAGAGTGACGTGATCAAGTAGGTACCGCAGTATCATTGTTGGTAATTGTTGTAAGAGCAGTGCTGAGCCTCCCACAAATCTGTTTTGAAGTCTACTTCCACAGATCAGTACTCCTCTTTCATAACAGATGGACGTACAAGACCTCAGACTTCCCACAAGTGAGTTAAACAGGACGCTGCAGCAATGTATGAAGAAAAGAGTCTGCAATGATATAAGGATGGATTTAGACTAAGCAGTGCCCCATCCTGGTCTTTTTTGAGCTGATTCTCTTTTTTTCCCCTTTTTCATCTCTTACTAACTTGTCAGCATTCTTTTCAGAAAGGCTTTGTCCACAACATCATCTCAGTTAGATTCAGACTGGGAGACTACTTTTACATGGTTCCCCTCCCTCACCATTCACACATGCTCCCAGTACCAACAGAGTCAACACTCCAGATACAATTGAAATCAGCCAGGAAGCTCTGTGCACCTAGAGAACTGTTGATACAAGCTGATGTCACTACGGTTGTTTTTTAACTAAACTTTTTTTTTAATTGATGTCATTGTCACACTGCTATTCAAAATTTTATTTATTTATTTTTATTATTTTTTATTTATTATTTATTGTATTGTTTATTATTTAATTTTATTATTATTTATTTGAATGGTAGCTATCCTTTTTACCTTATTTCTTGTATCATCGTATAGCATCGTCTATGACGGCAACAATTATACCACAGTAAAGAAAATTAGGAAAGCAAGCCACATTACACCCTCAACACCACAGATTGTAGTTGAGGTATATGAGGCACAGTGAGTCAGCATTAATACCTAATGGAAAGTCTTATCTAAGCCTTGTTATGTAAACTTATCTAAACTTTACCTAAACTGTTGTGGAGAAACTTTAGAACGTAGGCCATGTTGCAACTGAATCATATTAAAGATACGTAGAAATAGGCCATGGTTAAGATATTGGAATTTTCAAAAAAAACCCTTCAAGATGTATGAATGCCAAAAGCCCACATTTAACCCACAAAAAGACAAAGTGTTGGCTCAAAATCCACTGGAGTAAGCAGCTTCTGGCTACCCAAGGACAACAGCAGATTCTAGCAAATACAGCCAGGAAACTGCAGCCATACACTTATTTTGCCTCATCTCTCTACTGCATCCTATTAAAAAAGGGTCCATTAGCCAGTAACAAAAAGGACAATCCTTACTCGTTTTTCTTCAAAGAGGGCAACACTTGTGTAATTAAGCTACGGTCTGCTCCACCTCCATCCCCAGCAGTGAAACATCCAGCAAGCAGTGAGGAAGGGGAAGCCTATTCTAGCTGATTTGCTAATTAACTTTTCCCCTGAATGATCCTAGTCTGCTTGGGGCTAGCATGAAGACTGCTCTGTCCTTTCCCATCCTCAGCTCACAATGTGACTTGACATGGAGTAGCAGGGAAAGGAGGACATGGTCATGCTGTCTCTCCTCCCAGATCTGTAATTCTGGTCTTCTCAAATAAAAGAACCAGTGTGGCAGCAATATCTTAGAAATCACAGTCTGCTGCAGGTGATCTGTAGTTTTGCCCTAAGACAACATATGGGAAAACACTGACACATGTTTTCTGACCTTGTTTCAGTATCCTAGGTGACTGCTTTTTGTACTAAAAAGAACTAGGAAAGAAGAACTAAACAAACTTTCATCCAGTAATTTAGAAGTCAATTGTGCCTGGAGGAGTTAAGGGAACATCCTTGGAAATGGCAAAAGGCCTCATTGCTGCAGAATCACTAAAACAATGACTGAGATTTTTCAAGTTAGCAAAGCAATTTGGATGCCCTGTTCCTATTACTTGTAATAAGAATTACAAATTCAATTTCCCTCGGCAGCTTAGAAGAATCGCAGCCAGTTGGTTCAGTGATGCATTCTTCTTTTGTCTGTCTCCCAGCTCTTCCCTTCTCAATTTCAAATGACTGTCATGCCAAATGAAGATCTCTAGATTTAGTTTAGTTCCAATGCATGCTTACATGGCTTTTTGAATCTAGATCTCAAAGCAGGATCTTAAACTTCCTTTAAGCCAAAACTAAAAAAAAAAAAAAAAAGGAAGAAGAAGCTTGAGTAAACCCCCTCTTGCAAATGAAATAAATGAACTTCTGTGAGGTTCTTGCTACAAGACAGCTACATGCCAAAAGCAATCTGCAGGTTGAATGGGTGAATCTTTTTTTTTTCTTTTTACTGGAAGCAGGTTGTTGGATGCAAGGCCAGCTGGAAATACAAATCTAGCACAGTCAAGAAAGTGTTCCATATTATTTAATCTTAAATTTAAGGATATTTTATCCTTCATATTCAAATAGTTCATAGAAGAGTACAAAGGAACACTCTTTCACCTCCTAATTTGATTATTTGTATTTATTGAAACTGGTACCAAAATTGTCACAAAGCAGAAGCGTTGAAGCAAGAGACTGAAAACAGATTTCAACTCCAGTCAGGCAATATAAATCAGGAGAAATGCCCTCGACACCATTCTGTTACTCCTTGGTTATACTAGAAATTTGATAAAGGAATTTAAGTTTTTTGCTTTCTGCTAAGGGGAACACAGTAGAAAATAAGCAAAACTTATGTTTTAATTATTTCTCACCTTGTGGCATACCTTCTGTTCTGGATTGCTGTAATATTTAGCACTGCTAACTGAGCTGGAGAAAATGAAGAGGTAGATATTGGGAAGAAAAGAAAAAAGGCAAAAGAAAAAGAAAATCTGTAATGTTAAAGAAGTCTGCCTAGTTCTATGTCTAGTATCTGCAAGTCAACAACATTATCTCCTCACATGTAAGCCAAGAGCAATGGGTTGAAATTGCAAGGCAGCTGTGAAGATGGTTGTCAACTTGTACACACATTAATAATTTTCATCTTTCAGAAAACAAAATGTTATTGCTTCTTAAAGAATTATTTTATGCCATTTTGATACCTAAATGCAAATGACACTTTGGCTTCATTAGACTGGGCACTGTATAAGCAAGAACTAAATGACAACCCCGATCTGGTGAGCTTACAGCCATATAGTAGGAAATTGGCTTCTGGGCAAGTACACGTGATAGCAAGTCTCTCACTGTTTGGAGAGGGAATGCCATAGTGCATATATATTAAAATATCATCACACTTACTGAAATCTATTTGCAAGCACATGTAGTTCATATGTATATGTTTGTGTGTGCAAAAAGAGTTATATTTGTTTTGTTCTTTTCTTACTTCAAGTATTAAATGTATATTGTTTTTAAAAGGTGACAAGGTTAACCAGAAAAAACGTGTTGTAATTTATTTTAATATATATGATCATGAGTATGGATGGGAAATGAAACAGCCTTGCTGTTATGATTCATGAAGCACATAACAAGTCGGGTTTGTCCATAAGTTCGCTTCATGTTTGAGCAAAATATGCTAATATAATGGAAAAAAAAGGAAAAAAAAAAAGCTTTGTTTGTCAAGACAGTTGTCCTGAATGTCATTTTAGAAGTTACTTTAGGGCTTATGTCAAGATGTGTATCATACTTATCCAAAATGAAACCCAAATAAATAATTCCGTGGAGTGGCAAAATTTACTGGGAAAAGTGAAGAACATTTACATTGCTTCCCCTTTTGTAACTGATCACCTTTGTTCCAAGGGGTAGTGAGAGAGATTAAGATGAGAAAAATACAGTTTTCTTAGCACCATATCTGAGTTCCTTAGTGCCAGATCTTCGCAACTGGTTATCTCCTCAGGCCCACCACTCCTGAACTGAGAATATAAACCAGAAAGAGAAGACTCTAGCAGATATTTTTCGTCTACTCACTTTCATTCCTCTTTCATTGCATGGAGCCCTCAAACACAGAGAAAAACCTAGATCATATTCAGAAATGGTTTCAGATTTATTCTCCATATAAAGTATCAATCAGCCTGTTCCCTCACTTTCACTTGCACAGCGTGTGCAGGTAATTGATGGGGATACCAATCAGGCTAATGCTGGAAGAAAAATCCTCCCACTTAACAGCATGGTTGAGACCACAGTGGAAAGATAGTTTTCACCAGCTGTGTGCTTGGTTGGTTTGGAAGTCAACCAATACTGAGAATCTGCATCTGAAACATGGTGTCTAAGGAAATCACCAGTATTCAAACACCACAAAAATTAAGTGGTGGAAAGTAGATTCTGCTGAGTTTGAAAGCTATCCCCAACCCCTGAGGCTTGCCACAACTAGATTTGATAGGTCGTGGCAGAGATCAGCTTTGAAGAAGGACACAGGCCGTAACCTAAACTACTGCTACTCCCATTCTCCCGTAGCTAGGTACTTTTGCCAACAGAGAATTTTGCTTATGCTTTCTGGTATCATCTGAAACAAGATTTATCACTCATGAACACATTATCCTCTAAACCAGGGTCCTATTCACTAGAAGGGGAAAACAATGTTGTTATTGCTACCTCAGGAAAGAAGAAACAGGTTGAAATCCCGCTGGATTGCTGGGAGCAGAGAGAGACAGGGACTGAATCTGAGCTCTCCTGTGCCTCCTGAAATCTGTGTTATTCTTCTGCGTTTGCATTTGACACCTCCAAAAGATTTTTGGCTGACTTGCAACACTGTCCCCTCCTCTGAAGCAGAATGTCAAATGCAATGAATTTGTGGGCTAAACTTAACTATAGATTTTGTTAAGAATCTGCTTTATTCTCATGTTCTTCAATTTTCTTTTTATTTGGTAATCTGATTGACAGTCTGCTGTGTGCTGCAGTACTCCCTTCAGTATGACATGAAAAAAGAGCCATTGCTCCTACTATTGCATTTAGAATATCGAATTTGCAAAAAATATTGAGTCTGTTTCTTCAAAATGTTTGTCTATCCTAAGCTTTAGATTTCTTTTATGCTATTCAAATGACCTTTTTAGGCTACTTGACACTATCTCAAGAGGTGGAATTGGTTCCTATATCACAGGATTTAATGTGTAATTTCCAGTTCTTACAGTAGAAGAACTGTAAGAATTACTAGTCTTACTGGTTTTCTCTGTGATAACTGGATAAAGATAACTGGATAACTGGATAAAGAAAAACACCATCACATCAGGGAATCACTGACAAATTCATTAAAATAATCCACATTAAGTCCAGAAACAGAAAAAAATTGTGCTCTCCAGAGCTACTCTTTTCCTTCAAAAAATGTTGCATCTATACACAACTCTTAACAGAACACCACCACTTCAGCTTTTGAAAAGCAACCAAAATTTTCTAAAGCACACTTTGCAAGATTTTTGAGAATATTTATACTTTTACAGATCTACTGTACAACATTTGTCTCTAAGTTTGTAGTCCTATATTGAATACCACAGTAACCTTTAAATAAACCAATCTTGGCATTTAAAGTTTATTTTAAGAAATGCCTGGGTTTAACATTTTTTGTATTTTAAAAGGTAGTGGGAAATGGGAAATCACACTATTTACTAATTAATAAACTCAGTTCACAAAGGCTGAGTTATTCTCACGTGGGAAAATGCTCACAGTGAATTTTCTGCATCATAAAGCTTTTCCACATACAGCTGTAGATGACACACTATAAAAAAGGGCTTTATTCATCTCGTGTACTATCTGGACCTGGGGAGAGGCTGGGAATTCATGCTCAGAAAACACAAATAAATCTGAAACTACCGGATTAAGAAATACAGAGTTATTGCAAAGGACCTGACTTTGTTGTCCACAGACTTGACAGTAGGCTGGAAGATTTGGTCTAGATTCCTTCTTTCCTAGATATAGGAGATTCCTCATGAAAAGCCTTATTTTGCCTCTGTTCTTGGAAGGATAAGTTCCAACCTTAGTAATTGAGGGGAAACGTAACACATTAAGAAGTTAGTAAAACACAAGATTGAATAGTAGAGAACAGAAGAAATCAAAATTTGAGCAAAAAATATGACACTGGTACTTAGCACCTTGTCCAAGTAACTTTGAAATTACTTGTGTTTGCAGGAGCTGGTTTATTAATAGCTAGGGGACACATTCAGCTAGTTAAAGCTGTGACCACCAGCTGGAAGATGTTATTTACCTCATCAGTCCCTAAGTGGAAGCTATATTTTTCTGAGCTATTTTCCAATAACTTTGCTATTTATATAACTCAAAAGCACAAGTGATGGAAAGCACACTTATTTTATTACAGGAAGACACTGATAATAAATTTAATCTATTACTTTTGCTACAAGAGCTCTTTGCTGTATGTACAAAGACTAATAGATTACATCCATTTCGTAAAGTATTACTATCACTGAAATCAAACAACATCTTGTCTTAAAAAGCTACTAACCTTTGGAGCATCTGTGTAGTGCATCGGTTCTAATGCACTGCAGGTAATACTTTGCTTTTACATAGAACAGACATGCCATGCAAAGAGATCAGAGACAATACAGCTCCCTGACTTACACAAAAGCTTGCATTTTAAAGGGCCTTTTGGAATATTGTGTTGGCTTTCATGAGTTTGGCAGGCTCCTTTAGCTAAAGGATATCAGGTCAGCATTGTCTGACCTGAGGAAGGCATAGCTGTCAACTAGTAACATAAGCAGAAGGCTGAACTCAGAATTTCTGAGCTGCAATCAAAACTGCTGGGCCCCTAACTCTCTGGAGAACACAATAACAATATTTACCTTTCAAAAGGAAGATTCTGCCATTTCCCTAAGAATTATAAAGCCAAGCAGTTACAGTTCAGCCATCCCTGTGTGAGGAATGATAATTTTGTATGTAGGTTGGTATGTGGTAATAGGTTTTGTTATCAGACAAACAAAACATTTTTTTAAGAAATAGAGGTCCTGCTGTCCAAAGTGCTCCAGAAGATCGATGCAATGTGGCGACAGCAGTGGGCTACCCTGTAGTCAGCATTTCCACAAGCTGCAGAACAGATGCTCTTGCAGAAAAGTGGCAGTATATGAAAGAAAATTGTCATGAGAGATGCACACGAACTAGACTCTGTCTTTTTTGCAATTCAGTGGCACATTGCCTGAAAGAACCTCTTGATGCCTCATTTAATTAGTGGTTTTGCAATACTTGAAAGTCATGATTCATCTCCTAAAGAATCTATGAAGATTTGTCGCTTTGCCTTTGATTATAGATGAGAGATGCCAAAATGAATGCAAAGCACATATCGTCAGGTTGTCAAGTGTCACACCAAGCACTCAGACTACTACTACTACAAAAACATTTCCGTTTAGTCCTTCTACAAGACTACCAAAACTAGGTCCCATAGTTTCTCTTCTCTCTAAACAAAGCTTTTTGAAAGAAAGCTAGCATTCCTACTGTTCTCCAACTCTTTAACAGGTAAAGTAACAACTATCCACTTTTGAAATTTATGCTGCAAATGTTTACCATAGAGAATTTGTCCTGACACTCTGTTTACTCTATTTACCGCAATGCTGAATCATGGCCAACCTCATCTTTATCTTTTAATCAAGATTGTTTTGCTTATACATGAGCCAGACACTAGGAACTGCCCCATTCCTTGCTTCTGCTTTAGCACCGAAGCCAGAAGAGCTTGCTGTGAATGTCAATGAAGTACATTTGATAGCTAACAGCCAGGTACTGCCTCACATCCAGTAGTCACTGGGAACTGCTGCTGAGGTACGAGCCTATCTGGCACAATTAAAAATAACAACAGGTGCGTGGGAAAGAGATTAACAAGCACACATCTATTTTGCCATTCAAGACCACCATCAACTTCAGACACTGGAAGGTGTGTGTTCAAGTCAACAAGAACTGAAGGGAGTACTTGCTGAATGTGCATGCCGTCTTAGAGAACTGCACACAAAAAGGCATGTGAGAAATCAATGTGTCCCTTAAGGATTAACATACTGAAGCAGAAACCCAAACTACTAGAAACAGGAGGAGGGCATACATTAAAAAAGCCACAAGCATTTTGTTCTGGTGGGCTTTATAGTGTAAGAATGAAAAGTCAGAAAGATGGATAAGAGATGTACTTGTTGATGGGAAAATTATTTTCTCAGTGTGATAAAATGCTCCCTCCAGATCCTGTCTTAACACAAGGATTCTCCTTTCTCCTTGCTCAAAAAGGAAAGCTAAAAACCACTTCATTTCATTACAAACACTTTCTTAAAATGCAGTCTGTTCTGATTAAAAGATCAACCCTTCCTGGATTTTCAACAGCTATTGTAATTGTTTTTCATAGAAATCGATTTTAATTGTAACACTGTTCTGCTACAGCCCTATTGTCTATGTCCTTCCGAATTGTCACTTACTTAAATGAAGAAATAAAAGCTCGAAAGCACATTGTTGTAATTGATTTCTATGTTTCAATTGTCTTATCAGAAACAAGGTTACGAATTTCATCTGTTGAGGTACAAAAATAAAATACTTTCCTTTAAAAAAAGAAGAAAAAATAAAAATAAAAATACATTACCGTTTCACTTGTGGTTTTTGAGGCAAAAGTTTGAGGCTGTTATTCCAGTCCTCTGCTATAGTTTTGGAAATATGGATAGCATTCCAGTGAGTGCATTGATTATCAACAAAAAAAAAATTCTTTGATAGTTTAATGAGGTTGCATTTCTTGCATATATAAATCTAGTGTCCCCCAACTAGGACAGCACTTGCCGTATCAGTATTATCTCACATTCTGCCCTTTCCCCACACCTTGCAACCAATGTTTGACTGGTACGTTCAAGCATGTGGTGTCTCCATCCAGTCCCAAGACCATCAAGAGTAAGGATTTGCCCTAATGCCTTGTCCCCAGGCAGGCGTGGAAAGATGGGGTCTGGATGCTGAGGAGCTGCTGATCCAGAGGCCTTTAACTGGTACCCACCATGCTTCCAGTCCTTTCCCCACTGTCCTCCTTTTCCTTTGCTGGTCAGCATTGCCAAAGAGAATGTACATCTGCCCCCATGGAGGGAAACAACTTTTCTCTGCTTTGGAGAGGGACGTGTCCTCAGCCAGCAGACAGTCCCTTTCTGTCCAGGTACTGTCACTTCTGCTCTGCTCTGGTTTCTCTCTGATGTCTGGCTTCGAACATGGCAATCAACCTATGGAGAAGGCTGCTAGGGTGGCACAGACAACAGGCAGGAGCACTTGAGGCAGATACAAGCCTTGGGACAACTGTACTGAGCAGCTACAGGGTGATTTCTAACAAACAGCTAAATCCCTTACTCAGAGGAAGAAGATGACAGAGTGACATAGTGGGGCTCAGGGACATCATGGCCAAGTCCTCGGTGACTAATGTAAAATATCAATAATGAGTAAAAGACAAAAAATTAGGAGAGGGAGTGGAAAGGGGCATTGTGGGAGGCCCCAGAGGAGGATGCAGAGAAGGAACGCCGTTGCGGCCAGAGTGCTGCCAGGGTGAGCACCGCTGGTAAGGTCCATTGCAACGGACCCAGGCAATGAACTGTGACCACGCCACACTCAATACTCATCCCCAGGGACCAGCAGAGTCTGGCCCAGCCTGCTTCGTGCCTGTGCTCCCTCTGAGTGTGTGCATAAGGCCTGGACAGTCAAGTGAGGCTTTCACTGGTGCTGGTTGTGCTTTGAGGGCTGCTGGTGGCAGCTCTTGGTGTGCGTCCCCAGACCTGTCACCCGTGTTACCCTGTACGAAGGCCAGTATGCAGCCAGTCTGCCCCCTCTTTCGGCACCCTGTCCAGTCCATCAAGTTCTCAGTGCAAGCAGAAGATGGCTTTCCAGTACAACAAAATGCCCACCGCAGAGCCAGTAGCTACTGGCAGCCAGTCAGGAAGAGCTCACAAACACCCAGACGTCCACAGCCCTCATCACTCCACAGCATCCCTGCCATCCCCTCCACGGCGCACACCATTCCCAGCTGGGCAGGGGACTGCAGGGACAGTGTCCAGCTTTCCAGTGGGTGACCTCCAGCATGACATCTGGGCAGCCCTTTTCCAGGACTGTCCTGATATTCTCAAGCCAGAGGTGCAACGGGAACTCCAGGAAGTCTATGAAGCCGAAAAAGAGTTTGTATCTGGGATGTGTGGATTTCTTATGCCAGCAGGATAAGGCTAATGTCTTCTTAAAAGCACTTGTAAAAAATCTGCTTGCATTGAAGAGAGAATTACTGGCTCAATAATCCCTGTAGGGATGGACTTCTTAGCAGGGGTACTTTTGGGCCAAGAGAAAGGAGTTGTGGCTCTGCATTTCCACAAAGGTAAAGGACCAAGATGTTCTCAAAAATGTACCACACAGGCTCATGAAAGAAATAATTTTACAGCACAGAGATCCAGAGCAAATTGGAACACAAAGGCCAAATGGAGTGAGAACAACGAAAGCAAATTGTTCTGTGCCCCAGAAAAAAGGCTTGACTTTCCAGGCTTTTTAAAGAATATATCCTGTTGCTGTTATGAACGTGCTGGAGGTTGCAAGTAACTGCATCTATCTTTGGTCTATGTGCATCATAAATCTCTTCGAAGATGGTGGGGGTTTTATGCCAGCTAAATGAAAAGAATTATTTGACTTCTCAATTAGAAACAACAGAAAAAAGCGCTACACCACAGCCCCTGCATCCAGCACACAGCTAACACAGTTATAGATGTTATCACCTGCAAATATTAACCCTGCTCCTATGCTTGAGATTACGCACAATTTTCTTCCAGAAAACAAAATGATCATGGGCTTATGGATACATTTTTAATACCAGAAACAGTACCGTGTGTTACTGCAATACTGCAACAGTTTTCTGTTACAGCTTAAATCCATGTTAAGGAAGCAGTACATTGGATTTCTTAACTGCTGCTTTTACTGACAGCTTGCATCCTGTCCAGGAGGCATCTCAAAACTCAGCCAGGCCTTTCTTATTGTCACGGTTTATAACTGGGCTGGCTATTAAATGGATGAGAGATGCTCTTTGTTAACATCCTCCCTCCCCAAAAGGGGAAAGGAAGGAGAAAAGGGAACAAGATTTATGGGTTGGAAGTATTAAAAACAGTTTTAATCTAACTATAATAATAAGATATAATAATAATAGGAAAAAAATTAAACTTAGACAAAGCCAATATCAAGCTCCACCTTATGACGATCATGTCACCCGGATGCTGTGGGGCACACCCAGGAAAAGTCTCGGACTGGACTCGACAGCAGATGGGAACTGGATTCAGGAATGCAGAAGAATCAGACAGAGTCCTCCTCAGATGTCAGCCGTAGAAGAAAAGAGTGTGACCCCCGTGATCCCTCAGCTTTATACCGAGTATGACATGTGTGGGATGGAATACTGTGCTTGGTCAGGTTTGGGTCACCTGTCCGACCCACTCCCCACCACAGGAGGGTCACAGGTCTGACCCCTTTTCTGATCTTTCATTTCTGGCGCATAAGTTCAGCAGAGCCAAGGTTTCCATAGGAATAAGTATAAGCAAGAGCTTTTCTGCATACCACTCCTACTGTTCTTCCAGCACTATCTACAAACACCTAGCCTTACCACTCCTAGAAGCAGACACTGTCTGAAAAACATGAAGTTAACTTCAGAGTTCAGTTTCTTAGAACAGACTTAACTAAAAAGAAATTACTAAGAGAAAATTGGTTCTGTCCTAGTGTAAGAGACTGCATCGGTAAGAACTACACCACTGCCACAGCGTGTTTGTCTCAACATTGCTGACACCACTGCTGTGGCAGGAGATCCATCAACGGATACCATCACCACAGCATTGTCTCAACGTCATTGACACCACCTACATGGCAGGATGTTTATGGGACAGGAAAACCACCACCAGCACAGATGTTTCCTGAGAAACTTAACCAAACCCCT
This sequence comes from Steatornis caripensis, assembly GCA_013398225.1. Classification (NCBI taxonomy): domain Eukaryota; kingdom Metazoa; phylum Chordata; class Aves; order Caprimulgiformes; family Steatornithidae; genus Steatornis; species Steatornis caripensis. The sequence goes on along the minus strand of VZSC01002194.1, from coordinate 6,940 downwards.
GTGCATGCGCCCAGACCCACAGTCAGGGAGATCGAGGGGCCTGGAGACCCCTGAGGACACCTTAAACTCCTGGGGACCCCCTAGGGATGGTATTGGGCATGCGCACCACCGCCAGATGGAAGGGGTGGTTAAGCAGAACAGCAGCATCACAACCCTATAAAACAACAGAGCCAACCAGCATCAGACAGAACGTTATCCCACCAGACTTTAAGACAAATCAGACTGTCGGGACACNGAGCCAAGGTTTCCATAGGAATAAGTATAAGCAAGAGCTTTTCTGCATACCACTCCTACTGTTCTTCCAGCACTATCTACAAACACCTAGCCTTACCACTCCTAGAAGCAGACACTGTCTGAAAAACATGAAGTTAACTTCAGAGTTCAGTTTCTTAGAACAGACTTAACTAAAAAGAAATTACTAAGAGAAAATTGGTTCTGTCCTAGTGTAAGAGACTGCATCGGTAAGAACTACACCACTGCCACAGCGTGTTTGTCTCAACATTGCTGACACCACTGCTGTGGCAGGAGATCCATCAACGGATACCATCACCACAGCATTGTCTCAACGTCATTGACACCACCTACATGGCAGGATGTTTATGGGACAGGAAAACCACCACCAGCACAGATGTTTCCTGAGAAACTTAACCAAACCCCTGTGCATGCGCCCAGACCCACAGTCAGGGAGATCGAGGGGCCTGGAGACCCCTGAGGACACCTTAAACTCCTGGGGACCCCCTAGGGATGGTATTGGGCATGCGCACCACCGCCAGATGGAAGGGGTGGTTAAGCAGAACAGCAGCATCACAACCCTATAAAACAACAGAGCCAACCAGCATCAGACAGAACGTTATCCCACCAGACTTTAAGACAAATCAGACTGTCGGGACACCGCAGTTCCGGGGTGGTAGCTATTGCACTCTTTCATCCTTTCCTCTTTCTTTCCTTCCTTTCTCTCTTTACCTCTCGCTCACTCCTTTGCATTTACAAACCTGTCACGGGGCAAATAAAGTTCCTTGGTGCTTGACTCCATTTTGTCTTAATTCTGTTCCCAAGAACACAAGCAAAACCTCACTCTGGTCTTTGACCAGTTTGCGACACCTAGCTCAAAGTAGGACACTTCTCCAGAACTGAAACAGTTATGCAGGAGGTTCTTCTTTATTGGTGCTTTGTTCTACAATTCACGTATTCTCCCGTGTTTTATAGGTTTCATTGTTGCTGTGTCCTCTCTGAATGAACTTTACAGGAAAATTATGAGGCAATGCTCCTCTTCCTTGTACATTTTTAGGTATAAAACATACTTTACATCAAAGGAAGGAACTAACAGACTTCATATTTATAGTGTCTTTGAGCTCTTAACAGAATTGTCTTCTCTCCTATATGTGTGGCTGGCTTTCCTCATGACAGGCCACATGAAACTCCCTCTTCTAGAAAGAGCCTACCTAAACCACTTGAGTCCATCCACATTGCTTTTGTACAGCACCAACTTGCCTTAATTTAATTTTTGCACTACATAAGCTTCAGGGAACTGCTTGTAATTCACTGGCTCAGAATCAGAAAATCAGCCTCCCTTTTGAAAGATCACTAGTCTTTTTCCTGGTCTTTTTTTTTTAAGAAGTTGTTACTCAATTTTGATGTGAAGAGCATCACATTGCACCCTGAATGCACCATCGTAGCTAGTGCACCAAGAAAAGAATACTTTAGCCCTTCTCAGGATGATGTGAGATGTGGCAAGGCAATTCATAATGACTGTACCTCACTCACTCTCCTCATACGATTTAGGATAGAAGCGCTATGCACCACTTCTCAGCATTATGTGAGTTTCACCTGCAGTGTTAATCTGTGTCATTGCCACGACTCCCACCACAGCCCTTCTTCCATCTCAAGCACTCCTTCGTATAGTACTCGTTTATCAGAGCAAAACTCTTGCTTTCCCTTTCCTTCTGGTACTTTGGTACACTCCCATCACCCAGACTAAATCACCATTTGCCAAGACAAGTCTCGCTTCCAGTCGTGCTGATCCCTTTATGCAAATTTTTGCAGCTTTATCCTTGGTATTATTGTGTCTATATGCTGTGTTTCAAAAGAATGTGACATTTATTTTTAGAAATTCATTAATATTCAAAGTCTATGTACTGTTCAACCTGCTTATTAAATAATGAGCACATAGCACTCAGAACTCCCACTCACTCTCTTGTATTAGTAAGAGCTGGTTGTGGCAAGCATTGGTAAATTTAATATAATTGTTATTATATATTCACCACATATGCCTTTGAAGCTTGTACATGTTGTGCCATGAATACATGATTAGCATAGGGAAAACAGACCAGAACTCCACAAGCCTCTCTTTGGGAATTTATGACACCATTGACTATAAGAAAAAGTTCACTCATCTCCAGTCAGCAAGAAATTCAATTGAACAAATGTCAAATGTAAGTACATACACTGTACAAGGCTTGCACATAATCGTAATTGTGAGATTTAGTTGTTGCCTATAACTAATGTTTGTACACAGCAATTTAAATGCTAACAGACAACACCAAATTTTGAAATTAAATTCACCTACTTATGAAAACTGTGAGTGCTGTAAATTGAATCTGGGAACAACATTTGCATATATGCGTCTCACTTATAAAAAGGGCTGGACAGAAACTTCAGGTCAAAATCTCTCTAAATTTAGATTTGACTATATGTAGCACCCAGTTTAGAAGTCTTGATCCCATTCTTAGTACCAGAATGAATAGGTTCCTGTACACTGTAGTCATTTGGAATAAATGTCAGGTAGATTTTAGGAAGGATTGGATATGGAGAGAAAAACCCTCAAATCACTTTGTGATTTTTCCATGCTTGAGCCAAATAGCAACAGAAACAAGAAACAAAAAATCCAAGAAGGGCTGTTTTTCACAGTGTTATGATTGAATCAGTGTAAGATCATCTTTGTTTACCCGAACAGCCCTTATGAGATTCACTCATTACTGTTTTCTCTTCTCATTGCCAAGAACTATCCTATTTCAGTACACAGAATTACAGCCACAAATGGCACCTTACAACTTTATCAGTTTAGGAGAGTACATTGGCCTTCGATGTTGTGAATGTGCATACCTTAAGGTTCAGTGCTTATAGTTTCGTGTCTGAAAAGCACACCACTTTCTCAGTTGTGTCCACCAGGCAGTTACCTTTTTCTCATGTACAAAAACAGCACTGCCTGGTTGGATACATACCATTTAACCTGCTTTTAAATTAGGATAGTTTTAAACAAACAAATAAAAAGTATTCGCACTGCTTCAGCTACTGAAATATCTACTGCTGTTTCCCCTGAAAACAGTAAGATGGTCACTGCACTGCAGGCAGGTTGGCACATTCGTTGGTTTCTCCAGTGTGTCTGGCTTCTTATGAGGATATTGCAGGGCACTTTTAATTTCCCTGTACTTTGAAACAATCAGCTAGTTCAAAGCAAAGTCACAGGCCTCAAGGACGGCAGGTCTTCATCAATCTCCACATCTGTACCATCCATCAGGCCCCAGGGCTCTGCTCTTGTGAGTATGTAAGGCACAGTACTCTTCCAAACACTTCACAACATTACTGTATTGCCAGAAGTCTGTCATGGCCTTGCTGCACCAAGACCATAAACCTATCTAAATGTTAAATGGGTCAGACTGCTTGTGGGAAGACAACAGACATGTTGTGAGCAATCCAGACCTGATTGACTTAGAGGCCATGTGGCTCTAAGTCGGATGGAACAACCAAATAAGAGACACGTGTTCACAGTTGTTTGTAGTTAAATGATCTTGCAGGATTGGGTGGAACGATGTATATAAGCTGAGCTATTCAGGAATAAAGTTGGCATTTGCTTGATCACATTGGTTGTATAGCATGCCCGGGAACCTGCACGCAACAGGTGGCGCCTGAACAGGGACCCTCAGATCGGCAAATCGCGGAAGCGAGGATCGTGCCAGAGGACCAGGGTGCGGAGGCCAGCCGTAGAGAGTGCTGCCCCGGCACTCGGGAAGACGTCTAGACACAAATAAAAGGAAACTCACCCTGATCAGGTGAGCGGCTGAGGTAGGAGGAAATGGGGTCCGTCCTTTCAAAAGAGGAAGAGGCGGTGTTAAAATTCCTCCAACTTACACTCTCTGGGAGAGGACTAAGTTGTGACTCGGCTACCCTGAAGAGCCTGCTGGTATGGACCAGGGAGAAGGGCTTAATCCCCTCAGTGTCTGT
>VZSC01002193.1:507222-528603 GCA_013398225.1 Steatornis caripensis | reverse complement strand
ACAACTAGAGTGAAATTTTTGTTATGAACTGATAGACAAATACAATTGATAAAATACAAAGTTGAAAAGGGGTCAGAGGTTTTAAATATTATTTCCAGAACGCAAAGCTACAAGAAGATATAAAACTAATGCAATATTTAAAGCTGTATGCTGCAGAGGAGAAAGTGAAAAATAAGTGGATTTTTGTGTTTTGACCTTGTCTAGAAGGGATTCGGGTATTTCCAACATTGCAAGGTTAGAAAGGGTCCCATGAGCTCTGCCCAGTGAGGACAACGTCTCCTCCAGGAACCTCTTCCTATCCTCCAGGATACCAGTGGATAAAAAGAAATATTTTGTGATATGAAGAATAAAACTCGCTGTTTGTTTCCTTAAGCAATTTTATGAACTTTTAAAAAGAATGTTTTAGCTCTTCTCTGCCATGAGAACTCTGAGCACTTGGAAGATATTGGAGGCTGAACATAATGATAATAAAATATCTTTAACCTTGGCTTTAAAATTTGCTAAGGTGACAGAGAAGCACATAAATCAATTAAAATCATACATAGATAAAATGCAAAGGCTGCAGTTGGTTAAAATTTTAAGAATCTAGGACTAAACAACATTGCCAGTAATCACAAATAGCCAGCTTCACAGTTATGTGTCAGCTGCTTTTTCCAGTACATTTCAGTTTAAAAAAAAAAACACACCAAAGGCGTGCAAGCTCAGAGTCACTGAATAATCCTACTGCAGGTATCCAGAATTTGCTGACATCAAATGGCATGTGAGAAGCCTTCACTTGTGGGATTCAAGGCAAGGCATCACAGATAAGGGGGAACTGGTGCTTTGTCAGAGGGAAACTCCTGGTTTTTTTTCCAGAGCTTTTTACTTTTTTTAGAGCTATTGTCGTTCCTGTTTGGCAGGTCTGCACCCCATTCACTGCCTGCAAGAAGAGTAAGTAGAAAGCACTTGGGACCTTTGTTTCTTAGTATAACCAGAACAAAGCACAGAGGCAGACAAGTAGGTGCCACCACTGCAGTGACAATTAGAAAACAAAGTCTTTTTCTGAGCTGATTTTATAAGTTAATACAAAGCTTCCAGAATGAAGTTTTGTAAGGGCTCCTGGAATAGAAACATAAAGGGTTTATAACCTTTCTAGCTCTGCGAAAGTGATTCTTGCTGTTTAAAACATGACTATGCTTAATGTTGCATATTTTCATATCACTCATCATGATTTGCTTTAAATGGATGCTCCATTTAATCCCCTTCTGTTGCACAGAGGACAATGTATTCAATTTAATAACTTTTCATTCGGGCTCTGATAGGGATATTTACATAGCATTCAAAAGGGTGCTTGATGTTACATATAGTTCTGAAGAGACCTAGGCCAGGCCCAGAAGAGGTCTATTTTTAATGAGATTCTAGAGGTGTCATTAACAACATGCTTGGGGAAACGAAGCACAAAGATGACAAGGTGCTTGGATAAAATGTGTTTTCTAGAGGTTTAATTAATGTGTTTTGCCTCTATGTGCCCTCCTGCAGCAGAAACTCTTATCACACTCCTGTGCCTGGAGGGGAGCTGCAAAAGCAAGCAGGTGATGACCACCCATCCTGCCCCACAGCATTTCAGGAAAGCTTTTCCAACATCTGGGCTCTGCATGGCAATCATTCTGCTAGCATGCTGAAACCACAAACAGCCACTCACCAGCACCTCAGACAATTTAAGGTCCTTCTCAAAGGGTAGTTGGCCCAAGGCTTGTCTTGGACACCAGGTGTGCTCAACTTCATATTGGATATTTGCATTATTTTGAGTGGGAGGGATCTCTGGAGCTCTCTAGTCCAACCTGCTCAGAGTAAGGTGAACTTCAAACTTACAGTTGGCTGCTCAGGGCCTTATCCAGTGGCATTTCAGGTACCTGCAAGGATGGAGGTTCTCTGGGTACCTGTAACAGGGTTTGACCACTGTCCTGGTGATATCAAAACTTCCTTACTCAATATTTACTCCCACCATTTAAGTTCTGGCAATGGGACTTGTTTGGACACTTTCCTTCACTGTGAGCAACGCTCCACAAATATCACTAAGGCTGTAAAGCAATAAACCCCCTAATCACTTTCATTAGAATATGAATTAAACACTTAAGTATCTTCTGAAATTAAAAAAAAATAAAATTAGGTAAAACAGATTACGAAACAAGGATTTAAATGCAAATCTCCTCTTGCTACTCTTTTCTTGCAGAGCAAGTCCTTGATTCTGCGTTAGGACTCAGCCAATTCAGTGGTAAACATGTTGTGTAAGCCCTGTCCATTGCTCTCTGGCCACTGTAAGGGAAAAACTGGCAGTCTACAGAGCCACCACTCTGCTTTCTAGCATCTCCTCTTCCCTGATCAGCAATTTGTCTCCTCACAGAAGGTTCAAACCTCTGGGTGAGTTTTGTGCAAAAACAGGAACTTGTCATGGAAAACATGACAAATAAGAGAAACTATCTCATTAAGTGTGTTTGAAGATGTATTAAAATTAGTTTTAGGGTTCCTAGTGCCAAACAGAAGGTGCCTAAGTAAAAATCGCTAGAGCTCTTTGCTGCTCGTTGAGTCTGTGCCTCAGATTTTGCTATTGTCACAGCATCCATGAGCTGCGGCAGCAGCACCTGGCCAGAACTAGACCATTATAGGTCACATTAGTAAATGGTTAAAGAAACATGGAAAAATGCTCAAGTCCTGCAGAAGGTTGAAAAGGGGTACATGTCCTCTCAGAGCTAAGATGCACAGGATGGCCTAACTCAGCAGTTTGTGTTGCTTTTTTGGAGGGCATTTTTTGGGATGGCAGCTGATTTCACAAGCAGCATGCCCATCTTCTCCAACAGGCTGACCAAAACCTACCATTGAATGGATGCATTGCATAGAAGGAGTAAGCAAAGGGCTGAATTCTTTGCATAACCGTGCTCCATGAAATCAGTCAAGAAGTCTGAGTAATTCAATGGTGTTTGTCTGAAATGTGCCTTCCTCCTTAATCTGACTTAGATATGTCGTGCCAAGTAAGTCAACACTTATTTTAACTACAGTAGATAAAAAGAAAAAAAAAATTATTTTCTTTTTGTATAAGCAGTTACCTTATTTTGAAGACTTATTCTGACTTCCCTGAATCCTCTCTTTCTAGACTAAGCAGTCTCTAATCTTTTCCACCTCTGAACTGCTATATTTTGGAAAAAAGTCACCCATCACATAGAAGCTTACTTTTGTGGTTACTGAAGAAATCCTAATTGACTTTGCACTGGAAATCAACATAGTCAGAAAACCTTCCTAGTTAATAAAATAATTTGAAGAGCACTTAGAGGAAGTGTTCATTTTGTGAGAAAAATGAAAATCTGGTATTGAAGTACACTAGAGAAAAAAGACATTTATCTTTTTTTTTTAATGTTCTGCATCTGTTGCATCAGGCTTGTTGAAAATAAAGGAGGTGAAAATAAATTAATACTACCTCTGACCATTTAGTTCTGTCTATAAAAAGGGAGAAACATTCTCTTTGGACTAAACATTTCTTGTCTGTCTGAAGTAGTATGAGAATATCTTCTATCTTCTTTATAAGGATAAATTTCAGGGATGTGTTTTATGATAACTTTTGGTTTCATGGTAGGATTTTTAAAGCGAACTCTGGCTGAGCAAGTATATTTATTATTAATTGTTCTCCTGCAGTTGTTCAGCTACCCTCATAGTTAGCAGATTTGTCTGAAGTCACTGCAGGAAATATTTATTACAAAAGTACTGTGCAAATTTAAAAAAAATTATCATGGCAACTGCTCTTGAAGACAGAAGGACGTTGCTTTTCTCTATAGGTTTCAAGAAAGCAGTAAGACTGGTGCTTAGTAATTTGTCAGCCACTTTACAAGAAGACAGTGATTGAGAATGGAATTAAATGCAGGATTCCCATGTCCTGGGTTAATATCCTAATGGCAAGAACACTTTCATCTGTGTATCAGAGAGGAGACGTCTCTGCCCTCCAGTGTCTCTCTGCATGCTAAGGATGATTAAGATTTAAAGTCTACTGCTTTGGGACACAGCGCTATTTTCAGAAATGACAAGAAATCAAAGTAACTTTCTTGTGTTCATTAAAGAACTGATGGCATATTTTGATTGTTTTTTACAGGAGTACTCTTTCTTGCAATCTGGAAATTCAAGTTTCGATCTCTGTACATTTCATCTACCAACATATATACCCAGCATATATTTACATAGCATATACATATTCCTCTTCACATCCTGTCTGTATCTTCTGTTGTGACATGTGTGCCTCACTTCCGTGGTAGCTATGCATCACCTTTTTTCAGTTAAATAACAGTGAAATTCTCATTAGTTTAGAGGTTTTAAGTTTTTTTAAAACATAAAAAACCCAAGATGGTTCTGGTAATTGTTTGAACTGAGGTGCAAGGCTGTGCCTTCAAATACAGAAAATTTAGTGGATTTAAAGCTGTGCCAAGTTCTCTAGTCACTAAGGATAGCATTAAATCTAAAATTTCCTTTGGAGTTAATTGTCACTTACTCAGATACTTTTCTTTACAGATAATAGTATTTGAAAATTAATTACAAATACACTAAATACTTTAGCTGCGTAACTATTGCAAATATTCTAACATAAATGTTTTAAATAAGCAAGCACATCCAATGGTTTTTGCTCATGAGTTAACCCCCTTAGGCATTAAATACCAAATCTGTGGCTTAGAAGGAAGCATTTTATGTAAAAATCATCTGCATTCTGGATATGCATAATTTAAAGGAACAATGACACATGCTTTTAGCAACCCACTCACAGTTTAGTAACATATGTTCCAGTCGGGCAAGGGAAGAGACTTGGAAGGAAACCAAAGTCCTTGGAGATACTGGCTCTACTGCCTGTTTTGTGCTGAAATCTCAACAGGAAGAACTGAAAGACCACCAGAACCACTGCCTGAGACTGTTTGTGGTGTCTCAGAAACTAGGCAAAATGAGAAGGAGATTGCTAGCATGAGCAAACACTAATTCGCTACTAGGTTGAAAAGTTCAGGCATCATAGAAGTGCCCACAGGGATGGAATTAGTTTTTCTTGCAAAACTAATGAATTCCTAAAACTGACTGAAATTCAATGGAAATAACTATTTAGGATATTTTGAGCTCTATTGGGTAAATCATTGGCATAGCAGCAAAACCTAATACTCACTATAACAACTTTACTGATGTTGATCTAAGCAAAAGCTGATGTTGATCTCTATCATCAATGTACTCTGTAACAAGTATTTAATGCAAATCATAAACTTGTGTCCCCTGATTTTGGTCTTTATGACCAAGAATTCATGCAGCTCTGTATATGCACAGGAAAGGATGCAGAACCAGACCTGAAAATGACAAGAGGATTGAAAAGAAAACAATTCTAGAAAAGCTGGTAATGCTTACAACCACAAGAGTTAAGGGAAAGGGAAGAAACCCAGTCGAACAATAGTGTCTGTAAACAGCACAAGCACGTATTACCCTTCCCCCCTTACTTTTCAAAGAACACTTCTGTAGGTGCAAATTTGCAACTGGAAAAAGACAAAAGGAGAATCCTCTGGTCATCTAATTCTGGTATCCATTCTGTGTCTGTGTTTTGAAATTAGAGAATTATATCTTGCTTTTCTTTTTGCAGGAGCTCTGTGTCATTTGTGGCCTTGGTTGGACAGCACTCCCAAAAAGAGAAGCTTTTCATTATTTAGCTTCCCCACCCACCTCCATGCCATGAGCGATGCTCCTGCCTTATGTTCAAAACCATAGATTTTCTCCTGGATTTATTTTACTGTAAGTCTCGATACTGTGCTCGCCTTGCGAATAAGAATGTATTTCATTTTTACAACATCTAACTGGGGTGAACACAGGTTCCTTTATTACCAGTCTTATTTTGCAGATGAGAAACTGAAACACAAGAAGATGAAGGTCAAATGTATCTCCTAACTTGGCATCCCAATTTTAGACTTGTAATATAAAGGAGGTCAGAATAAATGTCATGGCCTCCTCTAGCCCTGAACATTATGAAAAGGCTGATTATTAAATCCTACCTGGATACCACTATGTATAGATTTCAGGTGGATGCAAAATAATTTCTGAGTTAGCAGGATATAAGCCAGCTCCGTACCAGACTGTGTAGCAATGTACTTGGGCTATGCTAATTAGAGTACAGAAACCATGTGCATTTGGGATTAAGATCTGCTCATGTTCAGCCAGTATGAAAGAAAGTAAGTTTGCATCTGCCTACCATGCACCATGATTTTGAGCTTCCTATCAGTCCAGTTGCTTTAGAATGAGATGCTTTCCATTTCTCAAAACGCTTACCTGTAACATGCTGTGGGCATGGGAAAAGCCAGGGCTGCTGCTGAAAAGGGGTAGGTGGGGGATGCCTGCAGGATCTGAGCAAAGAAAAAAGGTGCAAAGGGTGGATGGCAGCAATCCCTGTGATTTATTCCTGAATCCCAGCCTGATGCATGCTGTGAACACAGACGTGAGTAATGTTTCTAAGAAGGTATATTCTGTCTGCTTTGTCGCATGCTGACCTGCGTTGTTCCCTGCCCTGCCTCCAGCTGCAGACAATGAAACCAAGCCAAAACAAATCACAGATACACAAATACGTGTTCCCAATTTTGTATCAAGGGAAATTTAAATCCTGCTCAGCTGACCCAGGAGACACAAAATTCTGAAACATGAATATTCATTATTATCATTATCTTAACGCTCAGCAGAAAGTACCTTGAACATTTTGAGGGCAATGCTGACATATTTTGTTCCGTCTGTAGTCCAAAGAACTTAGCTTATAGCTGAATTTAACTTAAAAATATGGATAGAAGTAATTATTCCATCTTTGATTAAGTTATATTGATCGGGCAGTGTTAGGCTTTAAGAGAGATGTGTGCTGGAAGGGTCACAAACACAATGTAAACCAATTACTTTCAGTGACCTTTTCTTCTAATTCAGTCTCAACTTGAAGATCTCAAATGAATGGAGTCAGTGATTTAAGTGGTTAGGTAATTTCCTAATAGATTTGCATGTTGATGTCACATTCAGTTTTCCTGGCTCTAACTCCAAATTCTCAGCCTTGTGATGCTGCTCTATGCCTACTCAGAAGCCTTCCAGTGTCAGGCATCTTGTTTCTTCTTGAAGAGAATTATTTCTATCTTAATCTCTCCATTAATCATACTACCGGACTAAACATCTTCTCAGTCTAGGGCATGTTTTCCTCACCTTGAATCATTTGCATGACTTCCCTGAACGTTAAAATATGAATGCCTGACTGGATGCAGCATTCCAACCGTGGCAATGTATCCCTCAAAGGTAACAGCACCTCCTTGGTGTTAATTAGTATTCTTTGTTACCAATATAGATTTCTATCTGTGCTTTCTTCTGTAAAACATATGCCTTCAACTTAATCACAAGGAAGACCTAAAAAAAGAAATGTGTGGGTACCACAGGTTGTTTATATGCTTTTTGCTAACAGGCTGACCTGTTAATTATCTGCTCTTACTCAGGCTGGTCTGTGAAGAATAATCGGTTTCCCATTGTCTCCCAGTGCAAAATGGGGTTGGCTTTAATATCTGCTGCATTATCTTGCTATCTGCTCCTGAATTATACCCTACAGAGCAGAAATGCTGACAGACTTAATGTGCAAGTGGGTTGCGCTGAGGACAGGAGTGGACACCGAGATGAGGGCAGAGGCATTCACTGCTGGGACTCATGCGCAGAAGGGTAAAGATGGGGTTTAGCAACTCTGTGGGGATGCTGCAGTTGTTGAGCAGCAGGAGGAAGGAAGAAGGAAGGATTGGATTCCTCTGCTGAAGTCTGGTAGGGGTGAAGGAAGAGGATTTTATGAAGCTGGATCTGNACACCGAGATGAGGGCAGAGGCATTCACTGCTGGGACTCATGCGCAGAAGGGTAAAGATGGGGTTTAGCAACTCTGTGGGGATGCTGCAGTTGTTGAGCAGCAGGAGGAAGGAAGAAGGAAGGATTGGATTCCTCTGCTGAAGTCTGGTAGGGGTGAAGGAAGAGGATATTATGAAGCTGGATCTGAAGAGAGTGCTAGTCTGTACCTGTAATAGCTTTATCACACCTGCCCTGGTGTGATCTCGTCTTCCTGATCCTGCCAGCTCATTCCAGACTTAAGCCCAACCGTAAATCAACACACAAGCACTGCAAACCATTAGAGAGCTCAGCCTCACATTTGTGAATTCAAATCCTTACCTGCCAATGAAGGTGCAACTTCATCTATATTAATGTAGTAATNCTCGTCTTCCTGATCCTGCCAGCTCATTCCAGACTTAAGCCCAACCGTAAATCAACACACAAGCACTGCAAACCATTAGAGAGCTCAGCCTCACATTTGTGAATTCAAATCCTTACCTGCCAATGAAGGTGCAACTTGATCTATATTAATGTAGTAATGGACATCTCTACCTATGCTAGCTTTCACTATTGGAGATCTAGTGCACAGTAGGTAGAGCAACAAGGAGCTTGCTTCAGGCTATAAAAGTTCAACATAAACCTGCATAAATGCCTTGAGACCTCAGTGAAAGACAGCAGCAGCCTCCATGGCTAGAATGATGATGGTGTCCTAGCTCCCTCAATCCATGCTGTACTTGAATCGTTGAAGGATCAGACGTGCTCCTAAGGTAATCTTAAAACCATTGAGAGGCGGGATGAGAATTTTGTAACACTTCCAAGAGAGGGTTTATAAAGATCTACCAGTGATGTGTTCGTCTCAAATGCTTCAGGTCTTGCCAACTTGCTGGAACAGAGCTAAGAGTTCTGAAGGACACATTGGAGCCCAGGTTCCTTCTTTACAAGGGGCCACTCTGCTTCTAAGTCTGGATCATTTTTTCCACCAACAAAACAAACAGATAATTTGTTTGTACAAACCTCGTACAGCCATCCAAGTTTCCCCAGTTAATAATAAGAGTTTGCTGGAAAAAGATATTTCCTAGTTTTATAAACCTTAGTTTCAAGGGTCAGTGAGGAAACTCTTACCTAAACAGAGTTTTAAGAGTAAATCTGTCATATTATATTTGTGTCTCTGTTCTTACAGTTAAAAAAAAAGTATAATGAGCCACTAAACATTTTTTTCTTGGTACTGACTAAAACGATTAAGATGACTGTTTATAACATAAATAGCCTAGAATGAATAATGTTTAGTTTTCTTTTCAGTTCTGTCCCCAACATTTGCATTTGTCTGCCCTACTGATATGTTTTGGCTCTTACTTTATTTTTGTCAGAGAAATCAGTTATTTCTGACATCATTTCAGTGCCTTCAGGGCAGAATGCTAGCAATTAAACAGCTGGTCCTCTCCATGACATTTTCCAAGCTGATACCAAGTTTCCTTGCTGCTAACCAGAGAAGTTATGGATGCAGGGTCAGTGAAAGGAACTCACTGGTACAGTTCACTTTGAGAAGAAAGCTATTTCATGTTGTGTATCCACAATTACTTCCATGTTTATAGATTTCTCTGTGTCCAGAATCAGGTATCGTAATATGCACTCTTGCTTCTTTCAAAAATGATCCGTTTTTATATTAACCACAGACATCATGGCCAAACTTCTTTCCAGGAGTCCCCAAACAAAGGAAAGTGATCTCTTCAGCCAGGTCTGCTGTGCCTGTACCAACGGAAAGACCTTTCTCCATGACTTGCAAGTCTTCAAGCTTTTGTGCAGGTGGAGAAATTCAAATTAATCTCTGGAGCCATTTGAAGCATAACTGGAGGGACAGCAGCAAAGCTCTGACTGAACTCCTGCTTGTGGCATGAATTTGTCATCTTACATCTCCAGTGCATGCCCTTAAACACTGCTAGGTTTTCTAGATTTCTGAGGTTTGCTTTTGGATCTCTTGCTTCTTTTGAAGTTCCCTCTTCCTGATATCCTCTAGAAAACAAGGCAGAATACTAGCTAGCCAGGTGGTCTCAGGCATACTTTTTCTTAAGGATAATCTGTACAGTGCTAGATATCAACAGTCCGAGATGTCAGTCCAAAATGTCCTTCTCCTTATGTCTACCTTGACCCCTAATGGGAATGTCAATGGTTGTGAAAGTTTCCAGAGGAACTTGTTTACTTTTTCCCTTTGTAATGTTATTGGAACAGTATTGACGTTTATCTAGCAGAATTCACAAAGAACGCTGACAGTTGACTCTTGTCCTGTGTTCAAATTTAGAGATGACTTCTTAACCACTGTCTGGAACAATGGTTAATCTTCCCATAAGTAAAACAAAAAAAGCGAGTTTTGCTTCAGGGATAATCACCACATACTGATTCATGGCAATGGGTGTCTCTGCTAACAGAAATCTTCTCAGTAAAGGACCTGCAGCCTAAGATTTGCAAGACTGTTCTAGTTCGAGGTTTCATTTCTGCTTGACACTCACAACCTTGTATTTCCTCTGTAGAAATACTCCAAACCTGTTAATTTTTTCAGATACAGAGAAGAAACAAATGCTATTATTATTTTCCAAGGTAAGGCTTAACTTACCTGCTAAACACCAAGCATTAACAACCTCCTTACTTCTTGCAAGCACCAGGTGAACGGTAGATTTTTCTTTAAATGGGTCTGCTTCTTTAGTCTTGCTGTTTCTCCATCCTTAAGATGAGTCACTCTTAATCGTAAGTATAAATACAACCGAGATCTTGAAAATGGCTTTTCTTTGTCTGCAGTTCCCCAATTTGTGTTCTTAATTGTAGCAATTATTTGAGCAAATCAAGAAAATGGGTGTGAAAATAGGTACAGTGGAGATGTTATCTGGAAAGAAAGGTCTTTATTTCTCATTTGAAGGTGTTGATACCAACAGATATCGAACTCCCTCAACTTTACTTAACCCCATTGAGAATCAACGTAACTTGGCAGTTTGCTGTAGTGCTCCCACCCAGGCAGGCAGCATTGATTTGTGTTCATTTGCACTTTGATATTCATGGGAGGACTGAGAAGAGGAAGGATGGAAGGACTGCGAGTTGATTTCTGCTTTGAACCCCAGTGAATTTTTCACTCCAGATAAATTTGCCAATTACCACTTGGATATCTCGTAATGTTTTCTCTCCGCTCAAGGCAATCAGTGGACAGAACAGAGAGAACTAATTCTGAACAGAGCATTTATCTTGATAACATTCAGCGTGCCAGCATTCAAGTTATAAAAACTGTCTTTCCAATTACTCTAATCTCTTTTAATTTGTTTCAGCAAAACGAGGAGAGTTAATGTTTATAATACCCCAGACAGCTGCGTACAATAGTACGTTCCTCATTCTTGAATATTTTGTGTATATTTAGTGACTCTTGAGCACTGGAATTGAGGATGTATGACCTATTATGGCATTGTGTAGATTAGTATATAACATTATATCTGGACTAATTTGCCTCATATTCTGCTGCCAGTCAAACTATTTTATTAATTTATTTTAAATTGTCCTCATGTTCATTGAGATTCATGTAACAGAGCTCTTCATCTTACATCAGTAGCATGCTTTTTCCAAATACTCTTTCTATGCCTAATAACTAGACGGAATTATTTTCTTCTTTTCCCTTTCATCTCTGTGAAGATTATGCATCCTGGCTTTTCTGTTTGGAATGATAGATCCCAGTACTGATGAACAGACTGCAATCTTGGTTTCAGCATCCCTCAGTGGCATATGTTTGGCCTCTTACTAAAGCTGTCACTCCTGCTGTGGATAGCTCTGTTATGGGACAATGAATCCATGATCTCAGAATATTGTAAAATAGCTAGCAATAAATTTCCCTGGACCATAACTCCAGGAGTTATGGAGTTAAGAAACTTCAGGAGTTAAGAGTTTAAGAGTTAAGAAACTTAGAACTTAGAACTTAGAAGATCTAGGGTCTCTTCTCACGCAAATATTTTTATTACTTAATTAGTAAATATTTACTAAGTTAATAAATATTAATTAGCATTAACAACACCAGCAACAATATAAATGGTAGTTAATATATTATTAATATGTAATTTAAGAGTCAAAGAAATAACATTAATAGTAATTGAAGTAGTAAATTTTTATTGATTTAGTAGTACAAAGAGATAAATTGAGTGTTGCTGTAGTACATTACCTTCCTGTTCTGTGGGGTGTGATTCATCTCATCAAACTCTTCATGTCTGTAATGTATATGATCTGAGCTGATCACATACATATAACGCGCATGCATCTGAGCTTAGATTGCCATTAAATGGTGGAGAGAAATGAACGCTTTCAGGGCACAATGAATTTCCTCTCAAGGTAGGATTTACCAATACGAGACTAGGTCTTTCCCAGGGGTTAGAAAGAAAGTCTAGATCTAAGGCTCAAATCCTGACATTTTCAGTTAGGATAAATGAAGCCTATAGCAGTCTTCTGGAAGACACAAACCCAATAATTTTCATATTGTCTGTCCATACAATAATTCTGCAATATACTTTCCATGTGGAAACTTTTTCAAGCATTTCAATATACGACCTTTTCACTGTGATTGATATTAGTAGCAAAATACGTGAACATGCTCAGAATTGCTTAATGCAAATCGTGTCCTAAACTGTTTTCGCAAAATCATTTTGTCTGTTCATTGCCAGAGAAGCTGTGCATTAAGCTTGAGAAGTGCAGGGTTTAACTCTCTATTGTCAAGCAATATCTCTCCAAAATGTTGCAAACAAGCGAAATCAGTCTCATTGATCACTGTGTTTTCAAAGCATCCAGTACAGTGGGGCTTTGATTCTGGAGAAAGGATGTGTGTGAGTGTGTGTGGTTGTGTGCATGCACTTGGCAGACAGAGGTATTTGGCTATATATTAACCCCTCTTGGCACATTCTTATCAGTCAAATGCTCCCTAAATTCATCTGAAATGCCCAACTAGCCCATACTGAGGTCTTGCAAGTCCATGTGTATTAATGCCATGCATTTCTAGAAATGACTGCAAATTTAGATGGTAGTCCAAAGGGCAATTAAGTTAGACCACACCTGCATAATTATTTGAATTACCCTATATGCTAGTGTTAGTTCTCATGATCTAAATATGCTTACTGAGAAAAATTTGGCCTCTAAGGGCAGAAAAAAAGAGGTATAGCACTGTCTCTCCATGCATCTATCCTTATCACTGTGGTTTGCTAGAATAACCTCTCTTTCCAGGAATATGAAGTTTAAAAATTTCCAAGAAGTACAAAAATTTCATGAAGCGTAAAGTGATGTAGGCTCATTTCCAACAGGGAGTCACCGTAGAGGACATGGTAACGCAATGGTTTCAGCTTGGAATGAAACGTAAGTCCTGCAAGCAACAGACATAAATGCAAACCGCTGCACGTCAACGTGTGAAGCTGAAACTGCACCCAGTTTCTCAATTCCATAAGCACGCACTTCCATCATAGGGTAAAGAAAATCTTCCTTTATTTCTAGTTTAATCTTTTTGTGGCCTTGAAGGTAGAAGACCTCATGTATTGTGCAGGTTTTCTGCTGTCACACATCAAATTTCCCATGTGCTATCAGCTTGGCCTACAGTAAAATTTTAACTCCAGGGCAGTGACTCCAGTAACCTTGAATATACTTTTTTTGTTGTTGTTATACCTTTATCAATAGGAAATCATATCCCTTTCTGTTGTTAGCTTTTTTGAGCTCTGCCAAAAAGAAAAAAAAAAAGAAAAAACAAAGATCTTATTCTTTAAAAAAGGAAAAATAAATCACTGCTGCATCTTTTTGTCTTTATCTTGAGAGACTGGCAAAAAAATCTATGCTGAATGAATGTGTCTGAGGAATGCTGCACAGCAAAGGAGAAGTCTAATTGTTACAGAAAAGGGTAAGAAGCTTAAATCTTGCAGGCTTTGGTCATAAAATTTGCACAATGAAAATATGAATCAGAGGTCAAAGGCTTAAGATGAGAACATCCTGGAAACAGTTCAGCATTGACCTCATGGCACCCGCCATTTTGTCTTCACACTGTCGTGCCCCATACTGTTGCAGGAAAAAGAGGGACTGAGGTTAAATAGACAGCTACCGAGAGCTGTCTAGGTAGTACAGTGAGACCTGACAATTCATTAATTATTCTTACTTTCTATCTATCATGTAAATACACAGCAGATTGCATTGTTAGATACCACTGAAGATGTAGCCTTATAAACATTAAAGATTTATTGCCAATGTTCTTTCAAGAACCACGAGAATCTGAAAGCACCAACATGTTGGGTTTTTTTCTTGAACAGAGTGCAAGTATGATAACCCTTTCTTACTTGTCAAAAGAAAAAGAAAGAATAAAGTAATGGGGTAGTTTGAATATGTAGTTCTCGCATTCTTCTCTGCATTATTTGCTGTTGATACACTTTGCTTGACTAGCCTACCATGTTACACCCCAAAAGGTAGTGGCGTTTGCAGGGAAGAGGAAAAAACACCAAGATTTCCTCCCCTCCAGGGCTGCTGTCCCCATTCCTATGTGTGCCATGGTAGGGCTGGGGTTGACCCTACATTAGCAAGTTTAGTGAATTGTGAGCTGACAGCCAATAGCCCCAGCACCTCGGGTGTCTCTGTGGTGGGTGCAGCCCAGCATGCTTCTTTCCTGGGGGCTTAGATCTGGGAGGGATGAAGGCTTCAGGGTATGAGACATGTGAAAACCTCCGGACATAATCTGGCCATGGATGAAAGGCTGCTGTGTTTGCACAACACTGTCGGAGCAGTGGCACGAAAAGTCCGGCTATGGATCACAGAGTTGGCTGTACCTGATAAATGCCACACTGTTAATAGCTTAAGTTTACTGAGAGGACTGTGAGGCAGCACTAAGCTATGGACAAGGAAATGCATTATTGGAGAATATGATCTACATCTTGAACTTTCCTGAGACTTGTAATGGTTAACATTCAACATGCTGCAGTTTTATCATGAAGGCTGTGCGTATAATTAACATGACAAGTGGTTGCAATCACCTCATGTAATGAGAAGAGTTGTTCCCTTGGCATTGCTAAAGAGAGTTATGATGCAGTAAACATCTTTTGGTTGATGCACCACGCCAAAGGCTCTGAGTCAGCAAAGGTGGCAGAGCTGCAGAGAGGTGGCTTGTGACTTATCGTGGAAGTTTTGAACTACCTTGCGTTTCTGCTAAGGTTGCCTAGAGGCAGCCTGTGCCATGAGCAGCGCTGACCCTCAGTCCTGCTCCAGGAAGCCCAGCTCCTGGCAGGCTCCTGACACCTCTCTGCTGGGAAGGAAATTGGTCGTAATGGATTGGAAAGGAGTTCTTAAAACAGACCATGCATATATGATTGTCTTCTTCTATTTGCATTCTATGCATCTTTTCTGCTCTTCAGCTTAATTTCCTGATATATATATGTGTACCACATAGCTGGGCTTTCTCCCTCCATTTATCTCATCTTGCATATACTTAAGTCTGGTTTTGAAGCTCATTTTGGATCCCACCTTTGTGAAAACAAGCCACGTTTCTTGTATTATCCCTTGTGAAAGCTGATTGATGTCAGAAAGGTCGTATTTATTACTTCATTGCTATTTTCCATAAAACTTACAGGTGATATTAATGTAATAAATTTAAATGGCAGGGAATTGACTTTGACTCAAAAAATATTAATTCTGAGGTCATAATCAAAAATAGCTATGTTTTTAGAGCAAGCTCGTAACAACCATGTTTTTCTTTTATCATGATGCATAATCCCATTATACTAAAAAAGTAACAAAAAAAATTCATAAAAATAGAAGGTATAAGGCATAATTATTGACTCGATTTGTTTTGAAGGAATAGAACTCCATCTCAGCCAAACAAGATAACATCAAATTTTTATTCCTTGCATTTCGTTACATATGACTCATCTCTGGCCAATTCAATTATCACTCTAAATACTGCAACTGTTTTCAAAACTTATTTCACATCATTTTAGGTAACTTTTCCTATTCTATTTACCAAAATCAAACAAGTAGTAAATTAAAGCAAGATGCACTACCAATGCATTAAGAAAGCTAAGATTGAGAACTAGTTTGCCACCAGCCAAAAGCTAAAATAAAGGAGAGGGTCCTGGAGTCTGAGTTAAAAAACAGGTAACAGCAACAGCCATGTGAAAACCCAGAATTTACTCTTTTTCACACAGAAGACTATAGAAAGCCTGTTGTTTCTGTTTAGGAAGAAGGAAAGGAAAATAAAATGGACAAGACTGGAAATGAATTCAGTTGCATGTCCAAGATTTGAAGTTTTGGACACTTTTGAAAAAATAAATTTTTTCATTTGGTTTGAGGTACTTTAATTTGTAGTAGCTGTAAAACGATAGCTGTAAAGCTGTCTTTGCAATTTTGGAAGTCTTCTCAGTAACAGCAGAGGTGATGGCACATGGAAGCAAGAGCTTTGGCAGCGACTTTGCAGATCTCCTTTTCATCTCAGTAAATGTCCTAATTTGTCACTTCATGCAGATCCTTAAACCTGATGCAACCCATTTTCAGCTCTTTGGGTAGGCAAAGAAGGATGTTTGGGCTGCTATTAACCAACCTTTGTTACCCCAACGTCTCTGCACTGAACTGCTTGGAGAGAAACCTGTGACTCAGGACTACTCTGCTTTCTGCTTCTTAAAGCTGTTTTCTAAAGAAATTCATCAGCAAGTCCTTCTAAGATGAATATGCTAACCGTATGGTTATAATTCAGCCTACTTCTGTGTTATCTATCTGTGCTTTCTTTGCTTTCTTGGCTTCTAATCTTTGTTATCCACCATAACTCAGAGCTGAATGTATAAAACATTTTCATCTTCCTTGGTCATATGAAGATTTAATGGGTTTTATTTTTGGTTTTGCCCCAAGACACAAAACTTCTCTTTCCCACAGTAAAAGCCCAGAGCAGTTAGCTACAATGAATATATGAGAAAAGGTATGAATTTGTTAGTTGCACTGGAAACAGGGTTCTGGTTCATTGACATGCATCCTCCAAATTCAGCGACGAGCGTGAGTGCTCAGAAGGAGCTGCATCCTTGTGAAACAAAACAGTACAGGACCTCTGGTGATAATATAATTCAAGCTGTTTAGTCCTAGAAGATTATAGGAACCTAAGAAAATTGTCGATAGAAAGGTTTTATTTGGATGCAGTTTTGAAGCCTTTTGAAGGATGCTGCAGAGCTCCTTGAGCCAGGACCAGACCTCCGAAGAATACAGGCAGGATTAAGCCTAGACATGCAGTCTTATCTTGTTTTGTCCAGCAGATTATTTCCCCTCACCACCCCCCCACCCCCCCAAAGTAAGCTCTATAGAGTGTGGATTTACAGTTCTTTAGCTCACTTTGCACTTGTTCTAGTCCTTAGGCAAATTCAAACCAAACTTGTTCTGGTCCTGTAGAGCCTGGTAACCTACCCCAAATTATGGCACACTTTTTGATAAAAAAGTGTGCATGAGAACACATATTGCAAGGTAACATACAGGTGAAAAATTAATACCTAATTGCTTTATAGTAACTTGAGTTTTGGCTTGACCCCATCTCATGACAGTTATTTGAAATAGTATCTTGTGTAGGTGCTGGCTGAGAATTGAAAGCACCGCATGACTGTGGTACCCTTGTTATGAAATAGGAAACATTTTAGATGCATTGTTGACAGGAGAAAAATCCTTACAGGGTCCCAGTCTGACACATTGGGTGTTTTATAATAATTAATTAACTGGATGAGCTCACAAAATAAGTGTGCCAAATGTGGCAGTGGTTCCAATTTCTCCTAGGTGTATTACCTGATTAACATTGATTCACTATCCAGGTCCCTGTTGGATTAAATAAAGTTCTCTCAAACACATAATATTTCAAGCAACTGTATTATCCCACCTCCCCAAAAAAAGCGAAAACAAATAAAATAGCCATAAGTCATGTCTTTTATTCGTTACCCAGAAAAGTTACAATCCAGGATTCTTGCAAAGCCAAATGACATTTTAGAGAAAACATGTACCATAAGATAACATAGAAATATTTCCAGGGAGCTGTTTTAATAGCCATGAGTGCTACCCCACGCCGACTTTATACTCCACTTGGCACCGCAAAGAAAATGTTATGTATTTTTTACCCAACTTGTACAAGACTGTATTTCTGCAAATAGAGCTGGGAAGGGGCAAATGGAATTTTAACATTGTGAAAGTGGCAAAAAGTGAAATCTGATTCTTTACATAAGTAGATGGCCTTTTGAATGACACAAATCTCCATGGCAGGAGCATTTCATCGTTGAAAGAAACCAAGAACAGATCTAAAGGTCCTGTTTTAAAAAATTATAATTTTCCCTATGGTTTGATTGCGGTAGAAGCTGGAAACTTCTTGGGAAGGACCATAAAGGTTAATAAATACATTTTCAGTGATAAGAACTTTATGTGCTTTCATTTGGCAATGAACATAGATAATTAAAGTCCTCTGAGAATAAAGTCTAAATAAGATCAAATAGGAAAATCACTTTGGGAAGATGCGTGACACAGCAAGGCCGATGTTAGTCCTCAGATCCCGATGCTCCCCCTGGCCTGTCACTTCTTGGAGAACTAGGACTGGGAAGTGGGTATTTGTTAGGAGCAAATGTCTCCTTCATATTTGCACCAGACTCCTCCTGATCAGAGCCCGTGATCCAAGTGAGTCACCTGTCCTCTTGCAGTTCAGTGATCAGTGACTCTGTTATCTCATCTCTTCTGAAATCCTTGGCTTTTCTTCTGAAAGCAGGTGGTTTTGGCCTTCCTTTTGCCTTCCTTAAAAGAAATATAATGGTTGTATTGTGAGCTCTAAGAAACCCTCTAAAGAACTGAACACCAATGACTGACAAACAAACAACAAACACACTGTTGTTCTACTAACTAATATCTGAAAACATTAAAGCTTAGTCTTCCTGACCAGCTGGTTGTTAACAGGTTACTATATGCTCTTACCTCTAAAATTAGAAAAAGACAGCTCCACTTCCAACGTATTAATGGATGGTTATTTAAACCAAATTATTCACAAAGTCTTTATGATATGGTGGATGGCAGAGAGGCTACGGTCTATTGATTTTTATTTTTTTTATAAGGAAAGATTAAATCCTATAATCAGTAATATTCTTCCCTCTGTGGCATTCTACATTATCTGAATATAATGCTTTCTAGTTAAGTGTTTTATTAGAGAATGCATTTTTATTCTAGGAACATGATAATCTACTTTTTATGATTTCTTTCTTTGTACAAACATGGATATTTTGAAAGAAATCTGTGCCCAAAGTCTTCAACTTGGGTGACTCATGTTAGCTGCCAATATATCTGTGCTTTATGGTGGCTTTAATAACCAACAATCTCTATTTAGCATTCAAATTTAACTCTTATATTTGTTAGAATAAAGGCCTTTTTGTACTGTACTAAGTTAAAAATCAGATTTCCATAATGCTTTCATACATATACTAAGAGGCTTAGCTGAAGTTTATATAACCTTTAGATTGCTACAGTGTCTCAAAAATCTGTTTAAGGGAACTTTTTTATTACCTATTGATTACAATATACTTTGTGGGGTTTTTTTCTCTACATTTTAAAGCCGCAGATGCAGATTAAAACAGAATATTAGTTTCTTGTCTCTTGCTTTAAAATAAGCAGAGAGCAGTTGGTTAATTCTCTAAAGCTGTGTGTTGCAAACAAGTATGATTCAAAATGTTATGCTCATTTTTTCTTAACTACTGCAGAACCCCAGCAGGGTAAAACCCTAGTTTTACGTTACCTATGGATGTTTATAGTAACAAGCAGTGGAGCACTTAAATTGTATTTAGTCTTTTGGGCTTCAGTGATGATCAGGTAACTCTGATGAGTTGGCTGGAATTGTATATTTCTACCCTTTGGCTATGAGACTGTAATGACAGCAGATAATAAATATAAAAAGTCGAAGGGCAGTTTGCTGTCTTGACCATTGTCATGTAGAAAAGACGCTTGTAAACAACTCAGTTGCAGAAATAACCGTGTAGCACAGTATTTTCTATACTGAAGATATCTAGGAGGCTTTTTTGCATGCATTTTAAGATAACCTTTAATAATGGATCATGCATAAGGGAGACTGGACACATAGGACCACCACTCAGCTGTATGTAAGACGTGAGCAAAGATCCCCAGGCAAAGACACCCTATGCAAAAAACCCAATAAGATACAAGTGGGTTATCAGCAGACACAAAATGTGAGTGCCTGTGTGACAAACTGAAGAATAGTACTATTAACCTAATGATAACACACTCAGTTAATCTGCTTTTAGGAAGGCAGGATAAAGCTGGGAAAAAAAGCCTGTTTCTTCAATAGTGGTCTAAAATACACTTATTTTTCTCACTTTTGCATTACTTCTTAGGAATTCGATATAAATTACATCCTAGGCAGGGGTGGAAACAAAGCATAGGGTAACCATTCTTCTTAGGAGTCTTCAAAAATATCAGCAGACTTAGAATAGGCAGTTTTAAAGCAGGGAAATGTTTTCTTGTGTAAAAAGGTGGTTGCAATAATCAAAGCATCTGAAATTATGCTGGGCTTGGGTCAAACTAAGTTTGATGCTGCTCAATCCTTGGTGTAAAATGACCCCCACACGACAAATACTCATTGTCTATCTACTGGAAAGCTTTTATTCTGCAAGGAACTTTTTTCTTTAGTTTTTTCTTCTTTTTTTTTTTTTTTTCTAATGTGATGCTTATGCTAGTAGTAATGTCAGACCAGACCAGCCTATGACATAAGTTTGACAGTATGGTCTGAACCAGACCAAAGCCTGCTCATGGTGCACCTAAAAATATCCATTAACAGCATTTAGCTGTTGGGGTGATGTAATTTAACATTA
Source organism: Steatornis caripensis (assembly GCA_013398225.1). NCBI lineage: Eukaryota > Metazoa > Chordata > Aves > Caprimulgiformes > Steatornithidae > Steatornis > Steatornis caripensis. The sequence continues at coordinate 507,885 of VZSC01002193.1, read as the reverse complement.
ACAACTGAAATTGTTGTCCAGATAGAGGTTTTGAAAGGGATCGGGATTTTTACCGGAATGTTATTTATCTCCCCAGGATATTTTAATTTGGCATAACTCAAATCTGATGTTATTACACAGGTCTCAGATGAGATAGAAATCTAAATGTGAAAGCATGCAAAATTCTCCATTAGCAGGTTTGTCTGAGCAAGAAATGAGTCATCATCTTGCAAGTACTTTATACTTTCCCTTCACTGTAGGATTTTAATTGGCAAAATACTTCAGTGCTTAATGACTGCAAATACTAGGTGTTACTTGTTTTCTCCACCTCCTGAGCTAAATGTATCATCACAATCTTAATTACTTCCCATTCATGCAATATTTGCCATTTATTGCTCCAATCAAAAACTTTTCTACTTGAATTTACGTGCTAATTTTTGCTGTCAAATACATCTCTGTGGAGCAGAAATATGCCAACCTATGGCAAGTAAAGGGAGATATAAATGTTTTGACTGCTTTACTAAAAGTCATTGGGTAAAATGTAAAATACATGCTGGGACCAACATCTAAGTGTCCCCTGAGAGTTGGGTGTCTCAGTGATTGCAATACAGAGATATGTCTACGTCTCAGGTCTCTGACTCAGTACATCTCGATTTTTGTTTCTTTTTTTTTTTTTTTTTTTTT
>VZSC01002193.1:483464-497768 GCA_013398225.1 Steatornis caripensis | reverse complement strand
AAAAAAAAAAAAAAAAAAAAAATCTGTTGGAATAAAGTGCTTCTATGGTCATTTTCAAAATTTCAATCAGCTCAAGCAAAGAGGTTTTCTTTTATTCTTTTCAATTAATATCTTGAATATAAATGACTGATTTATATCTTGGTAATAAACCTTTGAGATGAGGAAAGCTAATGCAGGCAAAATAATTAAATTTGACAAATGTCAAGGAACTTAAAGGGGATGCATTACACAACCACCCTAACCCTGTTTGCTACTTTTCAGACTGGTCTGTGAATTCACACTGGAAGGCTCTGAGTGGGCTCTGGACAGCTTGCACGCTCAAGCACTCCAGGAATTTGTCTACATTAATCCTATGATGAGCAAGCACAGATAGGTTTCATGTGGATTAATGATACGAGCATTTCTGATCCAAACTAAATGAAAAATCAGTCAAGATCTCTTTCCTGGAGTGTGCTGTTTAAGTTTACAGGGAATAAAAAACTCCAGAAGAGGATCTATGCTGGACTACAGAGAGCTTGCAAACCAGCACAGTTGAAACTCCATGATTTTGTTACTGGTTGCGAGATTCATTGCTTTTTGCATGCACATTCTGGTGAAGCTGGTACACGCTAACTGTATTATTGTTCTGTTTTTCTGATTATTTCTCTTATCTCCCATGTGTCCCTACTTATTTTTCTGTCGGAAAAACAATGTTCCTCTGAGCTATGTTGAAACTTGCTATGTTCAGATGAGGAAGGCAAAAGAGAAGAGGTAGTAGGTGGTTTGTCCTCTCAGGCTGCCACTTTGATATTTTTAACATGAGGGGGTTTTTCAGAAGAAAAGAAGTTCTTGTGTAGATCCCATGCTGGCCTGCCATATTGCTTTTTTCTGTTGCAAGCAAGGAAAAGGAAAATAACTAGTGAAGTGTTGTATGAGCGAAGTGTTGTAAGCACCTAGTGCTGCAGAGGAAACTATTGGCTCGATTGTAAGGATCGTCCACACTCTGCCTGGAGAACATAACGAGCTACAATTTATTTCCCTTCGCAGCAATGTGGTGCGGTGTTCAAGCTCATGATTCAGTCTTACCCATATGGAAAGATGTTTATTTCTACATGGAGTTGTTAGGGTAAAATGTGCAGTGGGAGTCTTTATTACAATTGCACTTTTCACTTTCAAACACAGCAATAAAGATGTTTAAGAGTTTCCAAGAGGGATGGTGTTTCCTTCTTAAAAGATGACAGTGATTGCTTGTAAGACAATAGGAGCTGGTAGAAGTTCAATATGTGTGAAGTGCCATCCTGCAATTGCACAGGAAACTAAAAATGCTGAATCATTTTGCTGGGCTAAAGAAAACCCCTAAGTAACAGTGGTGTCCTAGGAAAAGATGTAATCATGAGGCCAAAGGAAGATGAAGGCTAAGAAAACAGAACTATGAACTATCTGCACTGTGAAAAAGGGTAAATGTGGCAGTGCTAAGGGAGAAGAGATGCTTCCGTGCCCAAAGAAGAAAATAGAGATAACCAGATATTAGAGCAAACACACACACACACAAAAAAGTAGCAGAAAAAAGAAACAGAAGCATGAAAACAACAGAGGAACTACAGATGGAAGGAAAGCAAACTGGAAGTTGAGTAAGAAGGAAATCTTCTAGCCAGGCATTCATTAAGGAGTAAGACTTGCAGCCTCTGAGTGCATGTTGTCTCTGAGGAGGAAGAGCACAAACGTAGATCTGAGGCTGGAAAAGACCCTGAAAGGAGCAAAGAAGAATCCAGTCATCATCTGGGACAAATTATGCTGCCAGATTCTGAAATAATGGCTCAACATACATCTCTGAGAGAAGTACTAGCAATTAGAATCTTGGGGCACTACTGTGGCCATCTCACACTTCACAGAGGAGGAAAAGGTGATAAGGTAACGGTCAACAGATGGTTCAAGTGCTGGTACTCTCAGGAAGGTTTGCAGACAGTGACTACTGGAAAGAGGGACTTTCTCAACTCATATATGGACTTACAATACTATATTTCTTGGGAAGAGAGTAACTTGACTGATAAAGAATTTTAGAATACGAAAGCATGGGAGAAGTTTGGTATTAGTTCAGAGAAGAAAAATCAGGCAAATGATATGACATTGAACTAAACACAATCTCTAGTTGATGGGCAAAGAGCAAGGTGGCTATGTCATTTATTCACTTACGTCATTGGGGGTGATCTTTTCAAAACAGCTATATGCAGGAGACTAAGGCAACAAAAAGATAATACAAATTGCAGGTTAAGACCTACAGCAAGAAGCTATAGGGATAGCATATGTTACTAGCAAAAAATGCTGATAAAGGAATTGGAATGAAAACCTAGACTTAACCGCTGGTTCAGCAAAAATAATTTAGAAAAATAAATATGTTAAGATAGCATTGCGACACTTATGCAAGGATAAAAATAGACTGCAAATAAGATTTAAAATTCCAAAGCAAAACTACTGACTGTTGAAAGAAGTGCCTAGTGGTGTTAACTCAAAAATAATCAGGGATTTGTATATTAAGCAAAAAGAAACACAGTAAGGAAGAATTCCAGGCTTCTCTATGTCAGTAATTAGCTCTAAAAAAATGAATAAAGCTTAAAAGGAATAGAAACAGAACTGATCAGCAAAGAATGATAAGCTCTTGGGGTCAAGAAGGATATGATTGTAATGTAAATTGGCAAAATTCAAGTGGATATTTATAAAACAATTAGCAAAGGTTTTTCAGTCCTGTAAATAAAAGAAAGTGAGAAAGGAACAAAAGATGTTGCTATGCAGAGAGAGTCACAAATGATGTTGAATATGGCTAGAAGACAAAATAAATATTCTGCCTTAGTTTACAACAAAAACACATAAGGGAATGAGAGGATGGATAAAAGGAATGACAGTACAGGAAATGGCATATCAGTGGTAGAAGGAAAATGTGACATGCTCCAAATAGGTGAGTCACATCATTTTAGTGTGATAATTGTATTATCAAGAAGTGGGAAGCATGACTAAGACAGAAAAGGCAAGGACATTAAAAATGGCAAAAAATTTGAAGAACTGGTATGAAGAAAATGGGGTGAAAAACACTACAGAAATTTGCTAAATTTTCTACTTAGAAATAGCATGAATACAGAAAGCTTCTTGAGAGGAAACCAAAAGAACTTAGGTTATTTATCTGACAACAAGGCCTGAGAGAGGGTATGATTGCTCTCTCCACACTTGTCAGGACAACCAACAACAGGGAAGATAAAAGGAGCTATTGGTGCTAAAGAACATATTGGCACAACCTAACTGATCTTGGATAAAGTTGGTAAGAAATTAGAAGAGGGCTCATATCTCCTAAATTTCTGGGGTTCTGAAACAGTCTTTCTATAAGACAATAGGGTGATAAAAAATCTGTACTTTAATAGAGATTCATACAGGGAAAAGAACTAGAATTTTTGAAGAACCAAAATAAAGACGGTGAAAATAATTTGGGAAATTTTGTGAACAATGCAGAACGGCACAGGAATCTCATAGGCTGCGCACATCTGCCAACTCCATGCAGATGTCTAATATATTCTGAAACATCTTGCATAGTACCAAACACCTGTTAGACAGCTAAATCACTCTTCTCCAATGCAGACACCTCGATCTGAGCAATTGCCTCATAGTTGTCTTTCTAGCCAACAGAGAGCTCCAGATATGTGTATTTGTCTCTCCTGACTACAAAGAAATATCAGAATAACTAACTGAAATGCAGATACTATTGTGTAGTTGAATGAGATGATCTCCATTTGGACCGTATGTCTCTCAAGCATTTTAATAATCAATGCAAGTGTCTAGAAAATTACCCTAAAGCTGTGGTTATTAATGAAGATTGAGAAAAGATGTGGCAAAATTCTTCCACTAAGGTAAGGCAGCAGATGTAGAAACATGCTCTTGTTCACTGAATGTGGGAAAGGAGAAAAGATTTAAACTACAATAAATTAAAATTCATTGGATGCGGGGGCAAATATAGTGACAAATGATGAGGAAAAAGTTGAGGTACTTAATGCCACCTTTGCCTCAGTCTTTAGTAGTAAGACCACTTGTTCTCTGGGTACGCAGCCCCCTGAGCTCAAAGACTGGGATGGGGAGCAGAATGAAGCCCCCATAATCCAAGGGGAAATTGTTAGCGACCTGCTATACCACTTAGACACACACAAATCTATGAGGCTGGATGGGTTCCACCCAAGGGTACTGAGGGAGCTGGCAGAAGTGCTCACCAAGTCACTTTCCATCATTTATCAGCAGTCCTGGCTAACTGGGGAGGTCCCAGTTGACTGGAGGTTAGCAAATGTGATGCCCATCTGTAAGAAGGGCCAGAAGGAGGATCCTGGGAACCACGGGCCTGTCAGTCTGACCTTGGTGCTGAGGAAGGTTGTGGAGTAGATCGTCTTGAGTGCCATCACATGGTACGTACAGTACAACCAGGCAATCAGGCCCAGTCTGCATGGGCTTATGAAAAGCAGGTCCTACTCGATTAAGCTGATCTCCTTCTCTGACAAGGTGACCCTCTTAGTGGATGAGGGAAAGGCAGTGGATGTTGTCTACCTGGACTTCATTGAAGCCTTTGACACCGTTTACCACTGCATTCTCCCAGAGAAATTGACTGCTCACGGCTTGGACAGGCATACACTTTGCCAATAGTTGTCACCTGTTGTGACTATATTTAACTGCCTTCAGCATGGCCGATTATGAAAACAGACTTCTCTTCACTCAGATATTCTCAAGCGTTTTTAACACGAAACCATGAATGTCAGATAGATTTCTACAGAGAAGACAGATTTTCATTTTCATTTGTGTTTGCAAGCAGAGTTATGGTTACGGAGGAGCCTGAGGTTTTTACTCAACTTGCTATGTTTTGTGAAAACTCTACACTGCATTACCTGCACCTCATTTGGATTTTACATCTAGTTATACAACTCTGACTTAGAAACTAGAGTGAAGACCATTGTATTTTCCCTAGTGAAACTTTAATGATGGAAACATAGTAGAAAAAAGTATTCAGCTAACTTTCTTTAAAACTCGACTCTAGTGGTTTTTTGTTGATATAGGCAACGGTGTTTCCGAAAGTGTTTGCTGCTCAAGGTTGAATCCTTTATCACGCAAACTAGTGGGAGTATGGTAGGTGTTGAAAGGGACCTCTGGAGATCACTTATGTATGTTCTTCATTCAACCTTTTAACTAGACCTACAGCCACATGGTGGTATTCTTGCAGTTAGGTTAGAGGAACTATGCGAGAACTGGCACCTTGGCCAAGATATGATTCTCTAGGGTAAAACACCAAGACAGAGAGTCAGAAGTAGGGCAGTAAAGGTTTAATTGAGTGGATTTTTTAAAATCTACACCTCAGGGATGGCTCATCTTCCTCCATGATATGCAAAGCACTGGCTCTCTCTACATTACTCATCTGTGAATTTTTAGAGTTAATAATAGCTCAAGAGATGAGTGAGGATAGAGACTGCAGGTCATATATTTACACAGCATGAGTAGCTGTTGTTTGCCCGTAAGCTGTGTTGGTACTTGCTGTGGGCTTCTTTCTGAGTGCCACTATATGCTGTGTGTTTGACTGGTCATCTTGGTTTTTTGCAGCTTTGGTGAAGCTTCTGTGCGCCTGTTTGCACTTTACTTAAGCACGGGAAGATCCTAGCATTGACTGAAAGCTCTAACTGGCCTCTAAGTCATGTCTTCTGAATTTTAAGCCTTTTCAAAGAGCATTGTGTTTCAACTCCTCTTTTTTTCCCCCTCTGTATTCCTGGCTTTTGAAGTCTGTAGTGCTCTCATAGGTTTAACTATTCAGCCTTGTGAATAATGGCTCTCAAATGACACTCGAGTTACTGCTTTTTCTCTTGCAATGGCTGCGTACAGTCACAAACCTCGGGAAAAGAAGAGGCAATATGACATGATCATGAAAGCTTGTGTATTTTCAAAGGCTGATTCCAAAAGTTGTTGTGGGCTAACTCTCACATTGAATTATTGCAGTAAGTTTTGCATCCTCCCCAATATTTCTTTATACCTTATTTGAAAAGGCTGTAAACCTTTTATGGATATCATTATCCCTTTCTAATTTAAATGCCAGCAGATCTGAATATGACCACCTTGAGAATTCCCATCTTGTAGATCCAAAGGAAACTTATCTCCATTTCTGTACACCACTGTAAAAGATGTATCTGGTCTCAGGATCCAGGAAGCACCAGACAGAACAGAACAAGGGATGTAACGTAGAGCTATACAGAATAACACGCTGATCTTTGTTGCACAGAAACTGGTAAGCTGTTTCTGAGATAAGACAATTTAGAAGGATGAGATAGATGTAGCTGATCCTAACTCTTGAGAATGAATTATCTAACCTTTACTGGCCCCTCTAACATCTTTTTTTTTTCCTCAAGGAGTTTCCTTCTTGCAGTGTCAGTACAAATGTCTAATCCTTCATGGAGTTCTGCAAGGTTTTGGAAGCTACAGCTACTGTGAACTAAGTCTTCTAAGGAAAGATTTCCACTTATATATTGTCTTCTGATTCCTTTGCTTTCCTTCCTTTTCCTTGTTGTAAGAGAGGGGGCGTATAGGGATGTCTTGCCTTCATTTGCTAAATAATTTATTAGCTTCTATACCTCTTTCTTATGCCCCACTTCTCTCAAAACCAAATACTGTCCCTGTTAACAAAGATAATGACAGCATTTAAGGTTTGGAAAGTTCCTCTCATTTCATTTGCCTTTCAAGATTAGCCTAATCATTTTCTAATCCATCCCCTTTTGGCTGTCTATGATTTAGTTATCCAAATCCAATTGCATTTATTTCCACTTAATCAGTTATTTTATGGTCCAGCCCAAGACTATCACTTATGATAGCTGATTTTTCAAAGTGTTTTAAATCAGTTTAATTAATTTGCATGTAATCTCTCCAATAACTTNGTTATCCAAATCCAATTGCATTTATTTCCACTTAATCAGTTATTTTATGGTCCAGCCCAAGACTATCACTTATGATAGCTGATTTTTCAAAGTGTTTTAAATCAGTTTAATTAATTTCCATGTAATCTCTCCAATAACTTTTGAGATGTTTCTTCCTACACCAATTAGCAATTCAAATGACCGGCATGTGCTTGTTAAGAAATTTTCTTTTATCTTTCAGTTCCTATGCACATAGCCGTTGAGCTCATGGCCCCTTTGATAGTCCAGTGAGCTTGCAAATCACGGCCCACGCATGCACTACTGCTCTCCCTTTCTATTAATCAGTTCTCCTCTGAGTGTTGTTTGCTGAACAGGATCACAAAGAAGAGGTCAAAGAGATGTTTGGCATGATAGTCATCTAGCTACTTTGAGATAAATATCTGCTTCACTCTGAATTTAGCCATGCATCAGGTTAAGACAGGCAACGTGGACTGAAACATATCCTTAGCCCTTCTTAACATAGTTTATTTTTCTTTGGATACTTTATGTGTTAATGCATATATATATATATATATGTATATATATGCAATCAGGTTTAGAAGGATATTATATAAAATATGTCTAAATAAAGTTATACACAATTCTCTTCCCTTAATATTTGCAATACTATTACTTGCCTTCTGTAACTAGAAAGCTGTAAACTTTGCATCTCTACCATTTTACAATCTTCTATTGATTTGAAGACTTACTTTGGATTATCAGCTAACCTGACTGATCAGATGAATACACTAGCACCTCAGTTTCTTATTATGAGTATTTAAGGCAGAAAGAGGAGTTATCTACAGCACAGAAGAGTGAGAACAGGGCATCCCTGCCCCAGCCAGCTTACAATCCTACCTGCAGTTGAAAAAAAAAGAGAATCACACACTGGATGTGGGAGAAGCAAACGCACAGCAGACCAGAGGTCATGGTGATATTGCAATGTGATGACTCAGTGTTGGTTTTATGCACCTCAAATGATTCTCTGTGATTAAATATGATTGGACGTAACTCATGGCTTGCAGGAAATTATCTCCCTTTAGTATTCTTAGATGCCTTTGGCAGGAAAAGGACAGATACTCCCTCTAGTGTCCTACTATTTAGAGCAGAATAAAGTTGAATCTCCTTTCTTTTTTGGACTTTGGCTGTCATCTTCCTTGATTTCTCACATGCATGCTGATTCCAGCCTGCCTTTTAAAATCCCTTCCACCTTGATTACTTCGAACTGATTACACTGGAATGGAAGGGGATCCTCCCTGAGAAAGTCCCCTTTGAATCAGGAATGGGACTGATGGTAACAATAGTCTGTAATGTTCTAGGACTTCGGCAGCATGCTCAGAAGTCAGGGTTGTTCAGCACTATAAAAATTAAGAAAAAAAAAGACCAACTCTGCTGGAAGGAACTTATATTTGATACATGAAGATGAAGGGAAATTTCCCAGGGTCCAAAGGAGATAAAACCAGTGTTTGACTACACACTGATATTTGGATCTCAAATGCTTCAAGTTAGCTAAAAAACACACATTTATGGGGTTTAGTGGGCTAAAGAGAACTGATGTCCTTTACTGTCCCCGTTAGTGCCAGTGGACAGCATGTGCCTGATGCTTTACACCCTGCACAGTGCTCAGGAAAAAGCTACTTTGCACAGTGCACGGGAGCTCCAGGGTTAGTTTTGGTTTGCTTTTAACACTGCCTACTTCCGTGAAAAAGTTAAGCAAATCCTTGGGCCATAAATCCAACCCCCATGTCATTGGCAATGTTTTTGAATCTCCCAGCAAAGCCGGCTTGAGTTTCTCTTTGATACAAAATCTAGGACAAAAAGGAGAGATTTGCACGTCTTGGTTGCAAATGTCCATACTTAACAATATTCCAATTCTTAACAGCTAGCTGCTCAGGTCAAACTTGCTTGTTCTCAGTATTCTGTTGCTGTAATTCTTCGTGTAGATGCATTTTTTGTTTAAGTCAGAGAATTAAAGAACAACTGTTTTTCATACAAACACTCTTGTTAAGCTGTGGATGGACTGATTTAACTGGAAGCAAGAGAAGTCTTTGTCCATTACTGATTACTCACTGTGTTCCCGTGTAGAAGCCCAGGTAATAGGAACCTAACATAAGATGACTAACATCCAATTACCCAGGACAGAGTGCTGAAATACTTGAGCTGAGCAATTTATGGAATTGGAAACTTCTGCCTTTGTTTGTCTCTGAGTGGGTGAGAACACAGGAGAAGTTTAGAGAATAGAAAAGCCCTGAACAAATAGCTTATTGGCACTAACCTTCAACTTCAAAAATGATAGGAAATCTCTCAGAGGAATAAAGGAGAAATAACTACAGACACTGTCACGTAAGTGACGACCAACTAGCATTTTCTCTGGGATGTTTGCAGAACCCAATTGAAAGTTTGCAAAATGATAATAAACATGAAATGGTGAAAANGTGAGAACACAGGAGAAGTTTAGAGAATAGAAAAGCCCTGAACAAATAGCTTATTGGCACTAACCTTCAACTTCAAAAATGATAGGAAATCTCTCAGAGGAATAAAGGAGAAATAACTACAGACACTGTCACGTAAGTGACGACCAACTAGCATTTTCTCTGGGATGTTTGCAGAATCCAATTGAAAGTTTGCAAAATAATAATAAACATGAAATGGTGAAAATTTAACTGTCTCCAAAGTGTTTAAAAATATAGCAAGTTTGCAGCTTTCAGATGACCTTTGAGTCAAGGGTTGTTTCTGTGAGGACAGAGACACCCTTCTTCTTCCAGTAATACTTCACTTGCATGACCTGGCATCTGTATACAGTCAAATTGATTTCCTCTCCTACATGCTGTGGAAGATGGGTGAGCTTTTTCACTCCCCCTCATACTTTGCTCATCTGATTATCCCTGTAGGGAAGAGAGACACATAGTAATTTCCAGAACAGCCTTTTAACATCACTGGGCACCAGCAGAGATCAAAATGTCAGTCTTCAGAAGTGCTCTCAAGCAGCAGCAGCTCTCGGGCCCTTTACTAAAATGTGCTTGTGTCTCCACTCACACAGGACCTGGAGTCAGTCCATCTGGCAGTGCTGCGGTGGTGTTTGGGTCACCTAACTCACAAGCTGCCGTGGCAACTGACTGAGCACAGTCATCCCATCTTGTGAGACATGGTAGTTTCTTGTTCCCTTTATACAGCACTGAGCTATGTTGGGACTAAATAAGCCCCCAGACTGGAAAGCAGGGTGGTGGAGAGGAATACTTAGAGCAGATTAGAAGCTTTGCATCTCAAGAANGCCGTGGCAACTGACTGAGCACAGTCATCCCATCTTGTGAGACATGGTAGTTTCTTGTTCCCTTTATACAGCACTGAGCTATGTTGGGACTAAATAAGCCCCCAGACTGGAAAGCAGGGTGGTGGAGAGGAATACTTAGAGCAGATTAGAGGCTTTGCATCTCAAGAATTTCTGTTCATAAAGTCAGTGTGTGTAGGAAAATATTGCATACAACTTGGGTTGTAGATAAAAGAGGCAAGGAAGCAACAGTATTGTGACTGACAGGGTAAAAATTGTAGGCATAAACCACAGGAGGGGGATGCAGCAAGAGAAGAGGCAAAAGAAGCACATGTAATCGAGAAGGAATGAAAAAATGGAATATAGTAGAGAAGAGGTGGGTGTTAAGATAGATAAAATATTTAGTTCCATTAAATATTTATTTTTATATCTTCCTCGCTAACTTTCTAGAACAGAGAGTGCTGGAAGAGGGATTAGTTTCTGTAGGAATGAGGAGCTTTGCTGTCAGGAGTCAATCAACCTCCCCATGCTTTGGTTTCTCAGCCATAGAATAAAATAAAAACCTGCCTTGTAGGGGCATGGAGAGGTCCAGTGTGCCTAAATCCTTTGAATAACCTCAGGCAAGCAGAACAGCAAGTTCTTGCCAGGAGAGGGATGTTGATGGAGCCACTCCCTTCCATCTCCCTAGGGAGGTGTTTCAGTGCCTGCAGCAAAGCCCACAGTCCTGAGCAGGAGTCTGCTCCCAGGTTCATCTGCTTTCAGTTTACTTTGAAAACAAGCAGACGTGGAGAAGTAGGATGGTTGCAGTGCCATGAAGCTTTCATCTTCCAATTTACCGGCCTTCATTTGTTGCTGTTTTGCTGTCATCTGGCTGCAGCTATTTCTTAGTGCTTTGTACGCAGCCTTTCTGGATGAAATCCTACAATGATAACACACTCTGGGTACTGTAGTCATAATAACTGTATCATTTACTTATCCAAATATATTCAGAAATAATACTGTTTTGTTTACCAGATGTCAACTGCTGCAAACCAGTTGAAATCCATGTCACACAGAGGCCCAACAGTGTGTTATTTTAAAGGCGCACAATACACTTTTCTGGTTTTTCTGTTTAAATTTGCAGTATCCTTCTTTCTTTCCTGTGCTCCCCAAAGGGGGCTCTTTGGGCATACTGCCACTTACGAGATTTTGTCATTTAGGTACAGTAGAGACTTTCCAGTCCAGGCAACCTCTGTTGTCTAATGTGATTAAACTCTTTTTTAGAAGTATTTAAGGCTTTCAGTTTTATAATTTGGAGTTGTATTTAAACTGACACAAGCTACCACTGATTTTTTTTGCAAGTGACTGATGTGAGAAATACTTGTTTCAGTCTTATATACTTGTTTTTCATTTGGATCACCTACCGAAACACTCCCAGCTGTGAGCAAGTGGCATCTCCCACATGTCTGGTTCATCATTCCATACCTCCTCTGCACACCCCTTCCCACCTCTGCTGGTGTAACAGCAGAGTATCATCTTTTCCTATCATTTACAACGTTCATTGAAGGCATTGAAAAATACACTAGGGAGTATTCAGACCCAATTTTAGCTGCAACAAAGACGAAGGTAAGAGGCTTGGTCAATATGTTTAAGCTGTCCTGTACTGTACTCTGTATCTTAACACTCTGAATAAGAACAGAATAAGAACTGAGGAGTCGTTGACACCAGAAGGCTGTGCTGCCATTCAGCGTGACCTGGACAGGCTGGAGAGCTGGGCGGAGAGGAGCCTCATGAAGTTCAACAAGGGCAAGTGTAGGGTCTTGCCCCTGGGGAGGAACAACCCCATGTACCAGTACAGGTTAGGGACTGACCTGCTGGAGAGCAGCTCTGCTGAGAAGGACCTGGGAGTGCTGGTCGACAACAGGTTCACCATGAGCCAGCAGTGTGCCCTTGTGGCCAAGAAGGCCAAGGGCATCCTAGGGTGCATTGAGAAGAGCATGGGCAGCAGATCAAGGGAGGTGATCTTCCCCCTCTACTCTGCCCTGGTGAGACCACATCTAGAGTACTGTGTCCAGTTCTAGGGTCCCTAGTTCAAGAAAGATGGGGAACGACTGGAGAGAGTCCAGTGGAGGGCAATGAGGATGATGAGGAGACTGGAGCACCTCTGCTGTGAGGAGAGGCTGAGAGCCCTGGGGCTGTTCAGCCTGGAGAAGAGAAGGCTGAGAGGGGATCTCACCAGTGCTGATCAATATCTAAAGGGCGGATGTCCAGAGGATGCGGCCAGGCTCTTTTCAGTGGTGCCCAGCAACAGGACAAGGGCCAATGGGCACAAAGTGGAGCCTGGGCAGCTCCCCCTGAATGTGAGGAAAAACTTCTTTACTGTGAGGGTGCCAGAGCCCTGGCTCAGGCTGCCCAGAGAGGCTGTGGAGTCTCCTTCTCTGGAGAGATTCAACCCTGCCTGGATGAGTTCCACTGCCCCCTGCGCTGGGGGCACCTGCTTTAGCGGGGGGATTGGACTGGGGGATCTCCAGAGGGACCTTCCAGCCCCTGCCAGTCTGTGGTTCTGTAATAGTGGAAACGAAAAAGACTCAGACCTTCTTTGTCCACAATGAGATACAAAAATAAAGCAAAGAATACCTGTTGAAACCTGTCTAAGTTTGTCCTTATTTTTCTTCNGAAGAGCATGGGCAGCAGATCAAGGGAGGTGATCTTCCCCCTCTACTCTGCCCTGGTGAGACCACATCTAGAGTACTGTGTCCAGTTCTAGGGTCCCTAGTTCAAGAAAGATGGGGAACGACTGGAGAGAGTCCAGTGGAGGGCAATGAGGATGATGAGGAGACTGGAGCACCTCTGCTGTGAGGAGAGGCTGAGAGCCCTGGGGCTGTTCAGCCTGGAGAAGAGAAGGCTGAGAGGGGATCTCACCAGTGCTGATCAATATCTAAAGGGCGGATGTCCAGAGGATGCGGCCAGGCTCTTTTCAGTGGTGCCCAGCAACAGGACAAGGGCCAATGGGCACAAAGTGGAGCCTGGGCAGCTCCCCCTGAATGTGAGGAAAAACTTCTTTACTGTGAGGGTGCCAGAGCCCTGGCTCAGGCTGCCCAGAGAGGCTGTGGAGTCTCCTTCTCTGGAGAGATTCAACCCTGCCTGGATGAGTTCCACTGCCCCCTGCGCTGGGGGCACCTGCTTTAGCGGGGGGATTGGACTGGGGGATCTCCAGAGGGACCTTCCAGCCCCTGCCAGTCTGTGGTTCTGTAATAGTGGAAACGAAAAAGACTCAGACCTTCTTTGTCCACAATGAGATACAAAAATAAAGCAAAGAATACCTGTTGAAACCTGTCTAAGTTTGTCCTTATTTTTCTTCTGAAAGAATGTTTAGAACTCCTCACCATAGGTATCATAGTACTTCAACAGACAAGAAGGGACAAACATGCACATGCGATAACGAACATGCAACAGACCAAAGCAAATGAATATCAGACTGGAAAAAGATGCTGCCTCTGAGAAATACAGACTCTGGCACTCTTGATCTGCACTGAAGTTTTAATGTAGTGTCCTTGTCTCTTGTGATCCATGCCCCAACACATCTTCCCCTACTAATAATCTCCTGCTCCCTGGAGAGGCAGTGGGGACATGGTGATACAGGCAGCACCATCTCTGACAGCATCTCGTGGCTCTGAGCCAGTTGTCCCTGGGCATCTCCTCTGCCAGTTGCTTTGATGCCTCTCATGTCAGCCTGCCAAAAGAATGAACAGTGCCCTAGTAGAAATAATCCTGTGTGCAAAATAAGTCTCCAGAAAATGGGTTTTCTAACCTGCAGGATTAATACCTCCAAAATTATTGTGTGTGACTAAGCTACCTGTTGGCACTGAGTACCTGAATCTTTCTCACGCTATCAATTATCACTCCCCACTCTCCAAAAACACATCTATATGCCCTCTTGAATAGGAAGAGAGTCAATTTTTTGTGAAAGATGCTCTGAAGTCCTGTATCTCTGAGGGGTCTTGGGATCTTTAAATCATTACAAGCTTCCTTCCTTCATCTCAAGGGTAGAAGTTCTCTGCTGCAGCCTGACCACTTGCTCATTTTTGAAGTCACCAGCTCAGGTGGCTCTGTGCCACAGTACAG
>VZSC01002193.1:451076-464165 GCA_013398225.1 Steatornis caripensis | reverse complement strand
TATTATTGTAGTTAGATTAAAGCTTTCTTAACTTTTCCAACCCGTAAGTCTCTTTCCCTTTTCTCTTTCCCCCCCACTTCGGGGAGGGAGGGGGTTAACAAAGAGCGTCTGTCGTTCGCTTAATAGCAGGCCCAAATTTAAATCGTGACAGAAGGTCAGAAGACAAACAGCAAAAGTAGAAAACAAAAACCAAAACAGATTTGCTGTTGACTGCATGTCACTGGTCCTTTTACTACTGTGTCCGAATATGCAAATAATCTCTCCAGAAGATGGGGAAAAGAAATAAGTGAAGAAGTTTTTTCTGTGTTTGCTATGCTTCCACATGAAACAGCTCGTCACTTTGACTGCCTCAATAAGGTGGAAGAACTGGGTGCTGTCTGTGATGAAGCAGCAGTGAAGGAACTCACGGCAACCACATATACTCCAAAAAATGTTAGGTAGCAACCTAGGATAAAACAAATATAGGCAAAATAAGCAAGGGAAGGTGACAAAGATCTTGAAAGTGCCACTGCAGTTCTTTAAAAGGAAATAGAAAACAGAATTGGGTTCAAGAATGAAAGAAATTAGCTTTAAAAGGATATTTGCTTCCTGAATACATGTATAAACAAAACACAGTCAGAACGACTGATTATACCATATGTTAGACTACATGTTAAAGAAGTTAAGAGGAGGTATTAAAAGAGAATTGGGTTTGCGTAGCAAGGTGTTGTTACTGGGGGGCTATAAGGCTGGCTTCTGTGAGAAGCTGCTAGAAGCTTCCCTCATGTCCAACCGAGCCAAGGCCAGCTGGCTCCAAGATGGACCTGCCACTGGCCAAGGCCAAGGCCATCAGCGACAGTGATAGCTCCTCTGTGATGACATATTTAAGAAGCCGGGGAAAAACCCCTATGCAACTGTAGCCCAGAGAGAAGAGTGAGAATATGTGAGAGAAACAGCTCTGCAGACACCAAGGCCAGTGGAGAAGGAGAGGGAGGAGGAGCTCCAGGCGCTGGAGCAGAGATTCCACGGCAGCCCGTGGTTCAGACCGTGGTGAGGCAGGCTGTGCCTCTGCAGCCCATGGAGGTCCATGGTGGAACAGATATCCACGCCAGAGCAGGTGGATGCCTGAAGTGGCCCCATGAGAACCCCACGCTCGAAGAGGTTCCTGGCAGGACCTGTGGCCCTGCAGAGAGACAAGCCCACACTGAAGCAGGTTTGCTGGAAGCATTTGTCACCCCACGGGGGACCCATACTGAGCTGTCTTTTCCTGAAGGACTGCACCCCATGGGAGGGACCCACACTGGAGCATTTTGTGAAGAACTGCAGCCCGTGGAAAGGGTTCTCATTGGAGGAGTTCGTGAGGGACTGTCTGCCATGGGAGGGACCCCACGCCAGAGCAGGGGAAGCGTGTGAGGAGCCCTCCCTGCCTGAGGGAGACGGAGCAGCAGAGACAACGTGCAATGGACTGATGGCAACCCTCATTCCCTGTCCCCCTGCACTGCTGGAGGTGGAGGAGAGAGAGACATCGGGAGTGAAGTTGAGCCTGGGAAGAAGGGAGGGATTGGGGGGAGGTGTTTTAAGATTTAGTTTTGATTTCTCATTACCCTATTTTGATTTTAGTTGGTAATAAATTAATTTTCCCCAAGTTGAGTCTGTTTTGCTTGTGACAGTAATTGGTGAGTGATCTCTCCCTGTCCTTATCTAAACCCACAAGACTTTTGCTATATTTTTATCTTCCGTGTCCAGCTGAGGAGGGTGAGTGGTAGAGCGGCTTGGTGAGCACCTGGTGTCCAGCCAGGGTTAACCCTCCACAAAAGGTCATTTTGCGCCTTGAACGATCAGATCATTATTATTAACAGACTTACTGGTATTTACCAATTCATATTGTTTTGGCTGTTGGTTTGCGGAGATTGTGGCAGTGACTGTGAGCACGTAGACATACATGCCTAAGCAGCATAATCTTCCAAAGGCTGAGATGCAATTATCTCTAACATGATCAGAGCTTTTGTGAAAACCCTGCTCTTCCCTGAAAAAAAGATTGGTTAAACGTCAGCAGAGGCACACGTAGCAAAGGAAACATGAAGCTTGTAATTAAATCTGTCAGAAGTAAAACTAAAAGGTATTTATACAACAGTAACAAGGAGATGTTTAAATGAACACAGTCAGGTAGTGTGAGAAATTGAGAAGTGATGTAGCAAATGAGAAAAAGATCTGTAAGGTGGGAGAGAAACTTGATGCAATGCTTCAGAACAAGGAAAAGACCTAAGAGACTTTTCCCAGTTATTCAGGAATAATCTGTATCAGGTAGTGTGGCAGTTCAGAAACTCATCTTCTACCTTATCATGCTATTTCAGAAATGCCATGAAGGATGAGTAATGAATGTGATTATGGTCAGTTCTGTGCAAAAGCAGGTCTGAAGCTTACACAAATAATCAAATATCTGCACTGAATTAATTAATATTGAATCACAAGCCACAGGACTGGAGGACAGGGAAGCTGTGAGGATTCACCAGCTTATATCCTAGTAGCGAATATCTGTTTTCAGCAATATCACATATTAAAAAAAAATACCCAATGCACTTTTAGATTAAGTTCACCTTTATTATCTAGAAAAAAATTATAATCTACCTGAAGGTCACTTAAGCTCCCCAGGCTTGTAGCTTCAAAATTTTCACCCTTGGATCTACAGCTGATCTTTGCTATCTCTATGAATGTCAGCTTAAAGTGCTAAGTGAAGGTAGTAGCAACTGATAATGCTATAACATATAAATACATTTCATAATATTACAAAGAAATTCATTATGGTATAAAGTGATGGTAGGGTGTCACCAATTAGTAACACCTATAAATGCTATTGTCCCCTTAGTTTCATAAATGAGCTAATTATTGTTATGCAGGGAGTGAAGAGGTCAAAGGAACTTTGCTGTTTCCATTTGATCCCATATCTCTTCTCTATGATTCAGTAATCTTTGAACAGATGGTGAAGTGCTAAATATGCATTTTCCCTTTTCCCAGTTGTTAGCATCTTTCAAAATTAGTATCAAATGTAGTTTAATATCTCCAATAACTATTGCTTGTCTATGAGTCACAATAGCTATCTCACTCACTCATTTTACACTTGCTAAACACCATCCAAGTTGAATGTGGCTGAATGTTGCCGTATGAGCTGGGGACCAGAAAAATCTTGTCAGACTTGAATTTTGTAACTAATTTTACAAATATAATGCTGGAAAGGGAATATTTCATTGCATTGCTTATTTGCATAGAATTTCTTTATGCGAAATATGGCATCAAAATTATAGCACTCTGCCACACTCATTATGTTCTTAACGTGAACGGCTCTCAATGTTTGATGAGTTTAGTACTGCTATAAATAAGTCTTTGTTGATAAGTTAGTATTGGTGAGTCTTGTTGATATGAAAGGCAAAGGGAGGGTTTTTGCTGCGGGTTCAGCGGAGGATATATTTGCCCTCTGCAGAAATAAAAAAAAAAAAAGGAAAAAGAAAAAAGAGAGTACTAGTGTTGCTGTTATTGGCATATCAGTAAGTATTAAATATTAATGAAATTAGTTGGGCCAAATTCAAAGGTAGCAAAAGTCTGTGATATGGAAGACGAATTACTACTATATGTGTATTGTAGAGTGCATATTGTCTAGAAAAAGCTATTTTGTGAGAAGCAGTGTCATTAAAATACCAGTTATTTCATTGATTTCTTTTTTAATTCTCCAAAGTTGAGAATATCGCTGTACTTTCTACTGTACCTTCTCAAAATTTCTCTAGAGTTATCACTTTTTAAGAGTTTAGCTGACTGAATGTTCTATTATACTTCCTTTAGATTAGAGGTTAATTGGCCTTTGGAACAGCTTACACCAAAAAAAATTTATCAATCAATCACCTGAATTCCATCTCATTTTTACACGTTTAATTTCAAATCATAGATACTCTGGAGCATCTTGCCTGGCTGCATGAGTCACCTACTTGCCTGTGCCGATGTCTGAGGTATCCTAGTGCATCTCTAATGGCTCTGCATGTCTATGTTTAAACAACCACAGATGCTCCTTAGATGGCTTTTCTAGAAGAGCTGGGGCATATCTCTCAGAGGATGTACAGACATGCTACTCAGCAGGCGATGGGATGAAGATCTATGACATGTCTGGTGTGTGTCAGCTTTATGTATTCAGAAAAGTTCTCTTTGGCCCTCAGTTTATGAGAGATATCTCCAGATGTGTAAAATCTCCAGATGTTTCAAAGATATAAATGTATTCGGTGCAGGTTTGATCAGTTTTCTTGTCATGGCAAGCTGGGAAGGAACGATGTGATACTGAGAGAAGTGGATGTTTCCTCAGGCAAAGGATTTCTATAAATCACAGATTTACTGCTGGAGAACAGGGCTCTGCCTAACAGCGTGGGGCATCCCGTTAACTTCTGACAGCCATTAACTGGCAGTCCGGTTCTCCTGTGGTCCTTAAAGGTTTTAGCATTTTAGTCTGACCAGTTTGAACACGCTCTGTTCATGCACACTGCATCCGACCGATTCCACTGCACAGTATCTTCACTCATAATATTTTTGGCTATAAAGATGTTTCAGTGACACCAGATTGTCTGTATGTACGGAAAGATAAGAGGGTGGCTTTGCAAAACTTAAAATAAAATAATTTTCCTGAATGAATGCTTATGAATAGTCCAAATTATGAATTGTATATGGAAAGTTAACTAAAAGAATGTGATTATGTCCTCTTCAGCAGACACAATGTCAGCACATGTACTGTTAAGAAGAGCCAGCACCGCTGCATTCATTGTGTCATGATGACGACTTGTTCACCATCATTTTGCTTGACTATTTTTCTGGCATTGATCCTGTCTCAAATCTGGAAATTTTCCCCAGACAAAATCCCTATTGAGCTCAGTAACTTCTTCCTAACAGGGATTTGGAAAGGCAAATCCCCAAGGAGATGTCATTTGTTGTCTTTCCATCAGGAATAATTATTGTATATATGTCACAGTTTAAAGTTGGGCTGGCTATTAAGTGGACGACAGATGCTCTTTGTTAACCCCCTCCCTCCCCAAAATGGGGAGGGAAAGAGAAAAGGGAAAGAGACTTATGGGTTGGAAAAGTTAAAACAGCTTTAATCTAACTATAATAGTAAGGTGTAATAATAATAATAAAAAATACATACAAATATAGATACAAAACCAAAATCGAGCTCCCCCTGATGATGATCATGTCACCCGGATGCTGCAGGGCACACCCTGGAAAAGTCCCAGACTGTACTCAGCAGCAGGCAGGAGCTGGATTCAGGAACACAGGGACTGGGATCAAAGACATAAGAATTGGGCAGAGTCCTCCTCGGACACCGGCCATAGAAGAAGAGAGAGTGACCCTTGTGATCCCTCAGCTTTATACCTAGTATGATGCGTATGGGATGGAATACTGCGGTGGGTCAGGTTTGGGTCGCCTGTCTGACCCACTCCTCCCCACCGCAGGGTCACAGGTGGGATCCCTTCTCTGCTCTTTCAGTTCTGGCACACAAGAAAGTCAGCAGAAGCAAGCATCGACCTCGGTCTCCATAGGGATAACTATAAGCAAGAGCCTTTCTGCATACCATTACTTCTGATGTTCCAGCACCAACTATAAACACCAAGCCTTATCACAGCTAGAAGCAGCTACTCTCTGGGAAACACACAGTTAATTTCAGAGTGCAGCTGCTCAGAAGAGACTTAACTAAAAAGTAAAATTGCTAAAAGAAAATTGGTCCTGTCCTAGCTCAAACCAGGACATATGTAATGAATAAATCTGTAGAATTTTGTGAGGTTTTTCACCTACATTTTTAAAAGATTAATTGATTTAATTTGATTTATACCTATGTTCAGTTGCGGGAAGGCTTTTAAACAATTCAATGAACTGGTACTGATCATTGAGTATATAAATTATGTTCATTAAANGCTCAAACCAGGACATATGTAATGAATAAATCTGTAGAATTTTGTGAGGTTTTTCACCTACATTTTTAAAAGATTAATTGATTTAATTTGATTTATACCTATGTTCAGTTGCGGGAAGGCTTTTAAACAATTCAATGAACTGGTACTGATCATTGAGTATATAATTTATGTTCATTAAAACTGGTGAGGGTTCCAAATCTTTGTGATTTTTCTTTTACTAGCCTTATGTAAGGAAAAATTAGTTGGTATAGAGACAAGAGATTATTCACTTGATTCAACTCCAGATTCATGGACTTTGCTTAAGCAGTCAAAGCAAATTTTTTATATGGAAGATGAGTGAATAACTGACTTCAATGCTTCTCAAGGAGTTAATTTTTTTCTCAGTCAAGTCTTGATCTTTTCTGCCCTCAGGTTCACGCAGGCAAAATCTAAGGATTTCTTAAGAAAAGACTCAAAGACCAAGGATAACTGTCACAATTACTCATTTTCCCTCCTGTCCTTATTTTAGCTTTCATGATTCTTAAGGTTATTCTCAATTTTAAACCTTGCCCACCCTCATTGTGTTCACTGCTCTCCTCTCACACAAGGAAACCACCACTTCAATAGCACTTAGCCTTGGCAACAGGATGGAGCTTTGAAATGCTGAGTACTTGGGAACAAAGAATCTGAATTTTCATTAAAGATTATGTATCTCAGTGATGGAGAACAATTACGTCATGACTCAACCTGCATAACTTATCAAACATCAGGAAAGGATCTCATTCATAAAAGTCACCCAACCCCATATTTTCCTGATTAAGACATAACATTTCATGCTAACACATCTTCCTATAACAAGAACACCAAAAAAACCCCAAGCGAATAGATGTCTGTTAGGCAAAGCACAGCAATGTTTGCTCAACCCCGATGACTGGTTTGACCACAGAACAGGGATTGAGCTCAGCACTGCTCACTCAGACATGTTCAGCATGACAAATTGTGCAAAAATTTCCATGCCACACATAGCAGCCATGCTCATTGATGATTTAGGAAGAGTACAGGTTCTGTGCTCCCAGGAATCAGCTGTACCCTGTCTCAGTGTTGAAATCCCTCCTGTTGTCTCCAGGATCCTTCCGTCTGTTTCTGATCAAGAGGAGGGTTCAGATGGAGTTGTAGTTCCCAGCATTCTCCTGTTTCCTGCATTCCCCTTATCATTTTCTTCTTTGCTTCTCAAAAGGACTCCAAAGACTGTCACATTCCTTCCTCCTGCAAATCTAGACTTCAAGTTCTAGTTCAAACTAGTATAAAGTGACAAGATATGGTGTTATTTTTAACTTGGTTCTCATAACAGAGTTAAAAATGGTTCTCGTAACCATTGGTCTCTAATATGGTTCACATAACACTACTGTAGTCATTTTCTTTTAGAGCCACAAGTGCCATTGGTTTGCTTTTTCTCTTTGTAGCAAATCGCCTGCTGTTGTGCTATGTACTGCCATTTTCTTCTTGTATTACATCTTTCTACTAATTGCTAGCCAAAGGAATCTCCTGATGATGTCGGTCAGAATTTCTTGATGATATTTTGTATTTCTTGGAGCTCAGATTTATTTATCCTCTCCGCTTCTTGGCAGACAATAGTCAAATTCAAAGTCAGTGTAAGGATCCGCTGGCTACGCTGAATGAAGGACACTATTCACAAAGGGCTTGATATGTAAAGGTACTTAAGCGCCAAAGCATAGCGACAGATCTATCATGGAACGGCCAAAGATTTTAAGAAGGTGTCTACCTGAAGTTTGAAGTATAAAAGTGGTAAAACTAGTTAAAAAGGAAAAGAACCCAACAAAGTGTCTTCTCAGAGAGTTTTCTCTGGGGAGGAGTGATGTCTACCTCATCACATTTTCCAAGATTCATTTTCCACATAAGACCTTTATTTCCATACATGATATGGATACTTGAGACTGCAACATCACAGAAGGCCATGCTGACTTTGTGTGGAAGCCCATGACTAGATATGGACTGTCTTCCACTCTCCTTTCTGGAGATGTTCCTCATGCTTTTCCTAACAAGCCAAAGAAGGATGTAGCACCATGGGTGATCTCTGAAGGGAGATCTGTGCTATCTCTCCCTTGACTGTAGGGGTAACCATTAGAAAATGCTAGACACTTCCCTCCAGGCAACATCCAGCCCATACAGACTCTGAGATACCACCTTGAGGAAGAGAGCCAGTTCCTTTTTGTATCCTAATGATGATGACACTTCCACCTTTTGTGCGTAATGGCACAGTGGTGAGTGGACCTACCTAGAACATGGAACAACTGGCCTCTTGGTCTTTTCCTCTAACCCGAGAGCATTGATTTCCCACCAGATGGTGGATTTTGGGAACGGTGGTCACTGTTCACCCCTGCTGACATAGCAGCCTGTTTCACCATTGGGAGTTTGAAAAGGATGAGACTGAATGGAATTGGTAAGAGAAAATCTGACATCTTCCACACATACCAAAGATCCTAATTTTGTATTTTAAACAACACTGATACAGATTAAACAAAACAATATGTAAATACTGCTGGATACAGGGACCAAACTCTGGATTTTTGCTATCTGGTGAGTGACTTCAGCTGAAAGCAAGATCTCCTCTGACATCCCCACAAACACCCAAAAGACATGACTGACTGGCTTTCTATGAGTGCTGGGTGCTACTTTCTGAATGAAACCCCACTCTTATTGAAACGAAACTCTGAAACTACACTGAGAAAATATCTTTTCAGGATTTTTTGTTTCATAACAAAATTCTGATGATTCAGCTGCTTTCCAGAGTTGGCATGAAAACAGTATGAAAGCACATTTCCAAGACTTAGTGATTTTTCCAGAAAAGAGTTGTAGTTTTGCCCTTAGCACCACTACCTATATGGATGACTTCAGAAAGACTCGAACTTCATTAAGGGTGGGGAGGAAAGCCTCATTTATTTGCATTAAAAGTCAAGACTGACTGTTTAGATTACCAGCCAGGCTATGACAACCGCTTTGCTCCACTCTCACGACTCTGAAATGTGAAGTTTATGTCTTTCATTGTGCAAATGTTTAGTGCATTTTGATAATACCCGGTGACCTGTCTTTTCAACTTTTAAATAGTTTTCAACCCTTTTTTCCCCACCTGTTTCCTAAGGAACAGGAATGTGGGCAGACAGCACCCTCTGCAGTGAACGATGGGGAAATGAGTTTGATCTCTGCCAAGGACTTTTATTTGCACTGTATCGGATCTGTCTGCTCAGAGCCTTCTTCCACACTCTGCTTTCAATGGACGAGCAAAACAATGGAGTTTGGAGCTGGTATGAAATCTGAGACAGACAGAGGCATCTCAGGATATCTTGAAGCCCATGTAGTGTTGCAGGGAAGGGAGATGGTGGCTAAACTGAGTCCAAAATATCCAAAATTTTATGGCACATGCTGTTTCAGGTGCTATTGTCTCCTTTCTCAATAAGGTTTATCTTTTTTTACAAGTACAATCTTGTCTTCTGTTATGAATAGGAGATTTAAGAAGATTTTTTTTCTGAGTTTCCATTCTTGTACACACAATGTGTAAAAGGAATCACAGTCAAAGGACACATCTCTCATTTGCAGAATGGAACTCTGATCCAGGCTCCAGGCAGACCTGTGTCGCCCCAGCTGTGGTCACGCGTGAGGTTTAGTCATATTTCCTACTAACAAGGGCAGCAAGTGCTGCAGACACACTGATACAAAAACCTTGGTTTCAGAGTAGTTTTTGCCATACTGCAGAATAGCAAGCTGATTTTCTGCCAGTAAGAGTGACAGCAATGGCCCCATCTTCCTCCAAGGGTTTTAAAACATAAACAGTGATGTTTGTAAACTGCTAAATTATGTTTCAAATTTCAAGTACCCTCAAAGTTTCAGATTCAAAACCAACCATGTGCGTGTGTGTTCGCATATACACAAACTTGCGAGTACAGAAAATTTTTCACAGAGACCTAGTAAGTTTACTATGCCCATGAGATAAAAACTTAATATCAGATTTCACATCATAATTTTGTTATGTTATAACATGCGGAGAAAATTTGGAAAATATACATTAAAAGATGGTTTCTGCTATTGGAAAAATGTTTTGGCTCCCAAATCTCTTCCACAATCGTTTTCACACTTTGCAAAATATTCTGGTTTTAAAATGATAAGAGGTTTATTTTAATTGAGACTAGGGCAATTATGGTGAAAATTAGATTAATAATGGTTTAGTCTGATTTTCTTTTTAATTGTGGAATGCTAGTGCTTCCTCATAATTTAAACCTTCCTCAAAATTTAAATTCCAACAAAATTGGAAATGCGGGTTATTCC
This sequence comes from Steatornis caripensis, assembly GCA_013398225.1. Classification (NCBI taxonomy): domain Eukaryota; kingdom Metazoa; phylum Chordata; class Aves; order Caprimulgiformes; family Steatornithidae; genus Steatornis; species Steatornis caripensis. The sequence goes on along the minus strand of VZSC01002193.1, from coordinate 453,924 downwards.
TCTTTCATCTAGAGTTTTGTTGAACAGTAGGAAATGGAATCAAATGTGCCATAATGTCCTTCTCTTTGTCTAGCCATATATAGAATTTAATGATTTAGTGGTTTTGACTGAAGCTGTTATCTGACACTGACCATAAAAATAATTCTTCACTCCCAGTGTCTTTCCTCACTCTACCCAAAAGCACAGAGGAGCCACCATCCCAGATCAGACCAAAAGGGACCACGTAATATAACATCCCCCCTCTGAATGCGGTACATGAAGGGAGTTGTAGGAGGTAAATGATGAATAGGGCATGTACAGAGCAATTCCTCCACCAGCCTTCCAAGCTCCTGAACAATCAGATGTTTAGAGTAACCATTTACCATGTTACAGTTAGTAAGTGAGAAAATTTATCCAGAGGGTGGTTGTTTTGTTTTGGTTTTGGTTGGTTTGTTTGTTTCGGGTTGTTTTTTTTTTCTTCCTAGTGTTAGTTGAACAAAACCGGAGTGATTGCTCCACTCATGAAGCACATTTTTAAGGTCTTTTTCTTGCATAGCTTGACATAGCACTTGAAAAGACTGAGGGCTGCTAATGTGCTCTTCAAGACACTCATATAATACATTTTTGCAAACACCGTAAATGTAGCCAATTACATTGTAATGAAGCATCTATTTTTCCCTTGGCTAAAAATATCCCAATGACTACAGCTAATGATGGACGGAATTAATTGAATTTCATCATGATTTCATTTTTTGAATTACAGGCACCGTTGTCTCAGGATGATCACGTTCAAGCTTACTTCTATGAAAATAAGCCATAGGCTGAAGGCTGTTATAAGGCCAAGGAATGATCCTGAGTTACCTGGAAACACTTCAGGGTGGAGAATATGGTACCACTCTATATCACTTGGAAGGAAAAAGCCTCCAAGAAAAAACTTACAGCAACTTTTTGTCTTACTCTAGAAATGTGTAAAAGCAAAGCTCTTTCTCCTCATTTTGCTCTTATGAGTCACTGTAAAGAAAAAGAAATGTCATTCTCATATTAAAAAGGGAAAAAATATCACCTGGTGTAATTTTGCTAAGCTGCTTAGACTTGCAAATACTGTTGATAGACAAAAGAGGAAAGTATCATGAGCAAATTCCAAGAGCAGGCTACTGAGGGATTTCTGCTTAAAATCCTCTTTCAGGTGATTTTTAGAGTCTAAAATAGTGATAATGGCATTGACCTCCTTTGTAAAGTGCTTAGCAATTTTCTGATGAAAGGAAATACATAAGCTACATAATAGATGCTGTTGTTATTATTATTTTATCATTATTATTATCTTAGAATTATTAGTCTTATTCTATACCTATTGAGTACATCAAACAGCTAACAAAAATTGTCATTTCAGGTGGTAAATTTCTATGTAGTATCCATATTTTCTATTCACAAACTAAGAGCTTTTACTGTTGAACTTCTCTTCTTCGTCATTTTTACTTCATTTTATGACTGGACATGATCATTAGAAAGCAATCAAGTTCATAGTCTCTCAGAGACTGCTAATAACTTTTGAAAGCCTTAGTGTTTTTTTTTCTTTCTGTCCAAGGTGTTTTCTATTGCATTGATTTATGTGATTCAGTGCAGCCACTTAGGAGGTGGCCATCCCTCTCGTATCACTGTCATTGTCAGTACTTCTCTCTTCTTGCTCCTATATGGGTATATTTATTTTTCTCAAGGTTTGGAGTACCCTTACCCATGTCAGTGTTGGTCTTCGGGTCTGCTTCCAAGGGAACTGCCTGTAGATTTTAATGATAATGTCTTCCCAGCTCAAAAATCATGGTATAATTTGGGCTAAAGCTCTGGGAAAAAAATTGGTTGTAAAGCAGTGCTTAGGTGAATTTCCACGTGCTGCAGCTGGGCACATGACACCTTCTGGTACAAAGAAGTCCACAAGACTAGATTACAGATACAACTAATAGTAGGCAAGTAGATTTGCATGTTTCCCCTGTAATGGATTTCAGTAATTAAGATAGCAAAACAAGTATCTAAGTACCCTTAAGGATTCATATCCCTGGCCTTTAGGATACTTTGATTTCTGTCAGCTTCTCTTTTATTTTTTTTTTTTCCTTTTGGCTCAAAAGGAATAGGCGCTCGTGTGCTTTTCCTCCTAGAAAACTCTGTTCCATTGTTAAAATCATCATTTTCTCCTGACACTTAGCACTGCCTTACAGCAGGGAATTGGCAGGATGGCTCATCCTGAAATCAATGGTGCAAAGTCTGGATATATTACAAGTGTGAGTTCCTTTATTTATATAGTTATGTATGCTCTGGAGCAGAGCTCCTCATGGGGTAAAGACAGGCACAGCCTCCTATGAGAAATATTGCCTCCCAGAACCTTGTGTAAATAACCCAGCAAAGCTATTTTTTATTGTCCTAAAATCTTCCTCATAGACTTTTTTCAATAAAAACAAAATAAAGCCCAAACTGTAATTGAAATAAAACAAGACAGCATGCATATAACAGTGTCGCTTGGTAACATAAATGCTATCCAGATATCCCAGAGAAACTAATACAGATCTACAACTGTCGCGGGGGAGAGTGGTTAAGGTTTAACGGTCGCTCAAAGAATCACCACCAAAGATATGAGGGAAAGGTGATTTTTAATATGAGTTTGTAAAAAGGTGCGACTTGACAGAATTCGATGGCAAGATTCACTCTATTACTTACTGTGTGAAGGGACTGTGAAAGGGAATTGGGTCAGAGTGGTGCTTAGGTGCAACTGTCACAGTGAATGGCGGGGGGGGCGCAGAGAGAAGTGATTTTACAGTGGTCGGATAGGGGAAACTGAGTCAGGGTCGAGTTGGAGTGATGTATACAGGGTTTAGGGAAA
>VZSC01002193.1:416593-450618 GCA_013398225.1 Steatornis caripensis | reverse complement strand
TTGTTAGTAGGGGGAAGCGGGGCCTACACCACAACAGCAACCTAAACCCCTGCTCCAGCATCCCACAAAAAGTCGTGAGGATGCTATTTGTCACAAAGTTTAGAAATTACTTGTGACACAAAAGTTCTACAAATTTTTTATCCAGGGCTTTATCTCCTTCTTGCAGCCTGTGAAATCAATCCATTAGCACNTTGGCACCTCTCAGATATGTGGGCTGCGACCCATACAGGAGAAGATTTAGGTACATTTCCTGGGTAACAGGAGTTCCAGAGATGGTCAGGGAGCGCCTCCTCACTTCAACTCCCTGTGATTGCAGCAGGAGTTCCAGGTGCAATCAGGGAGTGCCTCATTGTCCCAACTCGCTGTGCTCATCCCGGGACAAAGAGGTACCCTATTACTTCATATCTTGGCTCATTGTACCAACAGGCAGGGTCGTAGAGTGCCCAGTTATCCCAGCTCTTTGTTCTCAGATGGTGCTGAATGATCTGACATTGCAATGCGGTTTGTTAGTAGGGGGAAGCGGGGCCTACACCACAACAGCAACCTAAACCCCTGCTCCAGCATCCCACAAAAAGTCCTGAGGATGCTATTTGTCACAAAGTATAGAAATTACTTGTGACACAAAAGTTCTACAAATTTTTTATCCAGGGCTTTATCTCCTTGCAGCCGGTGAAATCAATCCATTAGCACATCGAGAATGTAGGAGGCAGATGCTGCTGAAAGTAGAAATCAGCAGCCCTCCATCCAGAAGACAAGAAAAGGTTCAGTCTCCATCTGAGGTTCATTTTTGAGAATTATGTTTTTATCTATCTATCTCATGCCTTTTGAAAGGGTAAGATAAATATTTCCATGCTTGGAGTATTTGGGTACATGTGCTCCACTACATAGAAATGCAGAAATGAGACTCAAAACTTTGAAAAGATACAGATTTATACCGAGACTAAGGTCTATGCTGCTTTGCTTGGATACTGTCTGTCCTTGAAGACAATATGCAAAAACTATTGTGAGAGGCTTCTCTATAAGGTCCTCCTTCATAAAACTTCAGACAGTTCAAATATAAGAGCATTAGGCTCTAAAATCCTGCATAATTTTAAATTCTCCACTCTGCCCCAATGTGAGAGAAGCAGGCAGGATCACACACTTTCTTCTCTATGTATTTCAATACTGATTTCTATTAGCTGCTTTGAACTCCTTAATGTAGCAGAGTACCTGATGACTGCTTTGTGTGTTGTTGACTAGCTTGCCAGCATTGATGATGTCTTCATTGCTCCTCCATTTACTTTACCTATCAATTAGGCTGTTATTGTTCTGTAAGTTACAGTAACTGGCAGGTTTTGCAGACACAGCTGACAGTCAGTACACTGAAAGGTGGAGGAGTATGAATAAATTTAAATACATATGCATATTGAAAATGAGCCCCTAACAATATTAAATATAGACACCCTTAAAATAACTTCTAAAATAAACAACAGTGAAGGAGAATAATCCAAAGTAATCCACTGACTGCAACCTGGGAAGCTCAGGAGACAAGAGAAGCACCAAGCAGCCAGAGGCGCAGGAAAATTTGGGGGCATTTGGCTTCTTGTCTAGTCCATTACAAACGTTTTTTATGATTCTGTGCCAGGCTTTCTGCTGTTATTTTCAAATGGATATAAGCAAGGTTNAAGCTCAGGAGACAAGAGAAGCACCAAGCAGCCAGAGGCGCAGGAAAATTTGGGGGCATTTGGCTTCTTGTCTAGTCCATTACAAACGTTTTTTATGATTCTGTGCCAGGCTTTCTGCTGTTATTTTCAAACGGATATAAGCAAGGTTGAACACTCGTGTAGATTTTGGTGTCTTAGTTCCTCTCTATGAAATGGGAGCGTAACTGCAATACTGTTTTCTGTGAAGTACAGTTTCCCCTTTGCAATGTCATCCATGTAGAAGGGCCTCACTGTGCTGGGGGTTATTCAAACAGCCAACAAAAACATAGTCTGAACAGCTAATGGTCTGAGCAGGGTATATACATAGAGGTGGTGAAGTGCTTAGATAATGCAGTAAGAACTCTACAGCCTCTTAGTTGCATATACCATACATTTATCAAGGCAATTCAGTGTTGCTTGGAGTGCCATTCTTACTCTAACACAATCTAATCTGAACTACTAGTAGGCACGAATATAAAACCTTGATCTTCCTGCCAGACCTGCTTTGATCTTCTGTAAAGCTATCACTGAACTGAACAGAAGAACCAATGAACGGTTTTATATCTCGCACCAAATAGCAGGAAACAAGACAGCAATGAAACACCAGTACCGGGGGGCTTTCCATCCAGAGTTTGGTGGACCTCTAATATCAAGTTGCTGAGCCTTCAGGTGGGCGTGATGCCTATCACAGCTTACACACCAGAATTACAGAATGTGGAGATCTGCTTTACAGATGCAAAGCAGAGCAGACTGTTTTTACTCAGATCTGGCTGTGATTATAAGAACTAGATTTAGAGGCAATGAAAATGTACAGAACTTCCATCAGCCTAGGAAAAAGATAAAAGATTAGACTAAAGTTTAGTGACTTATAATGTCCTTAGAGTTTGGAAATTGAGAGTAAAGAAAAACAAAACGAAACAAAAATCAAATTTGGAGGGTAGAAGTTTGACTGCTCTATGTCTTTTAAACTAGGAAATATCTTTATCTATATTGAGGATTTGGACAGATTTGACCTATAAAGGGTCATGGTCTTGTTTTAATCTTTGCAGGTTTTATGGTGAAATGGGTGCAAGGGATGGGAGGCACGCTTTAGATTTTATTCAGTGGTAGCATTCCTTCCTCTACGAACTTGCATTGAGCTGACCTGCCATGAGAGCCAAAGAAAGGAACTTAAAGAAGTAAGTCTGAAAGTAAATTCTCTGAGGCAGACTTTGAAGGTGAAAATTCTCCTGCCTGCTTGGGTACTCCTGCTCCTGCAGGCTCGAGGGAGCTGCGTTAGCTGTTGGGCTACAGCTGCAGCTGGGATTCACGGTCTTGCTTCTGGGGACTAGTTAATATTTCTTGTCTCTATAATTGTGCTTCTGGGGACTAGTTAATGCTTCTTGTCTTTATAATCATAGTTCTGGGGACTAGTTAATACTTCATGTCGGCACATTTTGAAAGTTGCATGCATTTGACCTTGCCCTGGTTGGAGATGGAGTTTTGAAAAACGGGACTGGTATCCCAAATTTATCAAAGAACAGAAGCCCAGGTCCATATTTCTTGGTTTAATTTAACTGCTGGTTTAAACTGTTGTTATATGCTCACACATTAACACAACAGGCTCCTAAAAATCAATAGAAATAAAAAATAGTATAGGTTCTTGACATTTTCCTGGATCATTTCTTTACATACTCTCACAGCATAACAAATTATAAGAAGACCGAAAAACTGAGCAATCTGTGCCTTATTCTCTCCCGTACAAACTGTACCTGTTTCCCAGAAATGATGAATGGAAAATCTTATCTATCAAAGAATCAAATGAAATTAAATGGAGGTTACGAGTGCCGAGTCAGAAAAAATTAGACGAAAGTTGTGTAAGAGAAGAATAACTGTTTCTGCAGACAGAAACAAAATAGCATTTTTTGAAAATCTGGGGAAGAGTTAGTGTAAACAGAATAGTCACAACATAGCACTGAACTGTCAGTGTTTATTTACATGAAATCCCCTGATAATACCAAGGCGCTCTAGATGACAATGTTAACTTGTGTTTCAGAATATCATGCAGGTGCCTCTCTTTATCCATTACCTATCATTTCATCCTAAGGAAACTGTCTTTCCTAGATTTTAAGCTGCTAAAATAAGGTGTATCCCACAAACAGAAGGTAATATAAACCCATGTACTGATTCAGCAAAACACTTAAGTCTGCACTTCTGTTTCATCATATGTTTATCACATAATCATAGAATTGTTTTGATTGGAAAGGACGTTTAAGATCATCAAGTCCCACCTTTAACCTAACACTGCCAGGTCCACCACATAACCGTGTCGCTAAGCGCCACACCTACATGGCTTTTAAATCTCTCCAGGGATGGTGACTCCACCACTTCCCTGGGCAGACTGTTCCAGTGCTTGACAACTGTTTTGATGAAGAATTTTTTCCTAATATCAAATCTAAACCTCCCCTGATGCAACTTGAGGCCATTTTCTCTTGTCCTATCACTTGTTACTTGGGAGAAGAGACCAACACCCATATCACCACAAACTTTTTTCAGGTAGTTGTAGAGAGTGATGAGGTCTCCCCTGAGCCTCCTTTACTCCAGGCTGAACAACCCCAGTTCCCTCAGCTGCTCGTCTTGAGACTTCTGCTCTAGACCACTTGTAACTGGCTAATGACTACATTTAACTCCATTCACCATAGCTCTTTGGGCCCCGGCATTCCAGTCAGTATTTTACCCAGCGAAGAGTACATGCATCCAAGCCATGAGCAGCCAATTTCTCCAGGAGAATGCTGTTGGAAACGATGTCAAAGGCTTTAATAAAGTCCACGTAGACAACATCCACCGCCTTTCCTTCATCCACTAAGTGGGTCACCTTGTCAGAGAAGATCAGCTTAGTCGAGCAGGACCTGCCTGTCATAAACCCATGCTGACTGGGCCTGATTGCCTGGTTGTCCTGTATGTGCTGCATGATGGCACTCAAGGCGATCTGCTCCACAACCTTCCTCAGCACTGAGGTCAGACTGACAGGCCTGTAGTTCCCCAGATCCTCATTTCTGACCCTTTCTGTAGATGGATGCCATATTTGCTAAACTCCAGTCAACTGAGACCTCCCCAGTTAGCCAGGACTGCTGACAAATGATGGAAAGTGACTTGGTGAGCACTTCTGCCAGCTCTCTCAGTACCCTTGGATGACCCCATCCAGCCTCATAGATTTGTGTGTGTCTAAGTGGTGTAGCAGGATGCTAATAGAGGATAGAGATGCACTTTAGCCTTCCTTTTGTTATTAATGTATTTATAGAAACATTTTTTATTGGTTTTTATGGCAGTAGCTACATTAAGTTCTAGTTGGGCTTTGATCCTTATAATTTTTTTCCCTGCATAACCTCATGACATTCTTGTAGTTCTCCTGAGTTGCCTGCCCCTTCTTCCAAAGGTCATAAACTCATCTTTTTTCCTGAGTTTCAGCCAAAAGCTCTCTGTTCAGACAGGTCAGTCTTCTTCTGCACCATCTCGTCTTTCAGCACATAGGAACAACCTGCTCTTGTGCCATTAAGATTTCCTTCTTGAAGAATGTCCAGCCTTCCTGGACGCCTTTGCCCTTCAGGACTGCCTCCCAAGGGACTCTATCAACCATTCTCCAAACAGGCCGACATCTGCCCTCTGGAAGTCCATGATGGCAGTTCTGCTGACCCCTCTCCTTACTTTTTCAAGCATCAAAAACTTTTATTTCATAATCTCTACTCCCAAGACACCTTCCAGCTCTCACATCACCCACAAGTTCTTCTCTGTTCATAAGAAACAGGTCCAATGGGACGTCTTCCCTTGTTGACTTACTCACCAACTGTGTCTGGAAGTTAACTTCAACACACTCCAGGAACCTCCTACACTGTTTCCTATCCACTGCTTTGGATCTCCAGCAGACATCTGGTAAGTTGAAGTTCCCCATGAGAACAAGGACTAGTGATTATGAGACTTCTCCCACTGCTTATAGAATATTTCCTCTGCTTCTTCATCCTGGTTGGGTGGCCTATAACAAGCTCACACCATGATATCCACCTTGTTGGCCTTCCCCTTGACTCTTAGCCATAAACACTCAACTGTATCATCATCACCGTCATTAAGCCCTAGACAATCAAGACACTCTCTAACATACAAGGCTAATGTATTGTTTAATGTAATATTTATGCCATATTTATTAATGTTTATACCATATTTATTCCACTTACATCCAGACCTGAGCTTCAAAAAGAGAAAACCCGTGCACAAGAACGAAAAATGTGAGACAGAGGGAAAGACAGTACGTTAGTCAAGAGTGGGTTTTGTTTGGTTTTTTTTCCTTGCTTTGTTTGATTTTGCAATGATAAGCAGTTCAATATTAATTAAAGCGAAGACATGGAAATCTAATGTGAGTTTTTGTAAGTGGGAACTACAAACGTTCTCTTTTTGCTTGAATAGTATTCTTAATAGGTTCACGTAATTTGTATTGTCTTCGTCTCCTCACTTGCATTTTTCTTAACATCCCCATGAGAAGCTTTTACACTTTGTAAATTTAACACAGAGGATATTCCCTGGGATTACATTTTAAAGGCTAGGAAGTTTATCTGGCTTTTCACAGTTGCAAACCTGCCTTTATTATCCATGCAGCATGCACTGCATGAAAATCATTAATCTTTAACTCGGGAGACAATTATCCAATCTTTTTGATTAATTAGTTTGAATTATGGTCTAAATACTTTGATTTTTACTCTAAGTTTTGTTTCTGACATTTTGTGGAGGCTGTCTTGATTTCTTTTTCATTTTTCTCAATGCAACTTCTGCTTTATTCTCCACAGGGAAATTAGTTTTCTACTCAATCTTTCATGCAGACAAAGAATAATTCTGTAATATTTATTCGCAGAATGACTTGAGGGTTTTTGTGAAATGATCTCTTACTGTATCTGTGATTCAGTGGCAGAACTGCAGTTTCTTATGTCAACAAAATGGGAAAAAAATCACATTCAGGGGTGTGGAGTTAGAGGAGATATCAATCTATACAAAATATCTTCATGTCTCCCTCTATTCCTTCTGTAAAGTTAACTTCCCATAAAGTCTTCTGGTTCATTTAGTACTTCAGACTCCAAACTGGGCACATTGCATTAATTTAAAGCAGTTTAAAATATTACCTGAGATGACATGTTTACTAGAGCTGGCAAGCAAACAAATCTGTTTAAAATGCTATTTATGTTTCAAACATTCATCATAAGCTTTGTCTGAACTTTTTTTTTGTTTTTAAATTGCACTTAAGTATTAGAGTGGAGAAAATTTATATTGAGCTGCAACATTACTTTGCAATTACAAATCTATATACACACAAAAAATTATTTGGTTTATAAAAATTTGTGTTGAATACTTAAAGAACTTTTTTTCCAGTCAAAGAAGGAATTATAATCTCTGAAAAGTGTTATTACTAAACAAAGCCTCAGTGAAAAAGTGATCTATTTTGTTAAAGGAAATTTACTAAAATCTCAATAATGCATAAAGTTTAGTGTGCGTTTTAATATACTGGAATAACAAGCTCACAGTTGTCTTCCACTTTCCTTTTTTTACCTTTCCCAGAGGGAAATCACAGAATTGCCCCAAAATTGTGTCTAGATACAGGCTTTTCAAAGATTTCAACACTTACCCATAAATAAAGATTTTATGTAATTTTTTTTGGTGATGGTTACATTTCCAATTATATTTGTGTGTTTCAACTATTATCCTCATTGATCATATCCAAAGTGTTTCAGATCTTTAACATTTAAAGTTTGTTGGGGATTTTTTGTTCTTCTGCAAGTTGAAGATTAATAATATCACTACCTGAAAGACTGTTACCTGAATAATTCTTAGAAATTAAGCATAAAGGAGGTAAGATTACCGAGTTAATGTTACTAAATCCTTTTCCTTTGATACTGCTGATCAATGTGAGCTGCTGTCAGCTTGTTTCAGTATTTGCATTTTTAAGTCCTGTCAAGAAGATAGAAGACTGATTGCTTCGAGAAATCAAAGTTAGTGTGTGCTCTGAATCCTTCGCTTCACACCTGCTCACTCTTAATGACGAAGCAATTTTGGTTTTTAGTCAGATGATGCAACCATCAAGAGTTATCTCAAAGAAACAGACCTATGCTGCAGCAAATTTCTTCCATTATTCCTGTGTTTCTATTGCTAGGTTCAACAAGCTCGTCATCTTAAATAGCAGCCTGGGAAGTTGTAGATAAATCAAAAGAATGGCAAAATACACACAGAGATGCCAGAAGTCTCATTTCAATTTTCTGCTTTCTCCAACATGGTTTCCATAGCTCCACCAAATGTTGACCCTTATAAGAAACTTAGTCTTGTTTCCATATTGGTCCTACCTGATGCCCCCAGGGAAGCCAGGACTTCCCCACTGCAGCATAGATGCATTGCAGGAGGGGAAACTGGCACAGGGAGGTGAAGTATCTCCTCTAAAGGCATGCAGATGAGGGTTGCCTGAGCCAAAATCACTATCCATTCACCAGTTGCTGAAGATATTGACTTTTCTGTGAGTCTTTTACATATGTAATACTTCGGACTGCAGCTCAACAAGAGGCTTGAATTTGTGTTCGTCAAATCGTGTATGATTCTACACCCAAATTTTTCCAGGAGTTGACCATACTAGATGAGCAGTTGCATACTTGAGGTAATTACAGGTGTGTGTTTATCACATTGGCCAATACTAAAGCAACCTTCAAATCCTTATCCCTCCTCCTAGCCTCTTCTACTCACAGGATAAATCCATGCCTGCTAAACAAGCAATAAATTTAAATGGACATTGCAGAGTGTAAGCTGCCACTTTTACAACAGTGTCCAAGGAAAATGTACTTGCATACATTCAGTGTGACATAGGAAGAGGTTAATATAATGAATTGTTCACAGGCAAAAGATATTGTGCATGTTAAGAACAAATGAATGATACTGATGAATAAACATACAGTAGTTTGCATCCCTATATAAACTCCACCTGCAAATTAGAAATCTTTAAAACCAGGATTTATTCAGTCATTATCCTGGGACACAGACAAAAGCTGCTAGTGATGGGAGTTTAATGTGTGTGCCAACATACACTGGGGAAAGGAACTAGGAAAAAGGAAATGGGAAAAGAGTCAGGGATACCCTAAAAATGATCCTAAAGACAAAGAAATCCTAACCCAAACTATGAGAACTTGTAACAGCACAGAAGACAGACAAATCATAGTTCTGTGTTGTCTGGAAGGCTTCCCTGTTATGCAATCATTTGATGATTAATGTATTCACTGGGTGACTAATGTACTAATTACATCGTGAAATAATAGAGGGCTCATTACATAGCCTGTCAAGTAAGACAAACAAACATTGAAAAAAGTGTACCTTAAACTGTAGAGAAAGATTCATTTGATTGAATGAGTCAAGTAACGAATGATTAGAGTTATACCAGCAAAAAAAATTCCACATAATAACTCCGAATTTAAAACAACTCTATGTTCTGTGGCTAGGAAAAGGCTTTCTCAGGGGATAGCCTATTCTGTAGCGTTCTCATGCAGAAATCTATCCTGAATTTTTCTCATGCAGTTTCCTGTGAAAGAGATAGACTGACTGTTCTCAAAGCTACAAGAAAAAATGAGTGAGTGGCCTGGTCCAGCTTACAATATAGTTTGCAATGCTTCATCAAGGCTTCAGTTCAGAAAGATCCCCAAGCAAGCCACTAACACTGAGCTTGATAGCACGGCTATGCTGTGTTGTTCATGAGCTTGAAGTCAGGCATCAAGGATCTTTGGTGCCAAGTGATCATTAGTTCCTGTTCTGAGCAACTAATGAGCTGGGACACAGTAATAAGATTCTAATAATAGTCTACCAATGCGTGTCAGTGTATTTCCTCCGAAAGCTTTGCAGATAAGTATTTGTGTGTTCCTGTGAGTTTGCCTCTGAGGACTGAGAAGCCTCTCTTCTCTCATCATCATTTATCTGTTTTGGGAGATGGCAGATACATTTACCAGTAGCTTGCAATTACGAATCTTATTCAAAGCCCATTACAATCAAGAACCATCTTCCCATAGAATTGGGTGAATATTCGATTCAATGTTTGAATGTGCAAAATATATACACCTATCGATCTGTCTCTATATATAATCTTATTGAAGGTAGTTTGGACTTGCAGGGGTGTATATATCTACCTTGAGCTTACCAGGATTCATAGAATCATAGAATCACAGAATGGTTTGGATTAGAAGGGCCACCCAGTCTAACCCCCCTGCCATGAGCAGGGACATCTCCAACTTGATCATGTTGCTCCGAGCCCCGTACAACCTGGCCTTGAATGTTTCCAGGAACGGGGCATTGACCACCTCTCTGGGCAACCTGGCCCAGTGTTTCACCACCCTCATTGTAAAATATTTCTTCCTTACATCTAGTCTGAATCTCCTGTTTTCTAGTTTAAAACCATCACCCCTTGTCTTATCCCTATAGGCCCTGCTAAAAAGTCTATCCTATTGAGGGTATTTTGAACTTCTACTGATGTATACATCTACCTTGAGCTTACCAAGATTCACAAAAAAGGGATTGTTAATTAAAATTTCTTTACTTATCTTACACAATTTGATTTTGTTTAGCCAGTGGAAGGCTCAAAAATAAATGAATATGTACGTAAATGAAAGCAACTCCAATAATCTCTTAGGCAGCAGTAGGAATACACTTGATTCCAGGTTCTTCCTCATGATGTTTGCTTGGTCTTGGAACTTAGATTTACTTTATTTCAGTACAGACATGAAAGCGGTTGTGTACCTTGCTGCTATACCAAGGAAAACAAGAAGTGAAAAGAACAGAGGAACTCTCTAAACCATTTTGAAAGAACTGACTGAAATGGCTTTCTTGGTGAAACTCAGACTTCAAAAACAATTATGAGAAGGTGTAAGGGGAATAATAGAAATTTTTTCTTTCATCTTAAGATTGATTTTTTTTTCAAAGGTGACAGATCGATTTGGTTTATTTTTAGAAGGATTTTTCTAGCTGGTTTTAAAGCTATTGTTCTTGAGGAAAGTTCTGTCAAATCTGATATAATCAGAAGGTTTCTTGGGTTTGGTGGGGCTTTTTTTTACCTCTGGATGTTGATGACTAAGGCTATAAGTCAAGTATAATATTAAGGACTTCTGACAAATGTCATTAATGGGGAGCTTTCTGTTTCATTTCTCTGGGAACTGACTGCCCATTTTGAATTTCAGTTGATGCTGGAGGAAGAAAAGATTAACCATATTACACCAGGATACTGTCCCATCTCCAGTAGATTCCACCATGTTCTGTTGGAGGATTAAGAGGGGCTAGAGAAAGAAAGATCAAAATTCTCCATCTGGCAGAAATAGCAGTAAGCAAAGGAAAGACTTAGAGGAAAAATAAGGTTATAAAAGTGATTAGTAAAGGTCATCCTGCTTCCCAATAATCCAGTGGGTGTGGGATCACATTGGGGAGATCTGTAGCTAAACCACAAACCCTTTGGAAACACCAAGGCCTGGATTGACCCTAACTGAATTTTACATATCCATCTGAGGCATCTGTGTCACACAGACTGTAGTCCCTCCGGAACTGGTCCATCATCAGTGCAGACAGAGAAGCAGTTCTGAAGGAAGTTTGATACCTCTTGCCTCCATCTCCGTTCACTAACTATAGCAAATGCAAGGCAACACGGTTGCTAAATAAAGTGCTTTGATGAAATGACTAATTCATTGGACTCCATCTGAGTCGAGTCCTCTGGATCCAGCGAGCTGTCTGCAGCATGCAATTGAATTTTTCTGTTCTTTTTTCCATGGTTGTTCCCTTGATTTCTCACTTCTTCCTTCTCATTGCCGTTCTCTATCTTCCCTCCCTCCCTTTATCTCTATCTGATCCTTTTGCCTCCTCCTGTTTCTCACTGACTGCTTGTCCTCGCATAGCAAAAAAACCCTTACTCTAAAAAATGACAGGCGGAAAGAAAGTTAGCTCCTGTCACACTCTGTCTGTGTGTTATAACTCTCCCTCCATTCCGACTTTAACATTTCTACTTAAATTATAAGCTCCTTAGAGGTAACACTATCTGCTCCTCTTAGTGCAATGCCAAGCACAACAGGGATGTCTGAGTCCTTAAGTACAAACACAATAAAAGCAGTAATAGCAGTAAAGGATGAGCGGGTCAGCCATCTTCCCTTCTCCTTTTACCTTTGTGAGCTGGTAGGTTCACACCAGTACGAGTGGGAACACAGATGAACGAGAGCTCCACTTTCATGTGGCAAAATGTCTGCGAATAAACTGCAGAGCAGGTGTTCAGAGGAATTAAATGAGTTCCAGTAATTTACAGCGGCAGGAGCATCAATTTGAGAATTGCTAAAATACAGGAACTGAAATACATTTTACTACATTTTCAACTAGTAAATGCCAGCTGCTTTATTGGTTTTAACACCATATCAGGTGCACCAATAAATTTACAAAGCACACCATTTTATTTTCTAATAAGCATGGGCTACAAATCTCAGATACCATTAATTGTGCTTCGTTTGTGAGCGCCATGAATTTGGAGGTGTTTTTTAGTTGTGATTTGCTCCCATCCTAACCAGTGCCATAGCAATTTATAATACAATTTCCATCTGTTTTGAACAATGTGTTAGTGGTTAATAGATCCTGGTGTTTGTTTTGGTTTAGCTTTTTTTCTATTAACAAAACTCTCTTCACTCAGATCTAGAAGAATAATAAAGCCCATTTGCAAGCTAACAACTTGCATTTCAAAGTGAGATAGTAGAAGGGACACTCCCTAAAAAAAAAGTCTTCGCATTTAAATTGTGAACTGGCTAAGCAGTCAATTAAAGGCATGCTAAGTGCCAAAATCGATTAAAAGAGCTTACTATAGAGAGTAAATCTTCTGCTAATGGAAAGAGAATGTTTCCTATTACTAAAAAAGGATGAAAAAAAAGAAGTCATTAGCATGGCCATTCTAAAGGCATTTATTTAATGCAAAGTAAAAAATACATGAAGCGTTTGAAAGCAGAGTTTGATGTCCAATGACAAAAAAAGAGACCAAGGTCACTAAGATGATTTTAATGCTCCGTGAACATGACACTGACCCTCCCTGCTGACACCATATGTTGCATTACAATTCAGGGCTCTCTCCCATTACTGAAGCCATTTTCAGTCATGGCATATTTTTCTGCCAAGTTACATAACATCATGATGCATTGATTGAGTCTCTTGCATTGGAAATATTCTAGAGAGCACTCCCTATATAACTCTCTGTCTAGGAATTGCTTCCACCAAGAGTGATTTGGACCTGTCTTCTGAGACAAGAATATGATCACCTTTTGTTTTTTACAGCATCGCTGTGAGCCATACTTGAGATGGAAGGGGGAATGACTTTCGTTTGCTATTACAGGGAAAGTTTGGGTGGGTGAGGTGAATTCAGTATGGGTAGTTGGTCGACATAGCAACTAAAATAAAAACTTGCCAATGACAAGTGGGTAGAATCTTTTCTCTTCTTTTTTTATGCTTACTAGAGAGACTCTATTGAATTCAAAACTAGCCAAGCCGTTACTTCCTTTCCTAACATAAAGGAAGGGTGCCATCTAATGAGCACTAGCAGCAATTCCTGTCGTACTGCACTTCTACTGACTTATAGGAACAAACTCTATTCACTACATGACAGCTTCTTTCTATCTGTAGGTTCAACAGCTCAGCTGTTGTTGACCTTGACCTTAAAGGAGTTATTGGTATTAGGAGCCGGCTCCAGGCAGGGCACATGAGGACAAAGGTGCTGCCTATGAGCTTGTAAATGTCATCTGTGTCTGGGTTTTTTCCCTTCTTGCCACTCAGTGGGTGTTGTTAGGGTGCTTTTATTATCTCTTTTATATCATCTTCACATACAAACACATTCACAAGGATCTTACTGCAATAAAGAAAACCACTATAACCACCCTAGGGAGCATACACAGCTATCCATTCCTTGCAATTTCCACCTAGTGCTACACAATTTCATTATTATCACAGGTGTGATTTTTTGTGTAAATCACCTTCTCAGTGAAAAATCTTAGAGGCCTGTAAGAGTGGAGAAAACATCAAAAACTATGGAGCCCAGTTTGAGCTCTCCGCTACTCCTGGACCAGCAGTCTCTTGGATGGGCTACTGCTACTGCTAGGGCATCAGGAACTCTCTGCAATGTGTTGCAGAGGAAAGATCATCCACAGGTGGCATCCCTGTGTCGTTCACCACTCAGCACGCTCTGTTGTGAGCCATGAATTTTCATATATGAAAAATGTTCCAGCAAAGAAAAGGCAGAAATCTGACTTTGTATTTGTGGCTTACAGAAAAAGATGAGAAGCATAAACTGCAACAACAACAACAAAATACATTAATAAAAACTTTCTAAATGTAGGGGTAGTGAAGGGTTGAAGTTAATGGTCTGGGACATTGATCAATCTCTATCATTGGAGTCCTTTGAAAGCAGGTTGGGCAAAACACCTGGTGGGGTCAGAAATTATACCTGACCCTATCTTGGGGCAGAAAGATGGACTAGCTCATCTGTGGAGGCCACCCACAATGATTTTGTGCATGATTCTAGCCTTAAGTCTATTAAAATGGAAAAGGGGCAAGTGGCAGAGATTTTATGAATACCTTTCAGATTCTTTAAAAAAAAAATGTTCTCAAAGTGAATCTAATTTATCCCATTGCGAAAATATGACTGCTTTATTGCCAGAACTAACACTCCCTTTTTAATCTAATAGAGTAAACGTTACTGACCTTCAGAATATTTCCTACCTCATGGCCATGTTCTGGAACATTCAAGACTCTCAGATGAAAGACGCACAGCTATATAAGTGGTTCATCACAAGTAGTGTAGTTTCAAGTTGCTACACTTTGGCGATGTCTTGCAGTTACAAGTAAGGTCGTTCCATTTACTCTTGCTTAAATCAATCTAAATTAAATCCTTCAGAAGATCAAATGTTAATTTAGGGAGTTATTTTAATTTCTGGAGTGCTATGATCAAGCGAGCTCTAAAGGTACAATTTAATATTCCCAGGTGCTGCCACCACCTTTCCTTTACTTTTTTTTTCTAAAAATAAAACCGAAATTACTGATGTTCTTTTCGTCTCTTTGAGGACCACGATACCAATATATATGGCTATCACCAGCTCACACAAATTACTTCCTCTGGAAAAAGAAGTAGACTTTAATCCAGCACATACCACAGGCAGACTCTTGCATTTTGTTTTGAAGGCGAGATTCTTCAGAGTAGACACTCAGCAGGGACCAGGGCAGTCCCTAGACTGAGAGATTTGTTTTCCTTCCCTCCCAGCATCCTTGGAAAGTGGTCTCAGGCCCTTTCTAGTCAGCCCTTGCTGTCCATGGGTGCCTGCCTGAGGCAGTGTGCTTTAAATAACTTCCTAATCTTCAACACTCTGTTCCAACACACATTTTTCCCAAGCTGTAGCTTCATTACTGTTAGGGGTGATCAACCTCATCATGCTCCAGCAGAAATGTCTGTCTAGAAGAACACCATGGAGAGGAAGCAGCAGTCTGCAGTGTGTACAAGAATGGTAAAGCTGACAATCTCCTACACATACTGTGCTAATATTTTGGATGCCTTTACAGCACAAACCTTAAGGATCAGCAACAGCAAACTGGTCCTGCCACCACTGAGTGAAGACTGATCAATTTGCTCTCACTTTGTGTAAAATCCATCTACAATCCTGTCACCCACAGTTCCAAACAGATTTTTATTTTTTGGCTGTCTTACAACCAGGCATCTTCACTCTAAACAGATGTTTCAGCAATGAATTGATCAGATTAATTGGTTGACAAGTCAGTGTAATCCTCAAGTCTGGGAACTCATATTGGGAATCACAGTGTTATTTACAGCACAGATCAGTGTGATGGTGCTGCCAGATTTAAAATTATGCCTGGCTCTTTCTTCCCACAGCTACACTGTGAAATTTCTGAATTGATTCCTCTGAGGGTTGAATCTCCACACTTTACAGCTGAATCAGGATGGTTGTAATCCTAATAGAGAAGACAGCATGGCCCTCTGCCTGGCCAAATGATACAGGTGTGTGTGACATGCCAGTCAGCATCAATATTGTGGCTGACACTTTCTCATCCCCTTCAGTAAGCAATTCTGAAACTCAAGATTTCTGAGATACATTATTAGAGCCAAAGAGCTACCATGTAAGCCCAGAACTGGAGGCGAATTTTCTGTATGGCATGGCTACTACAGAATGAGAACCAAGGACTGTGTACACATTGGGCATACTAGCTGCAAAGCATTTGTGAACCAGTATTTCACTTTTCCTAGTGCTGGATGGAACAGGTAGGTTCAGGGACATGCAGCGTCCTGCACCAAGCCAACTCCCACCGACAAGTGCAAAATTCTCTTCCCATTTAACTTATTTTGCACTCACATGGCAGCGACGACTATCAATGTACTATTTGTAATTTTGCTTCAGAATGAGTGGGATACGTCCAAATGGATAAGGGAGAACAGTCCTGCATTTTTTTGCAAACCCATCTATCAAAGGTTTGGACTTGGAGGTCTTCAGAAGAAAGTGGTGGAGCCCAGCAAAACTCTGGAGTTCCCAGGAGCTGAGCCCACAGGAGTGATGAGCTGTATCTAATGTACTGCTCAGTTCTCTACCTGTCTTTTTATGTCAGTGAAGGCAGCAAGAGTTGCCATTGCCTTTAGGACTGAATGTTCCCCAGAGACGATGGCCGTGGATCTGTCAGCTTCCCAGCTAACACAGAGCAGAGATCCTTGGTGCCAGATCTTCTACACCTATCAGTCAAGTTCGAGTAGGCAATACCTCTGTCCTATCAGTTATTACAATTTAGGTCTTAAATTACGCATTCCTGTGGCTTGAGAAGCTAACAGAATAATCACAATGAAAATCAGGAATAGATAACAGATATAGTGAGAGAGAGAGACAAAGACAAATGACATGTCAGTTGACAATATCAAAAGTTCCAACTGAGAGCATAAAGTAAGACTTCCTATCTGCCTAAAGCTACATGGCAAAAAGAGACAGTCAGAAAACCTAAAGTTCCTTAGAGTCCTCTAATGAAATGGGATTCAGTGGGAACTAGTGGTGGCTTGGCAAAGCACGATGACAGTCTTCCCATACAGAGGCTTTGACAGTAGGTATGTGTTGACAAAATAGTTAAAGTGACACCAAGTGAGGGCATTGAGTGTTGTATCTTCTGAAATCTGCGAAAGTGGTGAACATGGGGGAAACTTAAAGACCTTTTTTTGCACCTGTGCTGCCAGCCTACACTTACTTTACAAATGACCTTGATCTGAAAAGAGCAAGGAGAAACAAAATACCTGTCATAGGAGATGAGTCAGTGAGCTTTGGATCCTTCACCAAAGCACTGCTTCGGGATGGCAAAGTAAATATTTACCATAGTTCAGTAAACTGTTAGCAAACTGGAGTTACGGAAGGAAGAACACTGACATAACAGCAAAGCGACTGCAACATTACCCAGGGACATTGCTCAATTGTGGATTGTGCCAGTGGCATTACACCTAATGCTACATTTTGGAGTTCAGAGTACTCAACTCAAATACAAAACTTCTAGCAAATGCATATTCCAAGCCCACTGTTGCCTGTCTCTGGCAATTCAGGATGTTGTATTTGCCACTTTGTTGCACAGGATGACAGCAGTGTTTTTTAGAAGAGAATCTGAGCTTTATCCTTGTTGGCTTTACCAAGACACAGGTTTCTGCTTCCTCTGCAAAAGCAGAGTATTTGGGACAAGTCCATAACGGTTAGAGGTGCCTGAGAGTAGCACACCCTTTCAACATCAGCTTCAGCAATAGATATGGCAGGAGGAAAAGGGAGGTGTGCTGCTGTAGACCTAGTAAAAATGTCTACAGTCCTTTAAAATATTAACTTAAGAATTACATCACTCACTTGTAAAGCAGTCCATGAACCAAGGACTGGCCCTGAGCAGGGGTCAAGATCCATCATCCTCCCCATTTTATCCGAGTTCCCTAGTGACAGGTAATGTCTCCTGTGGAATTACGATCTCTTTGTTGTTAGGTGGCTCACAAAATGGCAGCTACTCCAATCCCAGCCTCGCTCATTGCTTGGGAGTGATGACATGCCCCATGAAAGCTGAAGGCCACTAAACATCATGGAGGACACTGGACCCCAAGCTATGCTTCTTGGAAGACTACTTAAGGATCCATGGAGAAGGCTTGTGGTGCCAGAACTATAAGACATGACAAAGACGAGTCGTGATCACTGTTTTGAAAATAGCTTACCTTAGATCATCCCATTGTAACTATATAGTGAGAGTGAAATGTTGTTGATCCAAAAGAAACAGTGAGTTTTGAAGTTAAGAGATGCATCCAGCCCTCCCTGGGCTATGCTGTAATTTTGCAGAGTCAGAGGCTAAAACTTCTGTTCTAGGACATAACATGCAATGTAAGTCTGGCCATTGAAATAATTTCTTATGAAGAAACTGTAAGTAGGGTTGGTTGCCACATGTTGTGTTCTTAGCCTTAGTTCTTTGGACCTTAAGTATCTTCCTGAACAAAGCTGGGGGGCATCTTTTCCATTGAAGGTCCTGAAATCACTCCCAAACATGCAATAGGGAAAGGATTCACTCATCCTCAGGTGGTCTTTCTCACCTATAGATGGCATGGAAAGGAACAGAAGGGAGAGGATAATTTTAACCTAGCCTAACTATCAGTGCAAATTTGGAACTTAGGAATTAGAGAAGTCCTCATTCAGAGATTGCAGTCATCTATCTCTAATAGAGATAGATTTCCTGTTGGAGGCATGGTACCAAACACTTCAGAAATATTTCTGGACAGGCCAAAAGATGCCATTTCTCACACAGCTGTTTACAACTTGCAGCAGAGGTGCGAGGAAACTGCTTACAGCAAGTTCACAACTGGCTTCAGCCCGGCCCGTTTATTAGGAAGTGAATGAGCTCGATGAGCTGCTCATTGTACTGAAGAAGACTAGGTCATGCTCAAGGGATGTGAATTCCTTTCGTTGTCAGGAAGGCAATGCTTTTATCTTTGAACTGGTTCATGCTTCTGTGCAGAGGAATGTGTTATATCTAAATGAGAAGTACCTAGTTCTATCTGATTTCATTCCATGTTTTAAATTTACATCTGCTCATTGTTGTTTCAATTTGTTGAAAAAAGAAAAGGCTTTTTTTAACATGTTAACACAAAACTAATTTATTACTTATATATGTAAAATACATATAATATATATGCATATATGTATTTTTATATAAAAATGCATGTGCATCTCTGGATAACAGAGCAGAATATAAAATAACTTTATCTATAACATTCTGAAATTACTCAGTGTAAAGCAAAGCATTGAGATGTTTATTTCCTGTGTAGTCAAAATGTTCCATTTCAATTACATTAAAATTTAAACATTTAAGCACTTTTTCAGAATGAGGCGTGAGACTGTAACCAATTCATTTTCATACCAAAGAATATTTCACAGAAAGTTTTAGGTTAGTACTAATTTTAAATTCTGATTTTGTTTCATAAATATCAATTCCTCTGGAACTATGCATTTGCTGAATGTAACCTTCAGGGAACTATACCCCCTGCCATGACATCTGAATCCTGGCTTGTAATCCCTATTTTACGTGAGATCCGAGAAGCTTCCAAAGCCTATCACACTGTCTTCTGCTCTGTCATCAGTTAAAATCTAATCAGGTGCCTCTGAAGCCCTGCGGAACATACTTACTAACACAGCTCAAACTAACTAGCTGGACTTGGCATACAAATATGAAAGAATCTTTCAAATCAATGGCTGGTTTTGGAAATTTGCTCTCAAAACTGAACTCATCCTAACACTCAGAAGGGCTGACACTCCGTGCAGTAATGCTAAGCCTTTCTGCACTGTTCGAGGAATGGTTAAAGGGCTCTAAATCATGCAAAAAATGTCCTCTGCTAGTCTTGTACGTGGTTTGCTTCTCCCCCTCTAACACAAAAGCTGCAGGCTTGTCATGCTGCAATGGATTGTTATCTCCTTGGCCATCTCCGAAGGAGATTGT
Source organism: Steatornis caripensis (assembly GCA_013398225.1). Lineage (NCBI taxonomy): Eukaryota > Metazoa > Chordata > Aves > Caprimulgiformes > Steatornithidae > Steatornis > Steatornis caripensis. The sequence continues at coordinate 430,903 of VZSC01002193.1, read as the reverse complement.
TACCTCCTTTGGTCAGGCTAGAGTTGGCTGAAGATTATTGAAGCAGGGGCTCAGGTGAGACTGGAGAAAGGATGGATAATTTTAGCACAGGAAATATGCTTTCTGTAAGACAGCAGCTTTGCTGTCATGGCTTTGCTCCAGAGTGTTTGAAGAGACATGTCCTACGTGATAGGTATGGGGCGCAGCACATGAGCATGAGGATGCGCTGGGCTTTCTTGGGTAGACGGGTCCCGGGGATCCAGACAGAGTTGTTAGTGTGGGGGTAACCCAAAAAGCATGCTGGTGGGCTGTGTGCGAACCAGGCAATGCAATGCTCCGGCTAGAATGGCGGTGTCATGGCCTTATAAATAAAAGTAGAAATTATGGGCTTAATATGGTGGTAGACACACAGGAGATCTGTCTTCAGAATGCTGCAGGGATGTTGCATCTGCACAGTGTCAATGTGGCTTTTGGACTGACACCATAATAAGCTAAAAAAATATATGTATAAAAAAACATATATATGTGCAGGGATGAGAGGGATGATTTGGGAGACAGCTGCTGAATGCTTTTTAATCACTCTCTGGATATGGCTTTTTTTCTCCCCTGCACCTCTGTCTGACATTTACTTTAAAAAAATTACTATGCCAAAGCCAAAGCTGTGATATTAAATTCTCAGAACATGACCACGTGGGTTTGCCAAGCAAAAGAGCCCTAAGTGCAAATACAGTTTGCTCTTCTCCACGGTTTCTATTTCTGTCATCATCTTTGGTTGCACTGTTACATCTTCAGCAGGCCAGGCAGTACTCTGCCGAAAAAACTCGGGAAACTGGACAGGATATCCCATCTACTCCTGTCTGTGTTTTGCATTTGTTAACTGCCTGTCTCCAAAGTATCAGAGAAGCAAACACTCTCATTTCATTAAAATACTCTTTTTCCAAAAAATGTTAACACTGGTCAGCCGAGCCTTACAGTACAGTAATTCTAAAAGCCAGGCAGCAAAGAATGAGCAGTCACTTCTTTTCACTTTAATTTTTATTCCACGTTTCTTCCTGTGACAGTCAACACAACGTATTGGAAGAAAGCAAGCCCTTTGGGACACATCAAAGGCTGAAGGCCTTGAACATTGTCTTTGTGCAAGTTTCTACAGTTCTGATAGCTGGATGAGATACCATCACAACACCTGTTGTCTTTATTGATACACCAAAGTCTGGAGTGGTGTAAATCTTCACTTATTTCAGGGTGAAACTACCTTCTGGTGCAACTTGGGCAGAAGCGACGATCTCTCAAGGAGAAAGGAATAACACAGAGCATTATGTGAGGCAGGAAATGTCTCCGGCTTGCTCTCCTAGATGTGTCTTGCAGAGCTTAAATTCTGTCAGTGATGTGAGCTAAAGCCTCTGCCGTCAGCCATTACTCTGACAGTTCAGATTTCTCGTACTGCTGCACATTGCTGGGCTGCCTCTTCACCCATGCTAGTAGTATGTTAACCAAGGTATACCTGGAAGGGTTTTGCCTCTCAAACCTGCTCTTGAGACTCTCAGGAAAAATGTCCTTGGGCCTCCATGACATGCACTTTGCCTTGACTGGCAGAAAAAGTGAAATATATGTTCTTAACATAATTTTCTCTGGATCTGCCACTTCTTCAAAAGCAATGTGCTCACAGTCTGACACTCGGACACGATGTGAACAGAACCTACAAGAAAGCAGGGATTTTAATCTAGCAGTGCAAAAGGTCTACATTTAGTATAACAGAACTGGAAGAAGTGTATGAGAAATAAGAAAGTACAGATTCAGAGGGTGTGTAACTTTTTTTTTTCCCAGAGGTTACCGAGTGTAATTTATGAGGTGTATCAAAGACACAAGGCATGTCTCGCAAATACTCTTCTGTTCAAACAGCGTCTTTTGGATTTCTACCAGAGGCTCTTTTCCTCTCAACCTTTCTAAGTGCTATTGATAGTAAATGACATTTCAGAGGATCTATTAAAGATGGTTTTTATTAATATAGCTTTATTAATTTAGAAGAGCTCTTTGCACAGTGCCCTTGTTTGCAGCTACTTGGCATGAAAATGAAGTGTTCTTCACTGTATTTGATAATGAATCACTTCCTGAGATGAGATCAACTGCCTATTACTCCTCATTTTCTTCCTACTCCCACTCCCCATTTACCTTCTTTCAGGAAATCTAACAAATACAAAGGCATATTTTAACACTGGCAAAATAATTGTTTAATGACCTGATGTGGTTAGTTTGCATTTCATCAAGACCAGATGGAATAGCCCTACCCAACTGTCCTAAGGGACAATGACACCGGAATATAGTCCTCTGATGGCAAGCAGGGGAAGACCTACTTGAATTAAACAGTATCAATTAATAGGACCATTGATAAATTTTTTTAAATGGTCAAAAAATGAGGCTAATCTTCTGTGGTCTGTTTATGGTCAGGAAAATTTTATAGTAGGAAGGAGGAAATTAATAAATACAGTAAGAATCAATTGGTGGTCTGGGTTTTTGGAGCTGCTATGTCACAGGATTTGCAGTGATTTGAGGAGAGTGCGTAGTCCTGTTCTTGCAATCTGCTCTGCTATTTTAGAAGTAACTAAGAGAAATTTTAGCAGGCTCAGAATCACTTGGGTTTTTTGAGTTTCAGAGCAGGCGGGAGTAGGGGGGGCTTGTGGGTAGTGGTATTAGATGAGATAAATGGCAGGTCCCATTAATTTTAACAGATTTCTGACACAGTGAGTGATTAAGGTTTTGTGGAAAAGCACAGGCATTAAAGACATGGAGATATGTGTTCAATTTTATGCTCTATTTTCCCTGAGAATATATATTTTACACAGTCTACATTTTGTTTTTCTCTCAGGCTAGAGAGGAAGAGATCTGTTATTTTGGCAAATTTTCAGTGTTGATTTATTAGACCAACTAATTAAATTATATTTTAATTTTTTAATGTCATGTTTCTCATATTATAACATTAGATAATTCCATCTGATATTTAAATTAAACAAACCATAGTACTTTATCCTATGCCTCCCTTCAACAAGCCCACATCATGTGATTTACTTGGAGCCATAAGCTTCAGTTAAAGACTTCATGTGACAGTGAATTTCACACAGTCCTTTCTAAGATGTTCCCATGGTTAATTGAAATAACTGTAAGAAATACCCAGACTTGTTTATAGATCTGAATTTTCCTAGACTTACTTTTCAGCCATTAGATCTAAACATGTCTTCAACTGCTAGATAGAAAGGTCTGTCTGGATGACCAACCTGATGCTTTATAAGTACAATTTTGAATAGAGTTTGCTGATGTTAAATCAGATTCGCAGCATGTCTAGTCAACTAAATACAGTAGCTAAGATTAGTGCATGTTATTGGATGACAATCTTTAGATAGACTGTGCTGTACAAATGCAAAGTATTTCTTTGTTTATGTTTTTAAATTGCACTACATGAATTATTCAATCCTAACAAAATTCTCTGTTGAAGCACTGTAGGAGCTAGCACCCTGGGTTATATGTGCCTGTGTGAGGACAACTGCTAGCTTAAATAGCAGGTGGAAGAGTCCAGATAAAAAATATACTCTGAGCTTACATCCATGTCAAAGAGCTTCTGCACCAGCCCTTCGAGGTTGCTTGGGGACAGTGATGTATCTTATTCCATCAGCTGCAAACCCCAAAAACTTGGCAGCAAAGAAACAGTTAACACCCTAACAAAGTATTCACCTCTTGCATCATGAGCAAAGCTCAAAAATATATATTTCATTGGATAATGTCCCCAATATTTTCATACAGTTTGGAGGTGGAAGAGTAATATATCTTGATTTGAAGAGCTAAATACTGTAATTCAAGCAATGCTTTTTTTGCAGACATGGAGTTCAAATTTGAAGCATAAAGCTATAGGGTTTGCAATGACACAAATTGCCACAAAATTAATTTTGTAATTTTTAAGATTCTTTTTCTCACAAACTTAGTGCACAAATTGGTAGGATCTGTAATTAGTTTGGCAGACTGAAAGCAAAGATTTTTGCAAGGCACTGAGAGAAATTCTCATAACTTTGTCTTTATCTTCGTCTCCAAGCTCTTATACACCTTGATTAGAATTAGCTGTTAATCTCAGAAAAGTTATCAAGAAACCATCAACATTTATGCAGAGGAGGGAAGTAGCAGAGGGTCTACTGTACACAGAAAAATGACTTTGAAAGCATCATAAGCTGTTCAAGAAAAAAAAATACAACAAAAACCCCCAACCATCTCAAAATCTGCAGTACGAGGTCTAATATTAAGCAGTTATTAGTGTATTAAAATCCAATTTCCATGGTGTTCATCTATAGCTAGTAGACAGATACAAGGCAATTCAGACCACTTAAGATGTGACAGTTCTAGCACACACTTCTCTCCATTGACTACAAGAGTAACTTGGAGTACCTAGACCCCAATGTGGCTGTATTTGTCTATATATTTAGGNAGGATCTGTAATTAGTTTGGCAGACTGAAAGCAAAGATTTTTGCAAGGCACTGAGAGAAATTCTCATAACTTTGTCTTTANTTTTTGCAGACATGGAGTTCAAATTTGAAGCATAAAGCTATAGGGTTTGCAATGACACAAATTGCCACAAAATTAATTTTGTAATTTTTAAGATTCTTTTTCTCACAAACTTAGTGCACAAATTGGTAGGATCTGTAATTAGTTTGGCAGACTGAAAGCAAAGGCTTTTGCAAGGCGCTGAGAGAAATTCTCATAACTTTGNTCAAATTTGAAGCATAAAGCTATAGGGTTTGCAATGACACAAATTGCCACAAAATTAATTTTGTAATTTTTAAGATTCTTTTTCTCACAAACTTAGTGCACAAATTGGTAGGATCTGTAATTAGTTTGGCAGACTGAAAGCAAAGATTTTTGCAAGGCACTGAGAGAAATTCTCATAACTTTGTCTTTATCTTCGTCTCCAAGCTCTTATACACCTTGATTAGAATTAGCTGTTAATCTCAGAAAAGTTATCAAGAAACCATCAACATTTATGCAGAGGAGGGAAGTAGCAAAGGGTCTACTGTACACAGAAAAATGACTTTGAAAGCATCATAAGCTGTTCAAGAAAAAAAAATACAACAAAAACCCCCAACCATCTCAAAATCTGCAGTACGAGGTCTAATATTAAGCAGTTATTAGTGTATTAAAATCCAATTTCCATGGTGTTCATCTATAGCTAGTAGACAGATACAAGGCAATTCAGACCACTTAAGATGTGACAGTTCTAGCACACACTTCTCTCCATTGACTACAAGAGTAACTTGGAGTACCTAGACCCCAATGTGGCTGTATTTGTCTATATATTTAGGCATATTTGCCTAAAATAAGATAAGGTGAAGCTGTGTCCATCACATTAGTAACACATAATATAGGATGAGGAGGACAATCCAGATCTCAAATGTAACTCCATGTGGATCATGGTTGAGTGAAAAATGTAATTTCTTCATGATTAATATATTTGATATAGCAAATAAATGCATCTATCTAAAGATCTTATTCTGGCCACCAATTTTTCATATTATGTCATGTCATCTTAATCAAATGCTCATGTCATCTTCCTCAAGATATATCACAACACTACTTCAATAAAATCACACAAGCTTTGAAAGCCAGCAGAGAGAGAGTTGTTGGGAGATAATCTAGTGCATTTTCTAACTCTAAGGCAGGTAGTTCTAGCCAAACAAATTCTGAACTCAAGAAAAGGAATATCTTCTTGTTTTCTGCACTTTTGGTAAGCCTCTCAGTTTTGCTTGAATGTCTCCCAGCCAAATTTCAATTTTAGTAGAAAATCACATCTCGTTTGCCCTTACAGGCAATATATATATTTAATGTCCTCAGGTTTATTTTTCAGTGAGCACATACCCTCTGAAGAAAACCAGTCACATGGGAAAAAGAGAGTTGTTATTTGGAACTAACTGTGATATTTACTTCATTGTGGCTTTTTTCCATCTGGAAACAGCTTTCTTGGGCATAAAAACATGAAAGACTGGGAGTAAAGGAGCACATGAAGGCAATCCACATCTTAATTCAACTGGAGTGGAAGTTTAATTTAATGCAATGAAAAAGAAGGAATCCTTTTCCTAACAAATGCATAAAGAAGCTGACTTTATCCTTCATTTCAGCTGTGGAAAACAATGAACCAAGCATCTAAAACAAATTTTCTTTAGCTTAATTAATTGTACCAGCCTTCAGGCAAGTGCACTCCACTGCTATGTACACGGAATAAAACGCTGTGTCTTTTCAGATGCAGCTCTCTGAGGACCACTTTATAGTGCTGCCAAAAGGAAAGGTCAAACAACACCTTGATAAAGCATACAGTAGAGCTGGTGTAATAGAAATGAAGGTCTAGACTGTTTTCTTTCATTCAATTCCTGGAAAATTCAGATAAGTTCTCAACAAGTCCCTCCAGAAGTTATGCTAACTTCATTCCTATCTCGAAGCCTGATTTCAGCATGGCTTATGAGACTTTAGGAAAAGATCCTACAGCCTTCCACAAAATGCTGAATGATTAGTAGAATACATAACAAACTGGTTATTTAGGTAATTCAGATGACCTTAGATGATGCAGACAATACTAGAAGTGACACATTTGCACATGAACTCTGCAGACAAGCAGTGAAGTAAAGCCATTTGCTGCTGCAAAATTTTCAGAGCAGAGAACACATGATAAAGTTTACGTAGATGGTGATTACTACCACTGCATAAGTCTTGCAAATTTCATAGATGGAAGTCAGAGGGGAAGCAGGAGGGAAAAAATTAATCCTCCTGCTTGACCTCTGGGATAGCGTTACCTGAATAACCCCGCCCATTCTTCCGTGCATTGCTTCTGATTGAAGTTTACCTTCCAGAAAGGCATCCACTCTTCATAGGGGGAATTCATGACTGTTCTTAGTTGTCATCCTTGAAGCTGAACATGTGTCTTCTTTCTCTTTTGCGTTTATCCTGTCTTATCTTCCAATAGATGAGCAAAACCCAAAGAAAACATGGTTGTATCCTAAGGATGTTGCACTGTTCTGCAAGGGAGAGACATGTTATTTTAAATCATAAGGTGAGAATAAGACTTTGCAATTACAAGCAAAATGAGATTGCAGTATACAGTAGGTAGATGTAAGGCAGAGAAAGAGCATGAATTACAATAATCCTATTTCATACTCATTTAACCACCAATTTGTTTTTTTCTCATAGATGCTTAGTTTGACCTCCAACTGCAGAAGGCTGAAGTGAAAACAACTGTTGGACAAACTCTGAAAGCATATTGCATTTTACTTAACCTTATGACTTCCTGGTTAATGACAAAATCTTGCGCTTTTTTCTCAATGCCCTTTTCAGCACTCCTGACCTGTTCATTAAACTAAACAGGCACTTTTTGCAACCAAGGACACCTGCCCTTAAGGAAAATTGTAGCAATCAAATGGGAGTGTTCAGACATAGACGATTACCACACACATTTTGACCAATTGAGGTTAGAATTCTTTAAGATGACTTTTTCTCATACTGTGAACAACAAAACTAAACCATTCACTCCCATAAAGAATTAAAGATGAAGCATATAGAATTTTAGAGACAGAAGTGGAAATGGTGGAATCAGTGAAAAATGACTAATATGCAGAGAAGGGGCAACCTACTCCTGAAATAAATATTATTTGACTTTAGAAAGTGATATAACAACTGAAGCTTGCTAACAGTAACATATTAATTGGAAAAGTCTCTCTCCAGAAAATACTAAATTCTACAGATTCTGCTTGGCTTTTTGTTACATTTTCAGAAAACTGCAAATATTCTTAACGAATTTCTTGTTGTCACTAGGATGCGAGTCCTTGAAGATTCTTTTCAACCCTTAGGAAGCACTGGGATTTTCAGGAAGTACTCAAGCTTTATATACCAACATCTGACCTAGAAAATTTCCCTTTCTTTTTCTTTCCCTTTGCTCCAGAATCTCATTTAATAAATAGCTAGAAGTTGCTGGGGTTCTTAAATGTGACATCAAATACTTCTGCGAGCATTGGCAAAACGGCTAGGGGCATGATAATTATAATGAATAACACTCAAGGAATCACATTCTGCATTGACTCACATCCTATTTCACTCATGCAAGGCATTAAGTTTATACAAAGGATTAGTTGATGACAAATTTGGTCGTCTATGGATTACAAAAGAAAAAGTTACAAAAATAGCAACATACAAACAATGTTATCGTGTATTACAATTGATTTTCATTGCAGTGTATACAACATTGCAGTTGTTCTTTCAAATTGCATACAACTCAAATCATATGTCAAGGAAAATGGGAAATTCTGACTTCTGATGGCGAAAGAAAGGAATTAAACTCTTCTGCAGAACTTGTGTGTGTTTGAGATGTTGAACTGGTATGCAGCCCATGACTGGCGAAGATGTGATCATGGCACAGAAATACATTTATTTACCTAACACTCTGTATAAGGGAAAATATTTGGTCCTAGTATATGTACATAATCCTAGAGCTATAAAGAATGGACCAGCTGTGATTTATCCTTCACTCTCTTATAAACTGAAGCCCAGAATAGTAAAAGACTGAAAAACTAGGGTGAGAGAGTGAAATATGGTATTCAAGCGTCTACACTTTTTGGAAAGAGAGTACCAGTTTCCATGTAAGCAACCATCCCTTTTACTTATGCAATGTGTCATTGTGGGACATTACAGTGAGAGGACAGAAATTGTTACTATCCTTGTTAACATTTTCAAGAAATTGCATGTATTCCAAATGACTTTCAAATTATCAGGAGCTTTAAATACCCAAATACCAGGATTCTGTTCCGTTGGATTAAAAAAACCCCTCCAAACCTGAAGCAATTTATGTAATCAAACTAAACTGAGATTACAGTATTCGACCTTCTAATCTTATCTGGCTTCATGGAGAGCAATGTTTAGCAAATGTCAGAGCATTACTGAAGATGATCAGGCTGCAAAGGTCGTTAATGAGCTTGTTCTTGAGACAGGTCAGTGCTGTCATCTGCACTTTGGCAGAGGGAACATGACCATCCAGTGAGGGTGAAAGGTGGGGACATACTGGGAAATCCATTTTATAAAAATCTTGGAATGGAATTCAAGTTTACCCTATGCTCTAAAACATATGGGTGTCGGGAATAGAAAGAGCTCATTTGTTTCTTGGGAACAGAGTAGGGATCTGGAAACATCCATGATACAAACCTTCTTTTTGTATTTGAGGTAAAAACATGCAGTTTCATGAAGCGTACAGAAAGAGTTTGGCAACTAGTTTGGTAACAACTCTGCAAACCCTTTAGAGGTGAAGCTGGGATATCGTGGTTTGGATGTTGCTGTCTTTCCTAACTGTTACGATGAAAGAAAGAAAGAAAACTGAGCTAAAAGGGAGAAGATTTTCAGCTTGGAATGAGAATCTTTTGGTCTCCTTAGAAGTGTTCTCAATCAGTGTCCTTCATGCAGGCACTCTCCTGATGTGCAGATTAACCATAGGATGTCTTGTTCAGATTTTGGGGGCCTCTATTCAGGTAATAGGAGAACATATGACTGATTGGCTGGACATTTGTAATCTACCTGGCAGAACAAACTGTATCAAGCAATTAGCATAATAAATGGTCTTGTTCTTTTGAACAAAGAAGAGGAACATCTTCTGCTTTGGTAGGTTTGTGATTCAGTCCTGGCCCCTGAGAACATTTAAATCCAAAGCAATTCTGAAATCTCCCCACCCTTGCAGCTGCTTTTGGAATTTTTGGAATATCTATCTGTACACATACAGGTAGGTAAGTTTTGGCAAATGAATTGTTTAGTTGAACGTGTCAGAACAGAAGTCTTGTCTAGTGACAATACAAAGCAATAAAAGGTCGAGGCTGTCCAGTTCTCAGAATATGGACAAATCATCCCAAAATTATTGCAAATGCACATTACCGAAAGAAAAGAGGTTATTGCACCTTAACCCTCTTGCTGAAGTTGCCTACCCTTGACTAGCCATATCCTAACAAAAAAGTTATTACATTTGTCTGCTCTGAAACAGAATTAAAAGGATCGCAATTACTCATTCATTGGAGGACAGAATGTCTTCGCCTTGAGATGCAGCAATTTGATGTCTATGAGCTTTTCTAGTCAAAGATTATCCATTGGATTTTGCAGCACTCTGGGAGCAAGATTGTGCAAAGATTTCTCTGGAGACTCTAAACTCATGCGAGCAAGTAATTGATATGTAGGAGGATTTGATGTATTGATTGTCCTTCAAGAGCTGATGTCCTGGCCTTTCAGGCTGTGAGTGGCCAAATCTAAATACTTACGCTGTGCAAGAAAAGGTGTTTAACTGTGTGAGTTCTGGGTAAGTCCTGTGATGCAATGAGCTCTTTGCTTCTTGGAATAACATGAAAAAGACCTGGGAAGTCGGCTCAGCAATGACTTTATTACTCAGTTTTAGCTGAAGGAACTTCAATTGCTTGCAGAATATGAAAAAGAAAGCAAGACTAATTCCTCGTAGTTTCACAGAATTCATGCCTGTAGGGTGTAAATTAGAAGTGTGACCACTTAAAAATGTCCTGAAAATACTACTTTGATGAATACGACTTCTCTCTGTGCCTCTGTAACACTGCTATATTTGCTGCACCCTTTAAGCTATTTATAAACTGCTGTGATCTATTGCCTCTGACAACCTTGTAATAATGTTTGTAAGTTAAAAAGAAATATAGATATTCATAGAATTTGGGGCCAGAAGAAATTTTCCTTATTCTCTTGTTCCTAATCATGTAAAATTCCTTCTGCCCAGGAATGAATCAAGACTTTCAGTAGTGTGGATGGAGTTTGTTTGATAAGTTATTAACATCAAACTCCAGCTTTTGAAGGGCTTGCATGTTAAAAATCACTGACAGCATAAGTCTTTTATCAGAGAATACATAGAAGGACTTCCAAGATATTAAGTTGCTTGAAGAGGACTGTAAGGATAACATTAAAAAGTAAATCTGGTTTTCAAATTTAGTCAAATATCCCCAGTGGGGTTTCTGAAAATTACAGTCCCTCCACCAGTGAAGCATGGAAGGAAATTTTTCACCAGGGTCTTGTCTCTGGGTGTTGGAGGAAGAGTCGTAGGCACATCTGTGACCTTCAAAACATGCTGAATTCCTCAAAGAGAACTTTCTGGAGAAGCAAGTGGCTGTGATGAATGCCTACAGGGTCTAAACCTGGGAAAGGGAGAAGGAAGAATCAGGAAATCATTATGTTCTGAAGAACAATAAATTGCCTTCTTCCTAATAATAAAAGCCTCAGATCTGCAAAAGTGGAAATGAAATTACTGCAATTAAGATGATATTTCCAGAGAGCGTTGTGATCTTGGCTCCTGTGCTAGAGAGAAACACTGAACTGAGTCCTTTTGCCCTCCTACTCTTGCTCTCAGCAGCTGTAGAAATACAAATATTCCTGAACGTTCCTAAACTGTGGATTGCTGGAAAACGGCAGGAGACAGCCAGGAAATTTTCTTTGTACTTGCCCAATTTCTTATGCATTTTTGAAATAGTTTCTAATGATCTGTCCGAAACAAGAAACTGGACCAAGCTGAATTCTTCTGGAATATTTTATGGCCAACAGGAAAAGGAATAAACAACTTTCATCCCTGTAATTGTAATGGGATGGAGAAATTCCTAGGGCCCAAAAGCTCAGTTTTGACTCATTTTCTTTCCCCAGCTCTTTGATGTGCAACCAGAGAATGTTGTTAATTAAAATGGGTCCCCAAAGGCAAAGATTGTTGTTGTTGTGTTAAAAGGGAAAGAAAGAAAGAAAAGGAACCTGCATAGTTTTGCATTGCAAGGAACCAAAATAACACCCTTGAAAATTAATTTCCACCGAGTGCTTTGAAATCTGATTACTTGTCCCCGGAAAACACAATCATTGAGGCCGATATTCAGGGGGTGTTCATCAGTGTGGCTCACACTGCAGGCACGAAGGCTGCTGCCATTCACCCGAGGTCTTTGTGCCGCCTCTGACCGCGCTGTAACAGTGAGTTAGAATCAGTGCCATGAAAAAACACTGCTCTGAAGCAGATTGACAGCATCCTGTGTGCAGTCGCAATAGCTTGTTTTTCGTTCTTGTTGACCAAAGACACTGTCTGATTGATATAATATGTATTTTCTATTACCACTCCAAGGCTGCCTCAACTATTGTTTTATAACTGCTTCATGTGACTGCACATGTTTGCCGGTTCTTTCCCACTCTTATCCATATTGCTGTATGCAATGAAATAAAAGAGAGCATAAAATACAGATTTGTGCATAAAGGAAAGGGAATTACTTCAAAGAAGGAATGACAAAGACTTTGGAGACGATATTGATCTGAGCTCTTTGTTAAAGAGTTTTCTTATCAAACACTGCATTACAGAAACAGGGCGAAGTTTCAGGTAAAATGACCGAGGCTTTGTGTGAATTTTGGTATGGAAAACAGTCAATGTCTCCCTAGCCTGTTTACGAAGTGCACTTGAATTTTGTTTCCATTTATTACTGGGAAACTGTCACACGTAAGCACTGATGAAGGTAACCAGAAAAAGGCTCTCAATATATTATTTTGCCTCAACTGAGGAATGCTATAAAGGACTAATCATAATGTTTTATGCTGCCTATTCAGGAGCAGTTTCGAGGACATTCTCTGTCTCCCATCATGTTACAGGACATCTTGAGCTTTTTTGCATCGCAATATATTGGGCACTAAATTGCATGGTGTTCACAGGCCACTCAGTGCAAATCCAAGTGGGAAACCCAAGTCTGCTCATTACTTCAGTGTCCTAAGCACGAGTGACCCCTTCTTTACTCTCTGCTATTCCTTTAAGACTAGAAATAATCTGCTTGGCTTTCCAGGAGTTTGGAGCCTGGGGACCTGTGGGGTTAGCTGCTTCTCAACATCGGCTTGGTCCGCAGACCAGAAACAGTCCTCCAGGTATGCTGCACTCTGGGGACCTCATGGATCAAGAAAGCCACCAACTTTGAGGGAGCTAAAGCAGATGCATGCAGAGACACGGGTGTTTTTTTGTTCTGTGTTTTTAAAGAGACATTTCTTTCATTAAATAAAAAATCCCCTTACTTTAATTAAAAAACTTCCCTTGCCTTTTTCAGTTTTCAATCTTACCTGTGGTTACTTTCATAACCTGCAATGTGGTATATCATGGTTTTCAGGCCAAAATATTCAGCTTTACAAAGGATCTCAGCTGTAATGTGCCTCATCTTGGAGCAGTTGCATGAAATTAAATGATGTGCAGTGGGAAAATGTTGTCAGGAAAGCAGAAAATCGACCCCAGTTCCAGGAACTCATTTATCACGGCTGTAGCTGAAATTTCACAATGCCTAAAATCTCTAACAACAAATCTCTAACAAAAACCCCGAATTTATTCAAACACCTGAATAGAGCTCCCAAACAAATCAACTGGTTTTAGAGAGAGAGAGAAGCCTGCTAATTCTTCATTTATATTCTGCGGTACGATCAGTGTCCAATAACGGTCCTTTGTGGGAAGTTTGTTAAATCAGTGTAGGTAGGAAGGTATTACCACAATGAGATTGATATAGTCGGTACACCGGGATGCAGAAAGTATCTTGCAAAACTTAATGATCATCTAAACTAAGAGCTATAATTAGTCTAGGCTGAAGTTTCCCATGCTGGCATTTTTCAGCAGCCTTCAGCTGTTCTACTTTGTTTTCTTAAGGGTAGAAAAAGGGTGAGACGAGGAGGGGATTTTTTGTTCTTTGTTTCCCTTAATTTCATCTAGCATGCTCTGTGTGCTTCAGGAGAAATTACTTAAGTTATGTTCTGTTTGCCTGGCTGAAACAATATTTAAAAATGTCCAAACGAAAACCAAAGCTCCATCCATTTTGTGTTACTCATCTCATTCTTTGAAACAAAGATTTGAAATATGTCAGGCTGGCTTTTTTGCTCTTCTCCTGCAAACGACATCATTACAAGCTTCTGAAAACTCTTTTTTTTTTTTTTTTTGCCTATACATTAGAGACATGTTTGAATCCAGAAACGAAATATAGCAACCTGCACTGAATATCCTGTATCTATCTTCTCACCAACTTTCTAAAGATAGTTATCTTACACTACAGCACAGCCCTACTGGACCCCTTTTGGAGTTACAAGGAGGAGCAGGATTTTCTCTACAGCTGGATTTCAGGCTGCCAAAGCACCAATAGTCTCAAGGAAAAAAACCTTAATTTGAGATTATAGCATTACCTCAGTAATACTGTAATACTTCATGCTTGAAGTAAGACTTGCACAGGATGCTTAACTTGGGCCAATAGGAAATTAAGAGTCTTTAATTTGCCACTGATTTTTTT
>VZSC01002193.1:377234-416441 GCA_013398225.1 Steatornis caripensis | reverse complement strand
TTTTTTTTTTTTTTTTTTTTTTTTTTGTGTCTGTAGCTGTTTAACTAGTGGATGGTATTTGTGTCTTATTTATCTCGGGGGAAGGTAGGCTGGATTGGAGGCTGGAAGGTGATGTATACCGGAATAGAAGAAAAATAAATAAATAAATGCCCAAGCAATAGCTGTTCCATAGTGCCTCTTCTGCTGTTTAGGAGCAATTAGTTACAAGGTTACAACCTGCAAGTCTTCTAGTTTAATTTTGGTTGCTGTTTTCCACTGCATAGCATTTGCAGTGGCTGATGCTTTTGGAAGTGCATATTCAAACCTTAACTTCTGCAAGGGGGTGTATGAATCAGCTCCTTTTGCCAATCGGTCCTTCCTAAGCTGTGAAATAATATCCCTTACCAGCAAATTTCCTTTCTCTTTTTCAGGAGACCAAACTATGATTGCAGGTTTTTTCTGTCCAAGCTGTTATTTCAGATGAAATCCTTATGTTTTATAGGAATGCTCTCTTTAATAGGAATTCTGGTTTAATGTTGTGATACACCCCAGTGGATATCACCGCAAGATTCGACTCACTAATCTCCAGCAGCAGCAGCATCATTCCATTTGGGTTCAGCTAACTTTGAGAGGGTAATAGCTATGTTCTCCTATTGCTTTCTGTGCGGTACTGTTTTCTTTAACAGGAGAAAATTGCCACAGAAGGGAAAAGTTTTCCTCTCTGCCATTATTACTGCTACACAACTTCTGATGGCTGTGAATAGTAACTGAGAGTGAACATTTCAAAAGGCAAAAGGGTTATGAGTATTTTAGTCCAGGCCCTAAAATATAATGCATCTCTTATTCCTGAGGAATTTGTCATATTTTTGAAAAAAAAAAAAAAAAGAAAAAATCTATTCATCTGCTATATTAGTTTTATTGTTTTATTTTTATTTTATACTTCTGTTTGGTTTTAGTAGATTGATACCCAATCAAAGTTATCTTCAATGCTTTAACAATATTATTAACATGTTTTCTGATCAGCCAGCATAGTTGAATCAAGGTAATGTGCCTGGCATTAATACTTCCCTACTTTTTCTAAAAAACCCAAACAAATCCTGAATAATAATGTGGGACTTTCTGGCTTGGGTGCAAACAGTTTCTTGCCATCTTTTTCTTTTAAAAAAGGAGCAGAATTTCCATCTGAGATGCCAGGAGTGCTGTCTTGTGTTTGTTCTCATATATAATTAGAACATCAGGAAAAATAAAAGCTTGCAACCAGTTTAGTGTTAAGACCAGGGCTTTTTTTCCTGGAGGAGCAGAACATAATGTCTTCATTAGGATGAAAATAATTAGTGCATAAATACTTGCTTGAAAATCCTTAATGTAAAATGTTCTTACTGCTACAGAACTGGTTCTCTAATCAGAGCACTTCTAAGTTCAATGCTTCAATAGCAGATATAGCCAGCAGAGATGGAGAAATTACCCAGCACATTAAACTATGCTACAAGCATTTTATCAATTAGGAAAATAAGATTAACGGGATCTAACCTTGGCCCCATAAGTTCAAAGGAGTGTATTTATTAAATAATATTTGTAGTTTAAAGGTATGTTAGTGAGGAAGATAAAAGCTGAGAAGTATCTGGCTGGGGCACACCAAGTTTTATTGGACTGTCAGAGATGATGCTCTAAACCCTAACTCTTATTCACTATCCTTGTTGGTCCCGTGTTGTCTTTTCTCGTTTGCCATGAGCTTGGCAACTATTACTTGGTAAACCATCTTTTTAACCAATACACTTGACATCCTTTTTAGGCTTCGTCTTCACTACGAAGTCCTGTAGACATGTTGCCTTTTTGCAACAGTTTGATGCAAGCCCACAGAACACCGTCATTGTGCCTCTTGAATGAAGCCCCCTACTCGAATGAGAAAGATCTTGGACTGACCCACAGTTCCCGGAAAAATTTTGGAGTGATGGTGCTCCAGTGACGTACCTGCTCCTATAAATACTGGAATCCTTGCCACGGATGCTACATCATCTGCTGACACAGCCCTTCACAACGAGCACGTACTGTACTCCAAGCAACAGCAGCAGCTGCTATGCTGGCTCAAAAATAAGCCAGCTGTAAAACTTCCTACTAAATACACAACCCATACAGACAAACATCATTTCTGTCATTAGAGCTGGAGTCATACAACTTTTGTATGTCAAAAAGCCTAAAAAGGTTGACTTACGTGCTCTGTTTTGAAGAATTTAATGCCTAATACACACATAAAGTGCTATTTCTGAAAGTTTGCAGCCCTCATGGTATTTTATCAAGGGTCTTATGTTTGTAGTTGCCTTTTTTAGCAGCAAGATCATCCGAATGAAGGAGAGATGTGTTACTTCTGCATCTTCCAGTTCACAGTATTTTTATAATTCTCCCAAAGGCCTCCAACAATTGAAGCTGATCAACTGACACTTAATATTTTAATATGAAATTGTCAACAGATTTTCCAAATGTATTCAAAAGTCCTGTTTATACTCTCCCTGGATTAAAAAAAAAAAAAAAAGAAAAGAAAAGAAAAGAAAAGAAAAGAAAAGAAAAGAAAAGAAAAGGAAAGGAAGAAAGCATAGTAAAACCCCAAAGACTTCCTAACTATATTTCAAGCTGAGAAATGTTGCACCAAAACTCTCGCCAATATGCGTATGTAAGTATAAAGACATACCCACAATAGTAGCAGGTGTTTCCTTTCCGAAGGAGAAAACTTACATCTTGAACTAAAAGGCTCTTCTGTGGTACTCCAGTCCTTTCTTTTCTATGAACAGTTTCTGAGTCGTGAGAGCCCTCTAGGGTTAGTCCATGTACTCAGTGTTGTGCTAATTAGACCTCAGAGAATCACAAGAAACAGCACACAAGTTGTGCCGCATCACAGCTGCCTGGCTGGACACTCACACTTTTGCCTACAGATACAATTATGCAGAAATCTGCTTCTGCAAAGGGCACAATTTACATCCCTGTGCTTCTAAATCTATAACTGAAAGAGATCTTGTCTTAAAGCCATCTTTCCCCTTTCCTAACACAGTGAGACTCAACTCTGATCTCGCTACGGTTGTGGTTTTTTCCCTAATTTTCTAATTTCTAATCTTGCTACTACCAAATTTTATCTGGGCTTTAGCAAAGAGGAATCCCTCTATCTTGGTGAGACAGGTTCGGCGTTGAGCAAGCAGCACCGATTTTTAGGTACCAATGTGTAGCTGCACGTAGGAAATGGTGGCTTGTACCTTATCAGGTATAAGCTGAGAACAGCCTTCCCTTATTTACCTTGATTATTTTTTTTTAAATTCTAAAATCCCAATAATGGCATAAAAAAAGTTCAGCAAATACTGGCTTGGGCTGTAGCTCCCATCAAACACGGGCTCTTGCAGGATTCATCCATGTGTGCCACGTCTCCTCAAAGCACGTATTGGCACAAAGACAGAAAAACAGATCGGCAGTTCAAACCACACCATACTCAGAAAAGGCTCTTTTCCGAACTTCAGAAGTCTTGTTTTTATGTCTCGCATAAATTATCATCGACACAATAAAGAAAAATCAAAAGCAGTAACAGGAGGCACAGCAAAAACAAGTCCAGCTTTTCTGATATTGCTGTTACATGTATAGGGCGATGTTTGTCACATACCGTTTCAAGTACAAAGCCCCCCAAACATCTGGTTTTACAGAAGAGTGTTACACCAGCTGCAGCCAAACGGTGGGTTACAAGTCCCTGTCTTTCATAGACAGCAATCCCAAAATACAGACAAACTATTTCCCTGGTGTCCATCTTTTTATGTGTCAGAGCCTACGCTCCCTACTAACATTAATTTTTTGGGGTCTATTGCCATATTCCCTTCCAAATGGCACATGTCTGTAAGCCAGGTTTTGGGAAAAGGAAGCCAATTCAAATGAGCGATGCTGTTTCTCACAGTTTCATGCCTAACTTGAAACACACAAAAAACTTGGTACCGTGAGGCACAGTGGTCCGATATTGCATTTTTTAAAACCAGGTGTTAACAGTTGTAGCCTTCACTTTTTTTTTTTTTTTTTAAGAAATAAAGCTACTTAGAGGCTGTTTGCGAAAGGAAGGCTCAGACGCCAAAGGTAAAGGGGAAGAATCCAAACTGTTCTCTTCAAGTCAAAATTGCTTTACAGGAAACTCAAATTCTTATCTGATTTTGGTGACAGAATGATTTGCAACAGTATAAAAAAATACAGAATAGCTTTTGTGGATATTTTAATGATCAGTAACTTAGTAACTGAGTTTTAGAGTTTCTAAGCCCTTAGTGTTGGCGAGCGTGTAAAACGTGCGAGTTAGCGCTGAGCATTAACAGCTGCATCAGAACATCTAAGATCACAACCCACACAACTTTCCAAATCTCCTTCATCCCTTCTCTTTTTCCACTCTGTGAGTATTAAAGAGATACTCGGCGATTTTCGCAAAGTTTCAAGCCGGTGCACAGAAAACAGGACGAGGGTGGGAGAGCTAGGCTGAAAATGCCCACTGCTCTGTGCTCCGTGCTGGTACCTCGCAGCCACGTGCTGGAAAATAGCTTTCAGACTGGAAAATAGCTTTTGGACACGTCCGCTTCACAAATGTCCCCTTCACCACCTGGCAGTAGCGGTGACCGTAAGATGCAGCACAACCTGGATGAAGCGCGTTCCTTCATGCTGAGCCAGAAGAGGGAGACGAAGGATGCACTAAGCCAGATGCCAGCTCCTTTTGCTGCTGACCGTGCCCCTGCTCACTTTACCGTTCAGAAAAACCTGATTGCAATTTCTGGAACTGAACAAACTCTAATTTGTGGAATTGATCTACAAACTTTAGCGCTGGAACTGTGCAACTGCACTAACTTTAAAAGAACCTGACGAGGTCTAACACAGCATTTCCAAATGCTTGAGATTGTCAAGGTACCTAAAATGCCTGTACAACCTGCTAGAAATACAGTAAAAGGACCTCAATAAATATTTATTTTTAAAGTTAGGAAACTTAAATGCTGGTACAACAAATCTTTTTGGTCTTAAGAGACAGCTTGATGCATTTGTGAACAGGAGTACATCGTACAACTGCCTGCATTACTAGAAAGTAGATCACAGCAGGCCAAGATACTCCTCTCCATCGTGGTTTAAAGCTGTGCTGGCTGTTAAACAGATGATAGATGCTCTTTGTTAACCCCCTCCCTCCCCAAAAGGGGAAAGGGACAAGGGAAAGAGACTTATGGGTTGGAAAAGTTAAAACAGCTTTAATCTAACTATAATAATGTATTATAATAGAAAAATAATTATGAAATGTATAGAAATATATACAAAACCAAAATTGAGCTCCCCCTAATGATCGCGTCACCCGGACACTGCAGGGCACGCCTCGGAAAAGTCCCAGACTGTACTCAGCAGCAGGCAGGAGCCGGATTCAGGAATGCACAGATCGGGCTCGAAGGCAGAAGAATCGGGCAGAGTCCTCCTTGGGTGCCGGCCATAGAAGAAGAGAGAGTGACCCTCATGATCCCTCAGCTTTATACCGAGTGTGACGCGTATGGGATGGAATACTGCGGTGGGTCAGGTTTGGGTCGCCTGTCCGACCCGCTCCTCCCCACCTCAGGGTTGCAGGTGGGATCCCTTCTCTGTTCTTTCATTTCCAGTGCATAAGAAAGTCAGCAGAAGCAAGCATCAACCTTGGTTTCCATAGGTTCCATTCCTTGCATCCCATTCCTACCGATGTTCCAGCATGAACTATAAACACCGAGCCTTATCACTGCTAGAATCAGCTACTGTCTGAAAAACATTCAGTTAATTTCAGAGAGTGCAGCTGCTCAGAAGAGACTTAACTAAAAAGTAAAATTCCTGAAAGAAAATTGGTCCTGTCCTAGCTCAAACCAGGACACTGTCATTTATATGTTCTTAATATTTGAGCTTCTCTGGGTCTGCTTTGCCAGCTTTCGCTTGATTTGAACATGCTTTCATATGCATTCTCATTCTTTTGCTCATTGTATTATCGTCTTTTCATATCTGTAATGGTTTTGGTTCAGTGAAGCCTAGAAGCCACAAGATTGTATCAAAGCCCCTCTGTAATGCATGGTGTAGAAATGCAGAACAAAAAGAAAATTCCTACCAGTCTAAGCAGATTTGTAACAAAAGTGGACAGAAAGGTGGATGCTTGGAAGGGCTGTAAGTGCCAGCAAATATCCAGTCAATTCTGTGGTAGGGTAACATATTAGGATATTCTACTAGCACATCAGCTGCTGTAGGCATGTTTAGGATTACGTGTGGGAGTACCTGAAGGCATCTTATTGGAAAGAGCATGCATGTTTTCCTAGCCTGTTACTCAGGATCTCAGAACAGCCCAGTGCAGAAATGGAGCCCTGTTATAGCATTCACTGCACCTGAAAAAGTCAACGGTGTTAAAAAAACCCCACCACACCTCCAAAACAGATGCAGTGTTGCATTCCCTTGTCATTACATGAAAAGAAAATGCAGTATTCTCAGAGGAATGGCAAATGAAGCCAGTATCCCGTTCCCCATAACGCTGCTCCAGACTTCAGTCAAGATTTACCGGAACATTTCTAAGAAGAAGAAACTGCTTCAAAACTTGAGGCAACATTAGTAAATCTTTTGTGACCTCATTGAGGGATAGGTTTAGGTGTTTCTAAGCATCAAAATAAGTACCTTACAGCAGTTCCAACTGTGGCATTCATGGGTAGAATTTCCTTCACCCTATTCAATGTCATTCATTGCAGATGCTTGGCTTTTCTAGCCGTATCCTCAAATTCTTACCCAGGGTCCACTGACATCTATAAAAATGTCCCCTGTGACTCAGGGGATGTTGAATCTGGTCAGTTCCAGACTGTATTTCCAGCTGACCAAAAGGCAATTTAATGCATTCGTATAGCCATGAGCGTACAAAAGAGAATCGTTCTAGCTCATTCCCGATAAAAGTTGGGAAGTGCTTCCAAAAGACTGAGTCCTTTCAGTTTTTCTCTCTTTCCAGCCTGTCCCAAGAAAGTTAGATGTCTTGCAAAATGCCGGTAAGCAACACTGAAAGACGAAGGTGTAGCCTCATCTGTTTTGCTTTTATCCTGGCGTCATTTTTATTTCAAGTACTGTGACGCTGAGTGTTGGGCAGCAACCGGCTGAAGCTGATGTCCGTGTCTATCCTTCCTTCAGCAGAAATGTAAGCCACTAAATTTTTTCCAAAGTCGAGCGGCCTGAGCAGCAGGAGTCACAGTATCATAGGTGAATATTGCAATTATAGAGGTGTAGGGATGGCCTTTGAGTAGACAGAACTAGAAACAATCCACAGGCAAATACAGGACACGGCAGAAAGCAGTGGCCTAGCAGAAAAATACTTCCAGAAGGATCAGTGAGACAATCTGGAGAAGGCTTCTGGGAAGAGTGCTGGCATGTTGTCTTCAGGAACTGAGGAAAGAAAAGGAAATCTCTCCTGAGCAGAGAGAAACAAGACTGTGTGTGTGCTTTCTGTAAATAAGCAGCCTTGCAACAAAAAAAAGCCTGAGGAGACGTCAAGTTCTTCTTGCAATGGGAAAAGCANCTAGAAACAATCCACAGGCAAATACAGGACATGGCAGAAAGCAGTGGCCTAGCAGAAAAATACTTCCAGAAGGATCAGTGAGACAATCTGGAGAAGGCTTCTGGGAAGAGTGCTGGCATGTTGTCTTCAGGAACTGAGGAAAGAAAAGGAAATCTCTCCTGAGCAGAGAGAAACAAGACTGTGTGTGTGCTTTCTATAAATAAGCAGCCTTGCAACAAAAAAAAAGCCTGAGGAGACATCAAGTTCTTCTTGCAATGGGAAAAGCGAGGCTGACTATTAACAAACAAACTGTTCAGATAAAATGCAGAAAACTACAATTTGGGTCACCAGGCCCAGAGCCACAAGCATTCTGGCGTCGAGTCAGTCCAAGACATAAAATGTGTTGGTACAAGCACAACAAAAAGCCGCACCTAATCTGAATGAGTATAGCAAACAGAGAGAGATATCTGACAGCTATCTCAGATGCGGAAGCCTGATGTTCAGATGCAGCCAAGATTTCCAAATCCCACATGATTTATATTCCTGTAGTACCTAATTTTCTGTCTACAGTGTTTTCTGGGACCTGCCGTCTGCCAGTGTGCATGCACGCGATCATCCAACTGCTCATGCCACTCGAAGACTTCGATGACACCGCAGCAGCGCTGGAAAGGTCTTCTTCTAGGCATTCCCAAACATATTGCTGAGGCATCACTGTACATGAAGAGGAAGTCTGGGATAAGCCCTTTCAAGAGGGAACTTATTTGATTTTGCCCCACTGTTCAGTATTTGGGGGACTCGTCTGGGATTTGGAAAACCTGTTTTTGTTTCCCCTCGCGGTTTGATTCGAAGCAGAGAACTAACTGCAGGTTTCCTGCTGTCAAAGAGGTTGCTGTAATCGTGAGGCTGCTGGGTCAGTTTGGATAAATTAATCCTACTGAAGTTGCCATGTTTTGTATAAATAATTTGATATCCATGCACCTAAGAGTGAACAAGCCAAAAAATGAATTACTGTCTGGTCATTAGATTATTGTCCGGGGATCTGGAGGGGAGAGAAAAGGTCAGGCACTTGTTCCAATGAATATTTATTTACACAAAATGGAACAGCTCTAGGCAGAGTTTTTAAGAAATGTCTTTATAGAAAGGTCTGAGACTCACTGTTCTTTTCTGGGATTTAAGGAAGCATCTTTCCAGATTGAGAAGAATAGAGATTTGAGAGTATGTCTCCTGCCTTTCAAGCAGTATCTCTTCTCTTCCTTCTTCCCCTGCCTGGCTAGCTTTTTGCAGGGGTAAAGGAAGGTCCAGCTTCAGCATTCAACACCAGCTGAGAGCTCGCAGATGAAAATCTGAATCAAAGATAGGCACTGGATGCACATTGTTTTGATTTTACTGGAGATCTGTTGCCTAAATGACTTTAAATCTGGACTTAAAATTGTAAGGGCTAGAATACCAATAGCAAACGTAACGTAAAGTGTGAATCATGTTTCTAAATGTCTTTGAGACATTTATCACTCCGGCTAACATGATGCAGCATTACTTTCTTTTCAGACTCAGTTCTTCCTGCCACATTAAATATTTCTTTCTGAGAAAATGATGGAAAAAATAATCAAGTGGTGGCAGAGCCTTATAAGGCAAGGAATCATTTCACCAAACAGAGAAAAACACAACTGAGCTCTAATGAAAGAAATCATAGCAAAAAGGGGCAGTTACAGCCCGCATTAAACACACGTCAGGAAGCAATTTAACAACCGAGTAACCAGCCATACTAGTCAGACTTGAGCCCCGCAGAAATGAAATATTGTACTGTGCTGACACCTGGTGCGCAAATACGTTTGCTCAGGAAACCACAGCCCCCCACCGTGCCTTCCTAAAGGAGCTTTCCTGTACAGCGGGGTTTAGCCTTAAGCCTTCGCAATCATCTGATGTTTGCAAAGCACTTAAGAGGCAAGCAGAGTTGTGTGGGAGTGATGCCTTCCTGAACAGTTCAGCACAATTCATTTTCATCTGTTTACAAGACGCATCCTGCTACATTAAAGATGTGATTAGAAGCTTGGGAGGAGTTTTTTCAAGGATGTACATGGCAGTGGGAGTGCTTGACTCTGGAATACACCTTAGCCTTTGCTATCTCTTGCTTAATTTGGAGGGTTTTGAATGTCAGAGGCTAGTGGGACAGATCCTTCGGTCTTGGTGGCCCAGGTCACTTCCTAGGATTAGAACCAGAAGTGTTTCTTGTTCATATCCTATCACACTCCAGCAAGCACCCAGCACTAGGTTAGGAACCAGCCTTCATAAACGTGGCCCAAATGATTCTCTGAATGATCCAGTACTTTTTCTCTCTGTTGGTTGTTTTTCCACATGCTGGATGGCAAAGGGTCTTAGACACTGCCATAACAAACACAACTTCCTAACAAGCAGTTCTTAATTTACGTAATGCTCCTACAAGACCGCTGTCACTATTACTAGAGAACCATACGCAGCTCTGTGTTTTGGCACTGCCTTGATCCTGGAGTATCTTCCTTTTTTCTAAACATCATAAACCCCGTTGGATTTCCTTACTTGTGCTTTATAGATTCTTTAGAGGACCACAAAGTTTCATGTAGGTGAAAGAGTGACCCACCAAAAAGCCTGTAGAGACTTTCCATGCAAAGGCTATAGCTTCCTGTTTGGCTGCAAAGTGCCTAGTCAATTAAAATAATATATTATAACTATTGCATTTTCCAGGCTTCCTTAGACCTCTTCTATTTAGTCCGGCTGCAAAATGGACTCTTGATCACTTAGCCTGGGAAGAACAGATTCACCTAGATACGACGCTTTTCTGTGCTATGGGAAGAAGGTGTCCTGCAGCCCGATTAACCACACGGCCTTGATTCTTACTTACGAATGTTCTTATTCCACATTCATATCTCTAAAACCCCCCACGCTTCACCAGCTTTTTGCTGTTCAAAGTTCTGTGATGGGGTGGTGAGCATCTGTGACAGTATATACCAGACACATCCTCCAAATGAGAGCAGTTCATTGTAATTACCTATGCAGGCATAGTGACCTAAAAGACGTATTATACCAAGCAAAAAATACCCAACAGCAAACAGTGTGCTTGTTTACTTCCCTTGAAGCTTGTTAGGCTTAATCCTTTTTTTTTTTTTTTCTTCAATTTGATTTATAACATCGGTTTCAAAACTGAAGCTCCTTCCTTTTGTTTTTTTAGTAATCCACATCACAGAGTGATCTTCACTCTGTATTTAATGTTAGGTTCCGTTAGCGCGTGTAGAAGAAAAACAGCAGCCTGTTAAGAGTATAATGTTCCTCATTTGATATGGAATTGAGAGGCAGTCAATATACTACAAGAAACTCATTTAATTACCTCTTACCTGTGGCTTTCTTTGTGTATGTCTAATCATTAGTTCACCCTAAACATGCTTAACACACAATGACTAATCTTCCCCTGGGAACCCTTCAGTCAATTTTTTTTCCTCAAGCCCTTGGAAACTTCCACTTGTTACCTAGGTGCATCTCTGCTCAGAAGTCACTGGGTGCAGAACAGAGCTGACAACAGGTAGGGGTTTTTAAATATAACCAAACCACCTTTAAATGAGATGGCTCAGCTATCTGCAGCAGTCAAACTGGGTAAAGGAAAGCAAAAGATCTGGGGGTTCATCTGTGATGGGTCTCGTGCTGTGTTAACTCTTGTACAGCTGTTTCTCACTGCATGGGAACGCTGTAAGCAGAGTAACAGTCAATAAACCATGTGGGCTTTTATCCGGACTTCAGTGTCAACCCAGGTCATATGTGAAACTTGCTGGTGCTTTTGGTATAATATCTCTAAATCACTTTGTCATCACCACAAGAGAGATAAAGCTCTTGTGATTTCATGTCCTGGCTATTATGAAACAAGAAGGTTGCAAGTTGTCACATCTGCGCAATTCTACCCTCCCACAATTTGCTAGACCCGGGGAAGACCATCTGAGCATGTCACTTCTTATTTGTGCCTATTCCCCTTTACTGTAATATGAAACAAGCCATTTGTCTTCCCTTACATACTGAGCAATATCATCATAGTGTTTTCTCCTTCTTAACCTGCCTGTGGTTTATTGCCACGTTCTTAGACTGGAAAAAAAGATAATCTTTTTATTCTGTATTTGTATAGCTCTGCGCAGTGGGGCTATGCTCAGAGCCAGACACTGCAAAGCTGTCAAATAATCCAAGTCAGAGGCATGGATATTTGAGTGTGTGGTGGCAGTATTTTACTCCTGTTGTCATGCAAAATGTGGATGTTTGGTTCTGGGTGCTAAACCATCCTTACAAACTGCTGCTAAATCAGAGCCTGGAAAGGGATCAATGGATGCATTTACATGCATCCCACTGTCCTCACTGAGGTTTTGGTCTGCCCTGAGTGGAGCAGCGTGGTTGCTCGCTTTGGCCCAAGCCCGAATGTGTGCCAAGGAGAGCTCCGGATGTCCCCTGCCCACTGCACGCTCCCCTTGGAAGGGAACCAGGGCAGAAAAGTGGCAGGAAACTTGCAAGGTGCTACGTTATCCCTCCTGGATGGTGGTATGACATGATGCACATGTGTTGCAGTTCAGCAAAGGTATTTTAATGTCTATCAGTGGCTAAGATTTGGCAGTATCATTAAGACTGGGGACTTGTGGATTTTCCTGCAAGGATCCAAGGAAAAGCACGGCCCCTCTTGATCCCTGCAGAGAAAATGCCCACTCCTGCTCCGCACAATGTGCTGCTGTTTGCCTGCCTGCTGTGTGGCCCCCAATTCACTCTCAGCTGCTTTTCTCCCCATTCAGCAGCACAAGCCGCTTCTACAATAAGGTGCTTATTAAGTGCTGCTTCCCACTGCTCCTGGATATTGAAAGGAGATGCTCAGTGCAAGAGCTTTTAAAGCTGCATGTGGTACTGACTCTAGTTTTGCGGGCATTGATTAAAGGTAACAGAGGGAATGGTGGTTATGCCTCATTCATAAATGGATAGACGCGGAAGAAGTCAAGTTCCTGCCTGTTAATCCATCGACCAGATACAACTTGCTTCAGAAACATGAGCTGTTTCACTAAAACAAAAGATGATCCCCATCCCACCTGCTGTGCGCATGCGTGCACACACATATTTCTTGTACTGACTTTAGCACGCTGCAGAGCTGTTAATATCAGAAGCTGAGCCCAAGGTTACCGTAGAGCCTGGCTGGCATTGTGGGAAAAGGATTGTTAGAGCAAGTCATGTGAGAAATAAATTAAATACACATCCTCACTCTGGGTCGCAGAAGGGGCCAAGCAGGCAGCTAATTAATGTCCCACAGCAACCTTGTCCCTGCCTGGCTCTGCCCTCTGCAGTGTTACTGAAAACACTTGCTTTTCAGAGACTTGATCCCCCAGTTTAACACTTCTCTTTTCAATGCAAGGAAAGGAAAACAAAAGATGTTAAAGATGCGAAAAGACACCTTAATCTGTTTACTTTTTCTTCCCTAAGATGCCAGTAACCTATGTTGTTCTTGCAGGAGGTAGAATCCTATGTGGGCATTTTAACATTTAAGGACCCTCAGAGAAGAGAACGGTTACTTAGCGAGCGGTTCACACGCACCTCTGTGTCCAGGGATAAAGATGTGCATCTATTGCAGCTGCCACTCATGAGATTCTGTCCTTCAGTTCATGCAAGAGCGGTCTGAGCTCGGTGATAATCACAGCTAAAGCCATTATGTAAAAGCAGGTCAAAAGATTTTCCATATAATATTTGTAGAAAATTTCACTGATAGCTTTACCCCGATGCTCACAGTTGCAGTCTTTTCTTGGTCAACAGTTCTCCTGCTCCACCAGCACAGCTCACAAATATCTGCAATGGGAAGAGCCAAGTCAGAATTCTTGAACGAGTTTTACGTTTCTGCAATTAATAAATCTTCAGTAAGAGATGTGATAAGCTCTCTGGAGCTTTCTTTTTAGATGCCTCAAGAACTGAGCTCAGCAGGGAAACTGGTGACATCTGCCCTTTGCCCCTTTTAGGTTCACTGGGGAGCGGAGTCATCACCACATTAAACAAACAGATAGCAAGAACTGGCAGTGCTTTCCTCATTGCCAGGAGCTTCAGAATAGAGCTCGGGGGGAAAATACAGTTAATCAGGTCACAAGAGTGTGTGTAGCCACATTTCAGTACGTGATGAGTGTCCAAGACTGTGGAAATAGCTGCATCGGTATATCTTCAGACAGTGAGAACAACGAGCTGCAGGACTTTAGACACTGTCCTTGAATAGCAAGCAAGCTAGATCCTCATCTCTTACTATTTCCTGGCTGTGGTGATATAATTTAAAAGCAATCAAATGAAAACATGTCAAAATGCAAAGCACTGATTTAATCCTATGTTCATTGTGGTCAGTCCACATATGACCTTCAGGAGGATTGGGAACAGCTCTGTCCACAATAAGCTATAGTTTCTTTGTATTTTATCTCAATTTATGAGGTGTGTTTTGGGCTATTTCACTCCAAGTTGGGTATTCATGGCCATTTCCGCTGCCCAGGATAGTCTGTAAGAGACCTAGTGTGACGAGCGTTGCCTAGTGTAAGAAAGACAAATGATCTGATGTCACAACATATCCCCTTAACACTACCTCATCCTTTATGGGTGGGTACAACACTGTCCTACACATCATTATTCTTCATAGCTGGGCTGCATTTCTTCTTCTCTTGGACAGTGTCTAGGCAACCTGGAGGTCTGAGAGCATTTTAACTTGGTGCACATGGCTGAGCATGGACTTGCAAAACATTGCAGTCCACACACCATGTAAATCCAACTTTCTGGTCCACATTAGGTTAGCTCATGGAAAACAGTATAAATGTAGTTAGGAAACAATGTAAATGTTGAAATCTTATTAGGTTTGACTAATACATGGTGTAAGTCCATTTATATCAACTTTTCAGAATCTCCATTTAGATATTTCTGGTTTTGAACTGAGCCGTTTTGCAAAGAAACATTAACCTCTCCTTGCTAAACTAGATAAAATACCCAAAGCATGCTTCCGAAGTGCTGTACTTTTTAACCTCAAATTTATTGACATTTTTCATCGGGTTCTGTCTTTTAATTTTTTTTTTCTATTACACTATTCTTTTAATCATTAATACTGCATTATTTCTGTGCAGTTCTCCTTGAAGATCAGAAAAAACACCAATTTGTTTAAATATTACACTCCTAAATAGGCTGTAAAAACAGTCACATACTTACAACTACCCCTTATCTGTCCCTTTTCTTTGGATTTGCAGTAGTCACTTCATGCCTTGCAGTAGTATAATTTACTGTTAGTAAAGTTTGCCACGTAGAATTTTTGACATAAAGTATCTCCATATTTAACTACAACTTTGGGACAAAATGAGCAAAGTCCATGGAAGTTTTCATGTAGTTCCCCGCTCTGTAAGCTGTGATCAAGAGCGTGCAATTCTTCAGAATATTGCAATTCTACAAAAGGGGTGCCTTGTGATTTTGGTTGACCAGGGTTGTTTGAATATGAAGATTGGTTTGAATGGGTTTCACAGTCCCTTTGGGGTTTGGGTTTTTGTTGTGATTATCTCTTTTGAAAAGCCATCTGATAGCAAAAGGTTTTTGCAGTATATCTCCATGTATCTCAATATAAATATATGTGTAGATACATCTCATTCATACTTCCCAGCCAGAAAGACTATGTTCCAAAACTTGTCGACATTTCAAGAGTGGTTCAGATGTCTGGTCTTCACTCAATAACTTTCACAAAACTTAATGCATTAATCTTACATTTTTCCATAAACCTTGCCTTGGATTTTGCATTTGCCCATCCTGTATAAGACCATGCTGCAGCTGATATAGTGGTGCTCAGGTCCATAACTCTTCAGGTTTCAGTACAAAAGAGAGGTGAAGAGAGATAAATCTCACTGAAAACATCCAGCTGGTTATGTTCAGATGTCTCTGCGAAACATTTTAACAGTGCCCAATTCTACAAACAACAGCTATGTTGAAAGAAAAAAAAATTGGCAGAATGATCAAAATTCATATCACTGAGTTTGGTTTCTCAGCTGCAGGCCTTCCGAGCTATCATTTTGTCTGTCTTCAATTGTATGCTCCATTAAGCAGTGACCGTGTCTTTCTCTGTTGTGTAGATGAGCACATCATGTGATATCAATTAATAATAAAATGAGATCTGCAAGCAAATGGACCCATAGTGAAGGCAGAAGAATGATGGGGGCTATATTATGATGAGGGCTGCACTATATTTCCACATACTAAACCCTCTGCAGAAGCAAATCCATAGAAAGATAATACCGAGTACTGAGACAAAAAAGACCTTACCTTTCACGACGCTTTATTGAGTTCAATGATTACCTTGCAGCAGCATTTCCAGCAGGAGCTGCCCCAGTTCCTCAGTGTCCCCAAAATGCACCCTCTCTGGTGATTGAGGCCTGACACTACTGTCCTGTCAGGCCCAAATCCAATGATTTTCTGGTTCTGCCTCACAGCATGTTGTTAAGATGCTCCACCCTAGTTTATAAGATGTGTTTTCCAAGCAGCTTCAGCAGGTTTTGGAGCCTACAACAGCTTCCTCCTTTGGCAGCTGTGACCCAAAGGAAGATGTACTGACTCAGAGCAGCCCCTTTGAAAAATAACACTATTTTTGCATACTAAAAGAAACATAACATTCAGGAAAGAAAGGTGAAAGCACCTGAGGTCTTACAAAGGTATGGTTTTCCAGAGGCTCACCATTTCCCTCAAAAATAAGGCAGACCTGGGCTCTCCCATGTGCCATTGCTTCCTTGGTATAGAGTTTCACCCACTTCTCTGTACATTTGTCATCCTTTTATTTGCTTGATTTTTTTAACCACCTAATACTTCCATTCTTTGTCCTAGTGCTCCAGACTCAATCCAGTCAATTTATGAAGTCCAAGCGGTGTGTTCTAGGAGCACGGTTCTCTGAGAACTGTGGTGCCTGTGATTGGAAACCATTGCTTGCCTTCCTGTCTGAACTATCTTTGCTGCACAAAGTAGCAGAGTATAAGAACTCTCATACAGACATCCTGTTCTTGGAAACAACATAGATCATCCCCATAATTTTCACTGACTTATTCTGGTGAAGCATGGTCATATGTAGTCGTTTATCTTTGCCTTATCATTCAAGCAGAAAACTATGAGTTATAAAAAAGGAGACACAAGGGAGTTTTGAAAGCAAGAACAGTTCTTTCCTGGGTAAAGAAATTTGTTGCATTTAAAGTAAAACTGTCAGCGATGCTTTCTCAGTGCAATTGGTCTTTTTGTTTCTCAGGATTTTTTAATCTATTTAATCTTTGCTTTTTTCTTTCCAAATATCCTACTACAAGCTCTCTGGTTCCCAGGAAGTGTGTCTGGATACCAGCAGTATCACTATAAGAAAAAAAAAAAGCCTGTAACTCGATAGAATTAAAAAGGTCTAGAACATATTTCTGTTAATCTGCTGAGGTTCATCCTTAAAAAAAAAGAAAAAAGAAATAAGAAAAAAGAAAAAAGAAAAAAGAAAAAAGAAGAAAGAATATTCTGCTTTTCTGTTTGCATATATTTTTTTACAAAGTTACTGTAAAAATAGCTAAGGTTTAAATTTCTTCCCCTTTCTTTACTTGTCATCCCATACCACCCAAAGAAAGCTGTAGACTTCATGCTCAAGTTTGTCTTATTTTGGATCCCTTCACAGCAGCTGCAGGACGGAGAGAGAAAGATGTCCTCTATGGATTCAGACTGACCTTTCCATCAAGACCTCATTCTGTTCATTGTTACCACAAAGTCTCACAGTCAATTGCATGCACTGGTTTTGTTTGCAAAAGGATTTAGAGGGTAATAATTGGAAAAGAGATTGACACTTACAGAATGAATGTGTGCTGCAGATGAAACTATCTCTTTGGGGTTTTTAAACATGACCCTGAAAGTAGAATTACATTATATCAGATTTAATAACAATTTTCTTCAAGCAAGGAGAAAATAAAGTGCTAGGTGGTGACCAGATTAGTTATTTTCAGCCCTCTGACCAGGCTATCTTTTTGATTCTTCCACGTTTCCCTCATGTTGCCCCATAACCCTTATGGTAGAAGAAGAAGATGTGCTTCCAGTTGGCCCTTAATCTGGGCGTATGTTTCTGCGAACTTTAAAGATTATGTTCACCATTGAGCTAGTGCATGGCACATGAAAAGAGCTTCTTGTTTAACGGCCCAATTTAATCCTTTCACCACAAAAGGCTGTGCAGGAAAAGAAAGCAGCCTTGCAGCAAGCCTGGCAGACCTGGGATTCTCAGCTCACTGCTCGAACATTCTCTGTATTTAAATGAATCCATTCCCATGTTATATAAAATAAACATTAAACTAGAAGCAATGGGGCTAGAAAGGACCTTGGAAGGTCAACTTGTCCATCCTTCTGCTTCAAGATGGACCTAACTTTGTGTAAACCCATCCTGTCAGACAATGTCTGCTCTTAGAAATCTCTGAGGCTGAAGATGCTCCTGCTGTCTTGGCTAGTTTATTTAAGTGCTTCATTCTTTCTGTGACCATCCTAAATTCCAGCTAAATTGTTTTGTTGTTCTGGATAGCCCAAGAATGATTTAATGCAAATTTTTAAACTGACAGTCAGAGTAGGTTTGTCCGTAATGTAAAGTATCCCAATACTAAACATCATCCTCCTCCTGAATAATGAGTGTCCTTGGCTCTTCTCCTTTCTGAGTGAAAACATCTCTGCATCCTCCTCAGGTAAAAGCATAGAGCTTTTACAGAGATAAACTTCTGTTCATTCTCCATTTTACAGCAATTCTCTTCTTTTATTTTAATTTTTGTTGTGGAAAATATCAATCATTCTCCTATCAGATGTCCATCGACAGATATTCACTGCCTCTACAGGAGATGCCCTATATTGAACCGAAAGCTATTACTGTTCAGCTCCTCGTGTGCAGACAAACAGCGCATATTGTCAAGACAGACTTTTTGTATTAAATTTTAGTCTTTTGATTTACTGGAATTTTAAAAGCATCCTGTAAGTGAAAGACACTCTTTTCTCATTTTGCCAAGGCAAGTGATAGATTTCTATTCCTCCTGTAATAATAATGTGCACATCAAGCTTCAGCAGAGAGTTAAATGATAATCAGAAGAGAGAGAAAACCTACACAAACAACAAACATTGTTTGGTATTTACAATTTCCTTACAACCTAAAGAATTGACATATGCAACTATACCCTCCTGAGCGAGCTCGTTTGACAGTCATGGTAGCGCTTAAAGACAACTTTTTGTATAGATTTAAAAAAAAAAAGAGTGCAGGGAGAAAAAGGTTTGAAAAAGTGGGCTGGTGGAAGCTATGATTGTGAGAGAGTAGATGAGGGAGACGGTGGAACAGGCCTGGCATCCTTCGTGGTTCCATTTCTCCAGTCTTCTCTACTGAACCATGTTTGCACAACGCTGGGTGACTTTAGGAGTCTGACGACCCTGTTCAGGATCCTTTGAAACCCTGTGCCACAGGGCACCTACTATATGAGGTGGCCTTCCAGTGAAGTTTCAAGGTTGTCTTTTACATGTCATTTCTATTCCAAAAGCTACCTTTGGAACAAGTCTGGCTTTGAAGACGCATTTGAGTAGAGAAGCCCAGTATTGAGGTTTGCAGTAAAAGCCAGCCTTGGCCCAAATAATGTGCAGTGTGAATAAAAATCCACATTTGTAGGGCACTTAACTACTTTGGTAAATCTGCTTTAAACAGCATGCCCGTATTAAGACAGAACCAGGCCTGAAGTTACGTTTTTTGAATTCTCAAATGATACTTCGACAACTAGACTGCTTTTGACCAATGAGTGTATTGGTTTGACCCCATTAACCAGCTAGTTTCCTATGAGATACTTAACAAAGACCCTCTGAACACATAAAATACAAAAGACAGCTGGATTGCCTTTGCCTTACCAGGGATTTAAGCCATGCAGAAGGACAATTTCGTCTACATAGGTGTTAAATGAACCTATAAATCTTTAAATAACCATGAAACAGTATCTAACAGGATTTCAATTTTGTTTCAAATAAAGTTTCTTTTTGGTTCCAAGTCTTTCATCTGCTATATAAAATGCTTCTGTCATTAGGAAAAAAAAAAGGGTTATTTTTATGGTAAATACCAACAAAGTGCAAAAAATATGATGATTTCAACAGAGCAGTTCTAGGTAAACAGTCGCTGTTTTATTCATGTGGGTGAACAATCCTCTAAGTTTCAAAGATCAGTAAGCCCCCAAAGGCAAAATTGTCTCCAGGTGTATAGAAAAATTCTACAAAATAACAATTTTCTATGGTGCTTAATCAAAGGGATTGTGAAATTGCGAGCTGAGCATGGCATTTGGACGGGATGCAGCCTGTAACAAGATGCAGATACAAGGAATTCTTGGGGGTAGGCGCTGGATGCCAAAAGCCTTAATTTACTCTGATACAGACACATGATGCAGTGTCAAGTGCATGAATGTGGCTTAGTGCAAGTAATTCTTTTGAGTCACATGTGCTTTTGAGTGGTTTTAGGGTAAAATGGGTGAGAAAATGGAAGGGCAAATAAGGTATAGAGAGATGACAGAAGTAAATATGTAAAACTCAGTATCTAAACTTCTTTGTGTTGAGAATATCATGTTCACACTGGCACTGGCAGGTGCTGCCACTGATGTCAGGGTGCAATGAGTTTAGGTTTGCACAATAACTTTTGAAATTCTTGCCATAAAACATCTCGATAACAAACCCCATTTTGAACCAATCACAGTTTGAAAAAGGAAAATATGATAGATTTTTCTTCTGTATTACCATACGAGTGATTTATTAAGGAAAATTAATAAAATGCAACCTGCAAATGCTACATAAATAGTTGGGGTTTTTTCTAATGCAAATAGTAACATTTCCTCTCTGGCTAATGTGTGTGTTATCATAAAAACACACTTCCTCTACGGTAAAATTCTAATGAGAAATTTCTGGAGTTTTGCTTTTTCAAAATAAAAAAACTCATCACATCTATATCAATGTTTAATTTACACTGGCATAATTTCACAAATATCTGTTTTACTTCATCACTCTTCATTAAAAGTATTTCCAAAAATTGATGTGGTCATTCTATAGATAGATCCATCAGCAAGACAGCTCATATAACAGTGTTGAGGCTTGATTATAAAGCTTCATAGCAGCATTTGCCTGCTCAGAAAATCTCAAATAACCTTAAAAATCTTCTGTGTGTATTTCTGTGTCAACTACCTGCTCTGATACACAAGATTGTTCCACATTCCTTCCAGCATCAGGAATTAGTGGTTTAAGGAAGCAGCGCTCTCAAACAAGAGCCACCTGAGGGGTGCTGAGTTGCCCATGAGAGAATGATATGGAACAAATAGGAGACATGGGCTTCACACTCTCTTGAATAGGTGGCAATTGTGCAGAATAAAAGAAACTGCCATATGAGGAACAGCGGAATAAGGTAGGACTTTTCTGACTCCAGGTACAGGTCAGGACGAGTGTGGTTTAGATCAATAAAGTAATGAGTGATATGAGGTGGGTGGATAGAGTGAGTATCTCTAGTTTCAAAACAGAAAGGAGTTTTGTCCACACAAGGTGGGGTTAAGATGTGGAACAAGGATACAAAAAGTTTACACGGAGTCAAGGGAAGACTTGACAAGTTCATGGAATGGAAATCCATTAAAGATTATCATATATTTTTACATTTTTACTAACATCAAATAAATTCTGCAGGCAGAAGCCATGTCTGTCTTGAGAATTCGGGAGGATGGAAGAAATATTCCTTGGCAGAAATACCGCTTTTGGTTGGTTTTGTACTCTTCCACAGAAAGATGCTTTTAGATATTATTGGAGACAGACTGCCTTTGGTCTCACCCTGTGTGGTCACTCCTCTATTCTTATCGTTTGCAATAAAATATTAGGTAAGGTTCATCTCATAACACTAGTCAACTAAGAGTTACCTGCATGCTATAACGTATTTATCAAGATTCTAACCAGGGAAAGAGACATGCACCAGAAAATGATTTATTCTTCTTATTTTAGGAAGGGATGAATCATCAATCAGAGATGTCTGTGTGTCTCTGCTAACCACAGACAGCCAAGGACAAATTGCTTAGGCAAGTTGAACACATGAACATGATATCACCATCACACATACATGAAACAACATTTTGAGGTTTGTCTTTCTGACAGATTGCAACCTCCATTGTATTTTATAGATGACCTGTTGCTTGCAATCCCCCTGCAACATTCAGTTTGTTTTAAAATCACAGAATCACAGAATGGTAGGAGTTGAAAGGGCTCACTGGAGATCCCCCAGCCCAACTCCCCTGCTAAAGCAGGTGCCCCCAGAGAAGGGTGCACAGGGATGCATCCAAGCGGGGTTGAATCTCTCCAGAGAAGGAGACTCCACAGCCTCTCGGGGAAGCCTGTGCCGGGGGTCGGGCACCCTCACGGCAAAGAAGTTGTCATGTTCAGGTGGAACTGCCTGTGCTCCAGTTTGTGCCTGTTGTCCCTTGTCCTGTTGCTGGCCACCACTGAAAAGAGTCTGGCTCCACTTTCTGGACAGCCACCCTTTAGATATTTATCAGCATCGGTCAGATCCCCTCCCAGTCTTTTCTTCTCCAGGCTAAACAGAGAAAATATTATTTTAGATCGTATGTGTCTCATGAGGCACTAAGTTCTAATCTAATAAGGGCAGTCAGTCTGGGATGTAGTAAACATGATAAAGCCTAGAACCCTCCTAGAAACCCTGTGAATCGGTAGTTAAGGACCAGAAAAATCAGTTTCTTCATAAGAAATAAGAAGGTTCACCACTCCTATAGGCCATTCATGTAGAATGGATTCACTGGGTTGTAATATGAAGAAAGGGCATGAATCCCTTCTCTTAATCTTCCAGATAGGATGACCAGTTGCCAAACTAACCAACTGTAGATGAAAGTCTTCATGTCGTCATTGTGCTCAGTATTCTCTGAGCACAATCCACAGAATGACTAGACCAGAATGTGAGTCACAGGTTTGGCCAGCCCACTTTCACTCAACAATTTTCTGCAATTACAAACTGCTTATAGAGCACTGAGCACACACAGGGCCTGCCAGAACGTTTGAGATAATCACAAGGTGTAGAAAGCTCCTGTGGATCTTGTGGGCACTGAGATTCAATGAGCCAAATCCAGTCCTATTGTGCCGGCATATATCCAAAAAGAGACCTGAAACAACATGAGATGCAGAAGATCAAATGCCTCTTCCTTAACTTGTGCACCCCAAACCTGACACCTTTCTAATTACTGGATTGAGATATGCATTTCTAAAAGTAAACCACCTGTCCTAGATACCTGCCTTAACGTGACTTACCTTGGAATTTCTTCCCTCTTCCTGTTGATTTTAAGGAAGGCAAGGCAACCACCTTAGATTCTGGCATGTTAGAGGTTGATGTCTAAACTAGGGGCTGGGAGGAAAAACATATTAAGAAAACAGTGAGCTGGGATTTGATAACCAGCTGCCCATTTCAAGAGCTTCACCTTGACTTTTAGGTCTCCAAAACGGTTTTCTATAGATAAACTGTCTCTCTCATATTATGAAACTTCTCGTAATCTTTTTTTTTTCCTCCCTACAGACAGTTACCAAGCCTGTGAGTATTGCTCTTTATGATCCTCTCATGACTGTCACCTTTTTGGCATGCACTCACAGTGCTTAAAAAACACGTGTCCTCTTCAATAAGGAGATAATGGGATTTGATGAACCCTGTGAGAAAATTGCAGAGGGGAAAGAATCAGATTCCGATTGCCTAATTTTCTACCAAATACAGGCAGACAAGATGCATTTGTATAAAATGTTACCCATAATTGTTATCCAGGCCATGACAAAGCAATAGTGGGAACAACGTTTTTCTTATGGCAACTGAGACCATTCCTGGAAGATCAGAACAGGCCAAGAGAGAGGCTCTGCGGGACATCTGTGGGCTATCAATCGCATTCATACCCAGGGAGTATTTAAACTCTGGTGTGAGTATGCACAAAAGGTAACAGGATTCAGTCCACCATCAGCGTGACTGCCAGCTACAGTTTGCCTCTTACAATAAGAACTGTGATTGCAGTGTCAGAAGTCAACTCTAAATCAGAAAGTACAGTCGCTGTTAAACAACCTCTTACCCTTGAAGAAGATGACGTGATCTGTAAATTCAAGTTGGACAGCCAAGGTAGAAGGCAGAGCTGTAAATCAGAATGGACTTTTTTTAGAATAATTACCTGACACAACATCACAAATGAAATGCAAATGAGTCAATTCGTCCCATTACATCCTTAAATTACTATTTGAGTTGAAATAATGCAGTAGTTTATTTAATTTTATTAAGCCTTTGAGTATCAGACATATAACATTTAGCCATATGAAATCAGAAAGATAAGAGATGTTAAAATGTGCAAGGGTATGCAAAAAGATCATTGTTGTGTCTTGGGATAATAAAGAAATCCTTTAAACAAGAAGCTGAAATTTGTCAACATCTATCTAAATACATACATTTGGCGGCATTACCGAGCTGGTCCCCGCATTATGCAGAGTCTCCTGGGACAATTCTGGATATATAAAAAAGCTAGCTGCAAAAAGTTTTTGAGGGATGTGAGAAGTGCTGTACACTGATAGACTCTCTTATCAAAAAGAAATCTGAGAAAGAAAACTTGATTATCAGTATTGCTTATCTTAGTGGGGAGAAAACCCCAAACACAAAAAAGTCCTTTAACTCAGGAAGGGAAATATTAGTGAGAAACAACAGATGGAAAAATAAAACTAGAGGTATTCAAATTGCCAGCAGAACATACATTTTTAAAAGTCATGCATGCTTCCAAAAGAGGCAACAGATTTTCCATCTTTGGCTATCCACAGATCCAGATTAGATGTGTTTCTGGAAGCGGTGCAGGACAAGTGGGTGAATTCTCATGAGCTTTGTTTTGCAAGATGTCAGATTGATCGATCTGTTGGTCCCTTCTGGCCATTAACTGTGTGTTTATTAATCACAGAGAAATTATTAAATTCCCAGAGCCCTGACCCAGCAACGTGCAGAGCCCAATTAACAATCTGTGCTGGATTATCTGGGATCATTCTCATTCTGTGATTAGTCTAACTCTGTGGGCCAAAAGAAATATATGTTCATAGCTCACTCCTCCAAACACTGGAGCAGCATTTCAATGTGAAGTTTCATGTTGGCCTTCTTATTGAACTTATAGCTTTTCTCTATTACTTTTTTTTCCATTTCTTATCATAAAGGGTTATTAAGGGTTGTTCATGATTGGATTACAGATTAACTTTGACTCTTATAGTCAGATTTTCCTCTTTATTTCTATTTTGGCTGTTAGCAATGTTTAAAAGAAGTGTTTCTCTACATTTGGGAAAAAAAAGAAAAGGTTGAGGAAGAGTCCCAAGAAAATCTTGTGCAGTGCCATGTTTAATTGAAAATTTAGGAGTATTTTTGTACCTTCTCTATTATAATCAGATACTTATTAGCAGTGGCCAGAAGATGGATGAATCCTTTCTGGTTGGACAGCTACCATTTTCTCCATCAGTAACTACAAATTTCTGTCAGATAGTATCCCACAGCAGAAAAAGTTTCCTGTGCAACTGCTGCCAGAAATCGCAGTTTTCAAAGAAATGCAAACCACCAGTGGACACAATCTTTTCTATCAGCAGATTCCCTCTCCAGAAGGCAAAACCAACTTCCTCAGCAGCTGCACATCTATGCTATAGCTCTGGGAAATGCCTCCTGATACCTCTGTATGCTTTCTCCAAACCAGCTTCATTTTTTTTTTTTTTAAAGATATTGGAAATTAATTCAGTGATCCTCTACTGTGGAATATTTTTAGCTGCTAGGTACATGAGTTGTAAAATAGAAGAGCTGCTGAGTTAGATCACCTAAAACACCATTCATTCACTCCTCCAGCACAGCTTGCTATCCTCTTATTGTTGCACGTCACCCTTTTTCTACCCAAACCAATACAATGAGTGTATTTGCAGGATATTACTGAGATGCAGACCCTTTCTTCCTGCCCAGAGGCATCTCTTTGTGATGCCCACTTGGTGGACCACTCCAACACTAAGGATGACTGCAAGGTCTTCTCGCCCTGGGCATTGCAGCCCTGTCAACACAGCAAACTGTTAGAAACGCAGGGCTGCAGAAGCAGGTGGATAAAAGTTTGTGTCATTTCTGTTGCAGAATTTCATTGTATGACGTATAAGACTCTTGAAAGTTTTATTCCTGGAAAGTTCATCTGTGACTGAAAGACTAGAAGGAGAGGGATTAAAGAAATATCCCCAAACCTGTGGGCCAAAGATGTAGTATAGAATTCAAACAATGTTTCAGAGGCAATCACATGTAGATGCATTTCATGGAAAAGTATTTATTTTTTGAATAACCACATTACTCAAAGCTGTTTAGCAACAGGCAGGATGGAACTGCCTCAAGCATAAACAGAAGACATTGAAATTGGTTGTTATATCCCTGCAATGCATTTAGTAGACTGTAAAAATGATAAAGCTAAGTCAAATGAAATATGAAGCAGAACAGTTATGGAACAAAATCTAGACATATCAGGCTACACCCTTCAGTCTCTACTTGGGAAAAAGAGAGGAAGTATGTGGCTGATTGAAATAATAGTTTCACTTCAGTGAAAGGTGCCAGGTTGATTGCCAGATTTTCTTTCTGTACATTTTTTCTTTGCTAAAAGCATTTCTAAAGCACTTCTCACTGTGGCAGAGAGGGTGGTCCATACTAACATGTCTTTTTACATTCCCCAAGTCAAGAATACAGCAATACTTTGTTGCTGGCCCATACTTGTGAGCTGTGGGCAGTGACTGTACTCCTGGCAGATAGGACTTTATGTCTGATGTGCACTGCACGGTGGCCAGTGGGTGACCAAAGCCAGCAAGAGTCATAGGAGCCCTAGAGATGTGGAATGTAACCGAACAGCTCCCATGCCGGCAGCTTCAAGGATGATGCTGATAGGGGATATAGTATTGGATGATTGATGTTCACTGTTGCTTACATTATTTTCTACCTCATGAAAGTTTTTCTGCTATGGTCACCTGAGTGTCACCATAGTTTCCACCACTAAGTTCATTCCAATTTCTACGATGGGTGACTTACAGCATATATCAGAAGCATGAACATATTTGCTTACAAAGGTGTGCCTGAGTGACTGTTTCTTCATAGCATGCTCAGATCCATTGCCATAAAATGTTGGTAATATACTATCCTCTACCTATGGTAAGATNGCATGAAAGTTTTTCTGCTATGGTCACCTGAGTGTCACCATAGTTTCCACCACTAAGTTCATTCCAATTTCTACAATGGGTGACTTACAGCATATATCAGAAGCATGAACATATTTGCTTACGAAGGTGTGCCTGAGTGACTGTTTCTTCATAGCATGCTCAGATCCATTGCCATAAAATGTTGGTAATATACTATCCTCTACCTATGCTAAGATCTTCAGTGGCATTTTTATCCCCGCTCAACCTTGACAAAGCATTTGAGCAGCATGCAGAGGTTGTGTGTAATGCTAACTACAAAACACAAAANTCATTCCAATTTCTACAATGGGTGACTTACAGCATATATCAGAAGCATGAACATATTTGCTTACGAAGGTGTGCCTGAGTGACTGTTTCTTCATAGCATGCTCAGATCCATTGCCATAAAATGTTGGTAATATACTATCCTCTACCTATGCTAAGATCTTCAGTGGCATTTTTATCCCCGCTCAACCTTGACAAAGCATTTGAGCAGCATGCAGAGGTTGTGTGTAATGCTAACCACAAAACACAAAACTTATCTTAATGAATCACAGAATCATAGAATCATATAACACTTTGAGTGGGAAGGGACCCTTAAAGGCCATCTACTCCAACCCTTCTACAATGAGCAGGGACATCTTCAACTAGATCTTGTTGCTCAAAGCCCCATCCAACCTGACCTTGAATGTTTCCAAGGACGGGGCATCTACTCCACCTCTGTTGGCAACCTGTGCCAGTGTTTCACAACTCTCATTGTAAAATACTTCTTCCTTGTATCTAGTGTAAATCAACCTTTTTTTAGTTTAAAACCATTACCCCTTGTCCTATTGCAATGAATCTTATCAACTTTGCTTCTGTTCCAGCAGGGACAGAAAAAGGTAGTTATCTACAGATAAAATCTTTGGCAATTGTCTATACTATATTTTTTTAATCCTAAAAGCTTTATTTCTCAGTTGTTTCTTTCCAGTTCCGGGAAGCTGGTTACTGAGAAAACAGTTATTTAAGAGATGATTCTTTCATCTCGTGTAGCTGACAACCAACCCTAGGCACTTACAACTGTGGGATAGAATTCCACATATAGCATACAAAAATTATGGTTAGGTTTATGCAGACAGAAGTATTGGCAACCATGAAATGTTTTTTTCTTTGATCTTTTTTGTTGTTTACCACCTTTCTCAGAGATTTAATTCAACTTCTCAATCAGAATCTGGGTCTTTAAAGGTGATCAACACATGGAAGGATCTTCCATGAGGCTCTGCAATGTCTAGGAAAATAATAAAGTGCCTGAAACGGTTTCCATATGTGGTGTTCTTTTCTGGAGTGTTTCTCAACCTGAATAATGTCTTATCCTCTAGGCGATAGACATACTTGTGAGAAAACTGCATCTCCCCAGGAAAAATTGTATTAACATTGTAAGTGTTGAAGCAAAAGGTATTTTAACACAATAACTGAACACAGACAGCAATTAGTTTCCTTCCCTTCTTCAAGGGTTTTTCATATTAATCCCATGAGGTTTTTGCATTTACCTGTTTTGTTACAGATCATTCTGCCCCATTTAAAACAGCCTTCAAGGCATTTTTAGAAAGCTATTACTCAATGTCAGGCTTGCAAAGATATTACAGGCACTGAGTATTCAGCACCCACAACAAAGATTGCAGCAAATAGGTCTGAACTGTTAGGAGATGCGAAGAGAAAGCATTAGCAATGGGAAAGCAGCCAAGCTTCTCAGAGGAGGAGAGGTAATTCTTTGATCATTGTCGTTGCAGTTTCCGAAGCCAGGTTGTGTTTGTAACAAACATGCGAGTTGATTTATAAGAAAGCCAGAGGATATTTTACCATGCATTCTGTGAACTTAAATTTATAAGGTACAACTAAGAAATAGGACTATTGCAATTATCGTATTGGGGTTATTACATTTTCATTTTCTTGCAAAACCACTCCCTTTCAGGATCTCTTTTCTATTCTCTCTCTTTAATGCTCACCTTTCTCTTTGAATCTAGTACAGAGGACGCACAATGGAAAGATTGTTTTTTCCTTCACAAATTAATTCACTCCAAGTCTTCTTCATTCAATGCCAAATCAGCTTGTCATGCTAGGAATATCTGCACAAAATGCGAATGGGTTCTAATTGGCTCTTTGGAGATCTTGTGAAGAATTGAAGTAAGGAGAGGCTGCTGTCCTCTTGAGGCTTCTTTCCTGCCACTAGTCCAGGACGTAAATAAAACCGTAAAATAACAGCGGTGTGTTGAATCACTGAGTTATGAATCAAGAGAGAGCGTGCATGTCAGCAGGTTAGAATGTTAGAAGAGAAAATGGGTATACCCTGTATCCGGGACTCCTGGTGCATTCTCATTTCTGGACTCTATCAGTAATGAAATTACAAATAGTCCAAAACATTTTGGATTGGACAGTTTTACAGACAACCTCAACAAGTAACATTAACATCCATAAAATGTCAGATTTCCCTCATGGTAGCTAGCTAAGTATTTGGGGAAAAACAGTGAACATGGTGTTATCATACGCAACAGCCAAATCTGAAGAGATATTGAGGTTCCTAAATCCCATGTATTTTAGCAGCTCTTAAACGTTTCCCAGGCTATATTTCTTAATACATTAGAGCTCATATTTCCATTTCTGTGAAATAGGAAAGCACAAACCATTCTTATCATTTGAAGTTTCTGTTTAGAAATTTTAAAAATGGATGTTTTCAAATTCTCTGCAGAAGTAAGGAAAACACAGAGAAGATTGTTTAACAAAAATTAAATCAGGACTTAAAATCTGTGCAATTACAGATGTCCTGTTTTCAGCTCTTACCAAGTTTAACCAAGTAAGTCTGAGAAACGGAGGTTTGGAAGAGATGAGTGTGCTGATGGGCTGGAGACAGGGCTCCTGCCTCTGCCTTAGGAAATTTGGATTTTCCAGGTCTCTTCAGTATAGTAGGTCTGTCTTCA
Organism: Steatornis caripensis; assembly: GCA_013398225.1. Taxonomy (NCBI): domain Eukaryota; kingdom Metazoa; phylum Chordata; class Aves; order Caprimulgiformes; family Steatornithidae; genus Steatornis; species Steatornis caripensis. The sequence continues at coordinate 386,738 of VZSC01002193.1, read as the reverse complement.
GGCCATCAGTCCTGGAAAGCTGATCTCCCAATTAGACCCCAGCAAGAGCTGTCAGAAACTCAGGGTTTGGCTGGGAAACTGGCAGGTTTTCAGCATAGGTTTGATACAAATGTTTCACCTTTGATTAAAATTTCTTATCTCAAATAATACCTGATCAGCAATATTTGTCAGAATTCTTATGAATTAAACATTAAGTATATCATATATTATATCTTCTATAAATTGTCGTGATTGATATGTAAAAGTTGCTAGGGACAGCCAAATATCTGTGTAGTTTTCATGGATATTTCTTTCCAATCACATTAATGTATTGAAAAGCTTGAAAAATCCTTAAAGATGAAAAAGCATCTTTTCTAGAATGGACCTTCTTACTCTGCTTTTCTTTTCAGATAACACTAAATCCACCATCCAAGTAAAGTTCCAGGGGATATAGACTTTAGCAAGAGAAAAAAATGTGAATAAATGTACAGTAGTGTGTCAGCCCTAGCATCTGCAGAACTATCCCATTGGCAGAAGTGGTTGCACGTTATGGAGACATTTAGCTACATGTAAATTTTATTTTTGTTTTCTTGTGATTCAGGAGCTGTTACTTTCATTAAGGCCAAATATTGCACTGAGAATTACGTGGCAGTTAATGGGGTTGCTCCTCAGGTTTCAAAACCAGCCAAGCCAAACTCATAGCAGAAGGAAGAAGCTCATACTACCCCCTCCCTAAATCTGGTCACAGTATTTGTAATACGCCATATTTCTATAAACAGACTCCTGCATTTCCCAAATTCACCTAAATCCTGTGGTCACTGCAAATCCTATATTGTTGTAAAATAATAGCGTTCCTTACTTTTGCTAGACACTCAAGTGAGGTTCATGACCATTTCCAAGTAACTGCAGGACATTTATTTGCATAAAAAAGGGATTTGGCTTCACCAAGGTATTGGCTCTGCTACTGTTAGTTTCCACTCTTTCTCTGCAGCACAGCTGCCACCATGCTGAGACAAGGGAGATGTGATCCAATACCATTCGTGATTCTGAATGCAAGCTTTCAAACAAGCTCTAATGCAATCCAATTACGTGAGGTGGGAAACCAAAGCAGGAATCTTGATTAGCATTTACACACATTAACATTTACAGTAGACCAGACACGGTAATAAGCTGTTCCCAAAATAAGCGAATGACGTGCATGGCACATGTAAAACAGTGTAGCTGATTAAAATCTTGCAGCTTCATTGCTAGTGTCTACACGTTAAAAGTCAGCTCCCAAATTCTGCTACTCCATTCTCATTCATGCCATGGTATTGCTTATGCTTGCTGCTTGCTACAAGGAGAACCGTGACAATGCTTTAGCTACATCCTCGCTGATTTCAATGGAGCTTTACAAAAAGCTATAACATGATGTGTTTGTATGTGGTTTCTATTACTATTGTGCATATTACGGGCCATCAGACTGATTTAAGCAGGTATTGTACCTGGTATGGAAGATTTCATGGAAAGGTCTATGAGGGGTAAGAAGATAGGATTTTACCTTTTGCTTTCCTGTGCTACCCACTGAATCACATGCAAGTTTCTGGTTTTGCTATATTCCACTCATAGACGGAACTTAGCACTATGTTGCATGCACCTGTAGATGGCACCTTGAGCTAAAAATCACATTTCATGTTTTAATATGTTTGTCGTAAGTCCTAAGAGATGCAAGGACTTCCCTGCTTCTTACCCCTTGGGCAGTTATCTGCCAGTGCTTGCCCCTGCCTCCATTTTTGACATCTGGTGTTTGGACATTTGTGGCCTAAAAGCTTAAATTGAGCATTCAATAGCTACACCATTAGTGGGACACAAAATCACACAATGACAGAAGAGTTGAGGTTGGTTTAGACCTCTAGAGATCATCTTGTCTAATCCTCCTGTTCAAAGCAATGTCAGTTAGGATAGGTTGCCCAGAGTCATGTCCAGTGGGATTTGAATATTTCCATGGATGGAGACCCACAAGACCTCTGGGCAAACCTGTTTCAGTGTTTGATCACCTTCACAGTAGAAAAGTTTTTTCTTGTATTTAAATGGATTTTTTTGTGTTTCAGCTTGTGTCCTTTTCTTCTTGTCCATTCAATGGGCACGACTGAGAACAGTCTGTCTCCCCTCATGAGGTACTTATACGTGATATACGTGTTGATAAGATCCACCTTCCCCCAAGCCTTCTGTTCTTGAGGCTGAACAACTCCAGTGCTCTACCATGGCAGGGGCTCCAAAACCTTAATCATCTTCAGGCCCTTTACTGGATTTTCTCCAGTATGCCCATGTCTCTCTTGTGCAGGAGAACACAGAACTGGACATGGAGACAAGGTTTCACCAGTGCTGAGTAGGGAGGATTCTCTATGTGGTACCCTGGACTGGACCATTTTAAGAGTGGGATAGGGCAATCATACCTTCACATATGCCTAAAATTAACCCGTGGCCAAGCCATTAGCTAACAGGATAGAAAGTCTTTACTCTGCAGTGAACCTTGTACATGTCCTTAGAACTGTCATGTTATGTTGGACTGGGCTTGCTTTTAAGGGAATTATTCTTAATCTAGGCATTTGCATTCCACTAGTTTTCACAAAGACATTTCCATCCAAAATACTCATTTCTACTAAATGCCAGTCAAGGATTTTGCAGCTATTTCCTCTTCTTGGGACATACTGCCCTCTAGGTTCAGTCTAAATGGGACAAGATCTCTTCCATAGCAGCTGAGGAAACGGCCCTTCAAGAAGATTTACTCACCAGGCTTTGATACTCACACCATTGCTATTCTCAGAGTAAGGTTCCTTGGGAAGAAAGAGAAACCTCTATGCTGAGGCAAACTTTTCAGCTCAGAGTGCTACCAGCCTGAAATATCTTCTTGCAGGTTGGTCATAGAGGAGTCAACCCGGCCCAAATTCATGCGGGCTTAGGCTGTGTTATTTATGAAACTTCCTAATATCTCTACGACAACACTTTTCCCCACAGTCTTTTAAAGACTTTTAATTTTTCCAAAATGCTGCAATAGTAGAGTCTGCTCATATTTTCTCTTTTGGTTTGAACATAACACCAGCTGTGTTAATGAGTAGGAGGAAGATATGCTGTCAATATGGCATTGCTTCCACTAGTGATGAACCAAATAAATTAAATTAATTTCCAGAATCTTTGCCCATTTCTATGAGTGTGGAAAATTTATTATTTCTGAGCAACTTCTTTTATGTCTATAAGAAGATACTGAAATTTCCTAATGATGGCCAAGAACTGAATTCTGACACAGTTTCTTCAGTCTTGTAGTTTTATATGTTATTATTTTTGAATCCAAACCTGTATATCTTTCAGGGAATCTCAGAGAAACCCAATCAAAACAATGTCCTTGACAAATGCCCAGGTATACAAAACCTGGAACTACGTTTTGCAAGTTCAGTCCTTCCCTTTCCTGCATTTCTTCCATCTTGGTGTTTTTTGGGGCATTGTTTGAGGTTTTTTTAATCGCTGCAGTGAGAACAGACCCATAAATTCAAAATTCCTGGTGAAATTCCACACTTCCAAATTCTCTGGCATTTTCTGAAAAATTTAATCTATCAGAAAAGCTTTTCCCATTGATTTACCTCACAAGTGTGACTTTTGAGAGACTAAGACTTAGGTATGATCTGAATAGTAAAGATTAATTCTATTTTTCTTGATCTAAACCTAGTGATGAGAAATAACAAAAATCTTCTATTGAAGTATTAAATTTCAAGTACTAGTCCTTTTTCTTTTCTAAACAAGTGGCTTAGAAAAGTGATTCTGTCTCTGTTGCCTTTTTGTGTTTAAGGAAGGGATACCAACATATTTAGATGGTTCAGTTTACTTTTGGTTTTTCATAGAAACCTCTCCTTCAGGTAGCTTTTCTGTGGTATGGACATGAATTCAATGACAGATGCAAACAATAGGATCAGGAAAGAATCAAAAAAATTTAATAATACTTCACAAGAGGCAAGTGCTCCCTTATAAAGTACTTCTTTTTAAGGATATGGTCAAACAAGGACACTCAGAAAGCAAACAACTTCCAACAAAGGCTATGCCTGTGGTTAGAGAAAACAGCTGGATGATCGTTCATTAGTTTTTCCTGGGAGCTGTATGAAATGCTGACTTTCACATCTGTGCAGTGTGGGCCCAAAATTTCAGTCCTATCCAACAAAATGACTTTTTCTAGAATTCCAGAACTTGTTTTCTGATCCAAATTGCACTTTGCAGCTCACAAAATGTGCTTGCACCATGTTTCCTCTCCTAGAGACACTTGAGAAATGTCCAATATTTCATCTCTGGTGAGACTTTCTAAACTCAAAGTCATGTCTGCTAGGAAGGGTATGGGACCATTGGTCACTGTGAGTCACCTCTGTACATTTGGATTCTGGAAAAGACATTTTATTTGCAAATGGGGCTGAAACTATCCTTGCCGTTCTCAAGTTGATGAATCGTATTCAGGCTCTGAGTATCTGCAATTTCCATGTTGCTGTCATTATCAGATGCCCATTTGTATTTAACAGTGTGAAAAATTTCAGCGAAATGAGTACTGAAAAGCACCATAAAGGAGAATAGAAGACTCAGAGTTAGATTGAAATGCATGGCTAGGACACTATTTTCTATTCAGTTTTAGCTTCCTTTTTCTTTTATTTCTGGGAAATTGCAGCAGTACAGGTTGGGGCTTGACCTGCTGGAGAGCAGCTTTGAGGAAAATGACCTGGGAGTGCTGGTGGACAACAGGCTCACCATGAGCCAGCAATGGCCCTTGGGGCCAGGAAGGCCAAGGGCATCCTAGGGTGCATTGAGAAGTGTGTGGCCAGCAGGCCGAGGGAGGTGATCCTCCCCCTCTACTCTGCCCTGGGGAGGCCACATCTGCAGTGCTGGTCCAGTTCTGGGCTCCCCAGTTCAAGAGAGATGGGGAATGACTGGAGAAAGTCCAGTGGAGGGCAAGGAAGATGATGAGGGGACTGGAGCATCTGTGCTGTGAGGACAGGCTGAGACCCCTGGGTCTATTCAGCCTGGAGAAAAGACTGAGAGGGGATCTGATCAGTGCTGATCAATATCTAAAGGGCGGGTGTCCAGAGGATGGGGCCAGACTCATTTCAGTGGTGACCAGCGACAGGACAAGGGGCACTGGGCACAAACTGGAGCACGGGCAGTTCCCTCTGAACATGAGGAAGAAGTTCTTTCCCGTAAGGGTGATGGAGACCTGGCACAGGCTTCCCAGAGAGGCTGTGGAGTCTCCTTCTCTGGAGAGATTCAACCCTGCCTGGACGCGTCCCTGTGCCCCCTGCTCTGGGGGCACCTGCTTTAGTGGGCGAGTTGGGCTGGCTGAACTCCAATGAGCCCTTCCAACTCCTGCCATGTTGTGATTGTGGGATTCTGTGAAAGAGTCTTGTAAAATAGCTTATGTTTACTCTGGAAAGGAATTGAATACCCTAGTCATATAGTTTGACTAAGATTGTTGTGTGGAAAAAGAATTTGTGTACTGATTAACCAGCTAATTGCTTTTTTATGAATTTTCATCACATGTTCTGCTGGCCATGTTGCAATCTCACTTCAAAATGCTGTGCTTTTCCTCTGCCTGTGAGTCATTTGTAATAGTTACAAAATCACAGCTTCCTGCTACTGGTTGTGAAAATGTTTTCTGAACAACTTAAAAAAATGCCTTAAAACACAGCTGTTTCTTTTTAAATGTTCTCTCTGTATCCTTGCCCTATCAAACCGAAAAAAGCAACTGAAGTTCAGACTCTCTGTGTTCACCAAAGCACACTCATACTTCCAATATTGAGTTAAACAATGAGATTTTGCAAGAAGAAAAGTTGACTGTTAATCTTACTAGTTTGACTTATTGCCTATACAATCGGGACCTTTCATCAGGTTCTGTCCATCAGCATTCTTAGCAAATCTACTTCTTAAAGAAGCTGTAGAAACAGCTATGAACACTAGAGACTTCACCACCAAGGCACTGAAGTTTTTTGCAAATCTCTTTTGTGCTGCTATAGGAAAGATTGTACTTCCCGCCGTCCACTCCTCTTGTCTCCCAACTTGCCTGTTTCCAAGTATAGTATACTCGTATGTCATAACAACACCATCTTTGTCTCTTTTCTACTGGGAATTTAAAATCTGAGAAGCAGGATGCTTATTCCCAAGGTCTATTGTAGTGTGTCTGTACTGAGCACAATAGTCAGGTTAGTGGATGAAGCGGTCTCAGGAAATAAGTGCCTGAAAAGAAGTATCTCACCATTATTTCTTTGGGTTAGGAAAGCTGCAGACTTGTCTTCATTGCTACAAGCACTGGTAACAAGAACTTCTGAGCTCTCCCAAGGGAAAAAAACTCTGAGGACAAGAATTCTCTGCAAGATCCACAAAGACGACTTAAACTCAGCACTGCCTGTTAGGCCTCCAGTTATCTGAGAGACTCAACAAATCTGAGTTAAGTGCCTGAGCTTCCTACACAGTACTGGGGGAGAAGGTGGCAGGTGTCAAACTGCTACAAAAGGGTTGTATTAAAAAGTCAGTAAAATTTCCCAGACTGTCATCTTGCCATATTTTGTTGCAGAGGCAAATCTAAAAGCTGGTGCGAAGCTAGGTTCGTTTTTAGCTCCTGTATCTTAAAAAAAAAAAAAAAAAAGGTACTAACTTGTGCTGATGCCTCCTACCTGCTGGGTCTGTGCCCGAGCCTGTGAGCTGCACATTATTGTGAAATGAGAATTTCTTGGACTTTCCTCTTCCAACTAGAACTAATTAAATATTACTTGGCAAAGGCACTCATGCTGGAATCTCCTGCTGCCTAGGAGAAACATCTGAAGCTGAGTTGCAGAGCAAATCTCAGTCTTGATTTGGCCTAGTAAATAATTAATGTTATAAGGGCTATATGAGAGACCTGGGAGCACGTTCCTGCTTCAAGGCAAACTGAGGTCCCTGCATTGAATATAAATTTACTGCTTAATTCAACTGAAGGTGAAAAGGCACTATTTCTTCTGACTGCTGACCTGTGAGGTTGGACTGGACTCTGTAGGGGATGTAGACTGGCGGCAGTGCAAAGGCGTACATGTGGGACAGCCCCATGTCCATGCAAGGTTAATTGTCAGGAATACATGGCAGTGCTGGAACCAAATACGTTTCTTTGCGCACGCCTGTAGCATGTCATGTGAAATCGTGAGCCTGAAGGTCTCTACCACTGCTCCAGTTGCTTGGAAATGTCTGAAGAGAGTGGACAGTCATGACACACTCTGTTGTCAGCAAAACCAGCCCTACTTCTGTCATCCCGTGTGCCAAGCCATGTGATCGATAGGCAATATTTGTGAAGACTGGGATGCTGGCAAAATAAGCAGCAGTGCAGTCACCATGCCTTCATCCTTTCCTCCTCCCTCATTGGCATTCAGGACTTTTCTCTGTGATCACTAGAGGGTTCTTTTTCCTGAAGTAGCAAAAGAAAATGTGCAAGGAAATAAATATTCCTTATCTTCTAGGAAAGGAGGGGGGGATATTTGGTTCAGCATCTGGCTTTGTTCTGACACAGACGTTTTTCCGCACATGAAATATGAGCGAAGAGTAAAGCTTTCTCTTCCTTCCTCCCACCATCTTGCAGAAAAGACAGGCTTGGCAGATATGTGCTTATCTTCAGAAAAGTTCACATGTGGGTTTGAGCTTTCTCCTATAAGTCACTTATTTTTGTAACCTGGAAGAAGCATTGTTATCTGTCCACTGGGCTTCACTTAGTGTTATGCTGCAGCAGGATATTGCAACATGTACCAGACAAGTGGTTTGCTATTTGTATGCTGCAGTAGTTCGTTGTCCATCCTCTCGTCTCTTAAAAAAACACACACATAGCTTGCCTACTCACCCAAAACTGTCTGAGCAGAAAGGTATTTAATGGCACCACAGCTCACAATTCCCCCCTGTGTATTAGGAGCTGTAGCTTCATTTCTTTGCAAGCCTCTCTGTAAAGAAAGGGGACCACTACGAAACGGTGAAGTAGAGCTTCCAGTAATTATTCCTTAAAACTTCACAAACTTCAAATGGTCTATAGCTTCCTTTATAGTGTCAGCAAAAATCTGGACAAGTAATAAATTGCAGATTAATGAATTGTGCTCAGCTTCCCTTAGTGTATTTTGCAAGCCCAAGGGACTTAATGACATGGGATCAAATGATATAGTTTTGTCACCTGATGAGCACATCTTTGTTTCATGCATTCACTTCCACATTTCATGTGTAGTGATCAAAGTGTAGAGAATTCCCACAAAGATCCCTTTACTGTGGCGAAAACAAAAAGGAGCAGAACAATTCCAAATATGAAAACGGTATTAAGGCTTCTTTGGCTTCAGCTAAATGAACCCTTCCTCTTGACTCATAGTAGCCTTGTAAGATATAATTACTTTTTATTAATCTCCATTTCTCTTGAAATCTCATCCACACATTTGCTTTCAAATGATGCAAATGTTTTTGCTTTGTGTGATTTTTAAAATCAAAATGGCTGTATCTTCATTTCTTCCCATTCTTGTTGTGGTGATTACATCAGACAATATTTGCCACATAATTAAAATTTTTTATACAGTTATTGCAAAATTAATTTTTTTTTTCTGTAATTGAGACTCGTCTGAAGTTGAGTATTTCTCTTGTTTGTCACTTCAGGAGCATTCACTATGAATGCAAAAATGGTTATTCAAGCCCATATACATTCTAAAATTTCTTTTGATGTTTGGTTTCAAAAAGTGGCTGCTTCTAATTCTTTAATGTTTATCAGATTCCTAGTCTCATTGTAAACCTCACTTCTGAGTTTCTTCTCTAATTTGAGCATTAGAAATGAACGTCACCTGCCCTTTACAGAAGAAACACAAAGAACAAATTACATGTTCACAGCAGGGTATAGAAGAAGCTTGGAATATTAAATTATACTGTGTATAACAGGCCATGAACATTTGAGTGCGAAACTGAAGAGAAAACATTATCTGCAAGATATGTCACAAAACATGATGTCAGATTTCCTGAGGAGCTTTGTAGAAATATCATACTAGCATAAAGTGCCAGATTTCTAAATGCCTTGGCCCATGGGAGTAAGCATTCAAAGTTGCAAGTAAAGCATCTGCAATCTGGCTTATATATTACTAAGAATAAAATGGCCATTATTTATGCTGTATGATGACTGTGGAATGAAAGCTGTTGGTTGTGTAACTGCCCTGGATTTTGTTCTGGTTTAACAATGCATCCCAGCATCAAATTGCTATCATTTGTGGATTTTATTGCAAGCCCTGGAGAAATCCACCAGAACTTAACAAGTAGGCAAAGTGAAAGAATTTCCAAAGCAACTGACTAATAGTGAGGTCCAAAAGAGTTACTAAATTAATTTCCTGCACGTTTGACAGCAGCGATGTGGACTCCTAAAAGAAGAGTACGGTAGTGCAGTGTTCCTTTTGTATTGCACCTTACCAAGTTTTCTGTCACGCGATCCCTAAAACCATCAAAACAAGAAAAATAATATATATTTTTAACCACCCTCCCCCCCCC
>VZSC01002193.1:338425-375649 GCA_013398225.1 Steatornis caripensis | reverse complement strand
TTTTTTTTTTTTTTTTTTTTTTTTTTTTTTTCTTTTTTTTTTTTTTTTTTTTTAGCAGCTGGAGATAATGATGGATGATGATAATTCCTTAGCACTGTGCTCATGTCTTTTTAAAAGATAACCAATATGGCTTTTGGTTTTGTTTTGGGGTTTTTTTTTTTTTTCTTTTTTCCAGTTATTGGGACTTCAGGTATGCATTCTCCAGAAAAATCACCAGCTGTTTGGAAGTTATTCCAACCAGTTCTGTTTATGAAGGTAACTAAACAATATAAAGTTAGATGGGAACTTTTAATATCTCCTACCACTGTCTACCAGTTTTCGATTTCTAGTCCTAGTTACCTCTTGGATTACCTGGGTTGGCCTTTCTGCTCTGTGCAAGTTTTAGTAGTGGTTCTGGCCAAGGCTAATTATTTTAGTGAAGGCTGAAGTAAAAAAGACATTAAGCATCACCACCTCTTGGCATTATCTGTTGACGACAACTACTTGCTGTTGAAGCAGGATGAAAACTAGTTGTTAATTTCAGAGAGTGCAGTCTCTTAGAAGACACTTAACTGAAAAGTAAAATTACTAAAAAGAAGATTTGTTCAGTCCTAGCTCAAACCAGGACACACTTGCTACTAATGAACCTTACAGTTGCCAAGACCATTTTTTTTGTGACTCTTGCTAATTTTCCCTTGTAATGTATATCAGCCTTTCTGATTTTCCTTTTCTGATTCAGTTTTCCTGGTCAAATTGCAGAAAAAAAAGGCTTTAGTCTAGTAACACATATTCGTTAATTTTTAACGTCAATACATTTAATTAAGGGTATCTGATAAAGTATTTTTGGAAAAGAAACATTTGAAGTATTAGAAAACAGATTCTGGTGTCTCTTGGGACATCTTTAGCATATGATCTGAGAAAAGTATAAGGTGACCTATGACTTTTGAACCTACCCCATCTAAAGAGGAGATTAGTTCGTTATTTTGAGTGGCTGAGATTCTGAGCATGTGTGTAATAATCATCCTCTGCCTAAAGCATTCCATAAACACTCTTCTATCTGAGTAAATATGAAAGGCATCATCATGCAAATTGTGATCCCAGATTACAATATGGTGCTTTCAAGCTCTGCATTTAGATTTCTTCACCTCCTGCTCTTCTTCTTCACAATCCCTTCTTAATTAAAATATATTTTTACAACAGAAAAGAAATTAAAAGTAAATGACATGTGAAAATGTTGCTTTGTTACATTAACTCCACAGATGGTGAAGGCCTACTTCATGGAATGTAAGTATAAACATTAATTGTTTCTTTTGCTAAATAAGACCTATCCTGATGGAAAGGGAATCATGTTGATACAAATATTTACAATACACAGACAGTCCTATGCATTGGGATAAAGTGGTTATTTTTTCCTCCTTGATCATCTTGAATATTAATTACTGATTATTACATGGGCCATGGCATTCATGGGGTTTTATTCCCTGATCTGCTGCTAACCTGCAAGATTTTCCTAGCACAAGTCATTCAGCATCTTTAAGCCACGGTGTATGCATTAGGAAAACGGGAATGAAACTCAGCTACTAGGGGAATGTTGTAAAGTTTTTGCAAAATCCTAACTGGCATGGTGTTACAAAATTGTGTATTCTGGAACAATTTTTCAGAGAAACTATAAGATAATTCATTAAGCAACAGTTTATCACTCCTGTAAAACACATAAATTAGAAATTTGCTTAGCTGCAGAGCACAGGAAAAGTTTCCAGTCTCTTCCATTGTCCCAAGCTTTGAACAAAAGAAACTTTGTTCATTTTCTTTGATATATTTTTGCACTCAGAAGATCACATATTTCCTTAATGCTGGGGTTTTTTGTGCAATGGATGTCTGACTTGGTCCTACTTGTACTGAATGCAATGCAAAACTCTCCCTTCCCTTTTCCACATGCACACACAGACACACACAAATCTGCTTACCAGAAGTCCTTGGCAAGGTCAATCAGCCATGTAGAATAAGTCATCTGAAATAAATTCATGTAGTGACTTACACTAGACTTGCATAAGTTGTGAAGGCCTTGAGCCAGAAGAAAAAGAAATAGAGACAGAAAGATCATGGAATAAGGAAGGATGGAAAAGATAAGAAACCTGAGCCATTTAAAGTATTTAGCCTTTCAGTGATCTTCTTGCTACAAAGCACCCCAAAATTAGGCTTGTCTTCACAAAAGTCTTTGAAGGAGCAATCAAAACAAAGGTGGTCTCAGAGCATAACCAATACACTGGCAGAACCCAGCATTTCTTGAAGTATAAATATATTTTCACTTTCTTTTGAAAAGTCTCTTTACCTCATTTACAGAAAACATCTGATTACCACATTCATCCTAATTGGAGCATAGTTCCATCTGTATCCTTCTGGGACTCCGACTCAGATTGCTCATCTTACAGGCAGCTCCTCAAATACTCACTGTGGGTCCACACACCAACCCCTTGCGAACCCACCAGAGAAAGGACATCCTAGTTCCATTGCCTGATGGCCTCTACAATTCAGATAATAACTGATTACTCAGTGCTTGTTCAGGTCTTCATACGGAAGCCATGAATACTTTCACCTCAAGGCTCAAAGAGGACATCTATAAGTGAACAGAGATACCTTGTGGAGGTCCTTATTCAATTCTCTCAGGGATCTGAGACGTCTCTGTCTTGCTCATTAGTTGCTTTTATTTTAAACTTCTCTGAGCTGATCAGATGATTGTTTGTTTTGGGCCTCATTCTGAAAGTTTTAACTTCTCCATCTGCTGCAGGAACTGTATGTACCTAACACGCCTCACTTCTGGGATCCATTCTGCAGACTGTACTTCTCAAATTAGTGTGCAGAAGGATCGAACTTACAGTATCTAAGATTTTTATTGAACAATTTCTTAATTTCTCCATAACAATTCCCTGATACTAAAAGATTGGGACAATAAATCTTCCTGTTTAAATATTGATGTCCCAGGACAGGGATGATACCATGCTTTACGAGTTCTCGGAAGTCAGCATAACATGGTTCTTAAAGCAGAATGGCAAAAGAGTATGTCATGAAGACAATTGATCTTAATTAAGAGTATAAACTTAGCTGTACAGAAAAAATGCCCAAAGCAATTTCAACTTTACCAAAAGTTTTGTTTATAAATGAAAAAGTAAGAACATTTTTTTTTTGTTTTACCACTGTTTAAAAAGAAGCATCCATTATAAATTAATCACATCAAAATATAAATTTCAATTTTAAAATTGAATTTAATTTTATAATTTAAGAAATTTTGTTTTTACATAAATAGAGACTGGGTCAATTTTCCAATTCAAAATGACTATGTGCTTTGCTTTAAACAATTTTTATATAGTTCAAAATGAAAACTAGGTATTTGATTTTTGGAATGAAGAACGATTCTCATTCTCATAGGACTGAATTGGGTTTCAGCATTGCCAGCAAGCATAAGGAGTCCCCGATTCACCTACATGCTGTAGATATAATTGCTGTACAAAAAACCCTCACACAACTATTCACGACACATCCAAAGTGGAAAAAAATAGAATAGGAATGTGAGGCCTATTTCGAGTGCATGTGTCATTCTCCGACTTCACAGAGAAATCTCCCTGACAATATTAGATGTAGTCATGCAGAATGCGCTGGGGATGTAGGGATGTGATAGCTGCAGTTGGAAATAGATCACAAAGCCAGGGTACATTGTGAGAAAGAATATGGGACATTATGAATGAATTTGGAAAAAACTCAGCCCCAATTCTGTTGGATAAAATGTGAGAAAACATACGTCCTCTAACTCCAGACTAATGGAAGTTTCATTTTGCACAGCGCATACTGCCATGGGCAAGAATGATATTAATGATGTGGAAAAAGACCAGCCTGCCATTTCTGCTGAACATGATAAGAGAAAACAATTCCGTGAAAGAGTTGAAAAAACACTGCTGGAACAACTTGAGGAAAAACAAGATGAAAGACTGGTTTGTCAGTCTGCTGTCCTCGGCTGCTGGGACTGATAATTTACAACAGTACTCCATTGCCATGCGAGAAATAATGTCAGCTCAAATCCCATTCAACTCTGTGAAGCTTTTTGCTCTTAAGAGATCAGGGTCAAGCTATAAGTTATTATTCCATAGGGCTGGTTCTAGCTGTAAGCAAAGAGTTTTGTAATGGGAAGCATGTATCTATAGGCTTTGGATACTCCAGTGCCTTGGAAAACCTGGCTGGATGCTGATGCCACTGATGAGGAACAGGGATTTGTGCAGAAAGCTACTGTAGGTGGAAGGCCCCTACAGAAATTACCCCAACATTTTTTTAGGGTTCTCCCTTCAGTTACAACTTTATCCACCTTTGTCTTGACTTTTAGTGAGAACAGTCCTGGGAACGCCAATATTCACCATTGCCCACAGCGCTAAGGACCTTAGCACTGAGCATTAATCAGACCTTGCTTCTCAACTTTTTCCTAAAGGGAAGTAAAATTTTTGAACATGAAAAGCAAAACTCATAATATCATGAACTTAGTCAAGAAACAAGGTAGAACTGAAGCTGAGCAGGACAACATTTGAGGTGCCTCTCAGGTGATTACTGCAATGACTCCTTCACAGACTAGTTTCTTACCGATAGAAGCATTTCATATGCTGGTAGTATTAAAGAGAGAGTTTCCATTGTGATTCAGGACAGCGAAAAATGAACACTGATAAGAAATGAAGTAAGGAGAAAACTAGGCTGACTTTTAGGAAAAGTAACATGGATTCCAATTATTTCCAAATACTATTAGGCTTCTTCTTGAGGACATTTCGAAGAAGAGTTCATCAAACGTGAAAAGAATTCAGCAGAGATCTTGATGGGGTCGAGCAATGGTATTTTTCAGTTGCAACATATTCAAGCATATATATTAAATGATTCTGACAAAAACTCAGAGAAGTCAGGAGTGTTCCAAAAGTTCATCTTTTAACCCTACTAAATAAGAGGTTATTTTCCTCCTCTCTCTTTCTTTCTCTTCCCTCTCCTCCCCTCCTCCCCTTACCCCAATATTTTTGCACAAGGCTGCTTTCATTATGTTCCTTACTTCACCCAGGAAGCATCAAGACCTGATCCAAGGTCTGTTGAAATCAATGGGAAAAAGATTAATTGACTTGAGGATCTTAATCATCACCGTTTGGATCAAAACAGCCAGCTGTATCCTTCCTTAAGCGTGGAGACAATTGCAGTAAATTGGTAGCACATGGTGCTTGTGCAGAACTCAGCAGAGAAGTGTCTAAACTTCTGGAAGCAGTTTGTCACTGAGAAATCACAGATGAACCAACTCAAAACAGGCTCCTAGAATTTCAAAATGTTTTTCTTCTCTTTAAGACTGTATCTTACTCACATTGAGCTTCAACTGGAGAAGTGGAAAAGGAAGATTTGTGTGAGGGTTGATCTGAAGAACGTGCTGAAAGACCGTATTGGCCTAATTCTGGAACACAAAATAGGACCCAGATGAATCTGTAAAACTTCAGTCATATGGTTGAATTTAAATGCGATAAAATGTGTACAGCTCCCAAACCTCATTACTTCCTCCATATGTTTTGCTTAGATGCCCCAGCTACTTACTTGAAACTGTTGCAAGACTCCATCTTGAGATTCATTTGGGTAACAAAAGGCTGAGAAGAGAAATACGAGGGCTTCTTTAACACTGAGAAAATACGTGAGGTGAGTTAAGATAATGAGCCGATTCTTATATCAAATCATCTTTCAGCTTTCTGATGTTGCTAAGACAGAAGAAGTGGAAATAGTGTACTAAAAATCAGAAAATTTTTCTGGTAAAACAAAAGGATTTAACAAAAACTGAGTAATACCATTTATACAGAGATTTGGAATAAGTCACTGAGTTGTAAGAATTTAACAAGGAAAATATTACCAGGTACCATGAAAATTAAAAAGAAATCCTTGTTACAAGAATTATTAATATTTCAGGAAACAGAGCTCCACAGTTACCAAGATGACTTAAAAACACTATATAATCACTAGTAGCTTAGTGTCGGAAAAGTTAGGAAATTATCACATTAATAACAACAGTCGCATTTAACTGAAATGTTATTTGTCTGTTAAAGAATCTTTTCTGGCTCCATGATTATATTTTGCTTGCATAACCCCTTTGGGAAGAGACTGTCAATTAGATAGTAATTGGCACTTGGGTAGAAAAGGTATTTCATGACATTTTATGAGGCATGCCTCAAATTACCACAGGAATTTAATACCCGAGCACGAAACCACAATAAAAAGCAATGTGCATGTTGTGTCTATGGCTGGCAATTAAACTTGAGGTCATTCTCACCTGACAGATTTTTGCAGGTGGGGAATGAAAAACAGCATACAAAAGCTCAACTGCAGTATGAACTGACTGCCTTAAAGGCAGTGCACATGTACATTTTAATATGACAAGTCTTGCTCTTTTTGACTGAAATTTGAGGATCATTAGACTTTAATCCTCTAGAAATCAAAAGCAGGCTCTTGTGGCTGAATCTACATATTAAACTGAGTTTAAAACTCCAGAACAGAATGTGACTGAAGAAAGAGTAATTTTCTATGCTCAGGCCATAGACGATGGGAAGTTGTCATTTTTTTGATCAACAGAGTTTAGTGTTCTTGCTCCAAATTATCACTCCTTCAGCTTACATAATAGTCTCTAACTGCTGCAAGAGCAATTCTGGGAAACATCCACAGTGATGGTGAGGTTTCCATATGTACACACCATCTGAAAATGCTCTTTTTTTCCCAGCAGGCCTACTTATAGACAAGTAGCAGTTTAGCCATCTTTTCCAGCAGCCTCTCTGTGTCTAAGTTTTCAGAAGCATCACATTTTCTCTTTATTGGTCTAAAAAGAGCAAATAAAAGGAGTTTTGCAGAGCTCAGTGAAGAGTAAGTCAATGGGTTGTAGCTTCCTGTATTCAGTTATCTCAGCTAGCTTAGTGAGGGAGTGAAACGGTATAATCTAAGCTCCGCGATGAATGCTGGAGACTCATTCACAAATACACAACCGAAACACACTTTTGCCAAGTTTTGCCCAAGTCTTTGAGGCTCCCTAAGCATGATTGTTTCAGACATTATCTCAAATATATTCACACAGGAATAAATAAGAGTGAAAAGTAAAGATGGCTTCTTACTGTTTCTCGTACAGGGAAAATCCACTAGACTGGTTTCCTTATTAGCGTACCGGGAATTTCATGTTCATAACTCACAGTCGTGTACTTCCCCTCCATATAATTGAAGAAATAAGTCTCGAAAGCATTACATTGATTATAGCTTGCAACTAGAGAGAGAAAAAAGTGGACAGTACTATTATAATAACTATATCAGAACTTCCCATGATGGATAGGACTTAACGTTAGTTAACATTTCTAATATATACTAGATTAAGGTGTTCTTTGTAGGACAACTGACTTCCTAAAATTGCTTTAGGTTGAGCAAGATAGCATGCCACTGTATTTATAGAGGTAGTTGTTGCAGGAACTGGTAGTGAAAGGGGACTTTTATTCAGTTCTCGGTAATTCTTATGAACGTAGTAGGAATTAGGACTATATGTCAGACCTGTAGTATTACAAGTTCCCAATTTCCACTTAATCATAATTTTATATAGACTGGTTTGAGTCAAAGACTACATAAGGATCTTCCTGATCTTCTCAGCCAACTCTGCAAAAATTCTGCAATCTCTTTCTGAGTGGATTCAATGATGAGTATTTCTAATATGCTCATACTGAGGGAGCACCTTATAAAAATCTCAGTATCCCATTTTATATGCTAATCTTGCTTGATTAGAAATTATTATCCCTGACTGGCTGTCACAGCTGTTTGAGGGAGGTTTTGAAGATAAACTGTTTTAAAGACTAGTGACAGATCATAAACTTTCACGATGGAATAGACCTCTTAAATCATAGTTCGTCCCTCGGCCCACGATAGGATACTGCTAGTATGATCTCAAAAAGGCAAAAGCCCGGGAGAAGTATACAGATCTCTCAGCAAGCACTGACATGCTTACTAATGGAGGGTAAATGAACCATGTTCAAAGTGGAGTCCCTAAATGGCATTTTCTCAAACACAAGAAGGAATCTNTCCCTCGGCCCACGATAGGATACTGCTAGTATGATCTCAAAAAGGCAAAAGCCCGGGAGAAGTATACAGATCTCTCAGCAAGCACTGACATGCTTACTAATGGAGGGTAAATGAACCATGTTCAAAGTGGAGTCCTTAAATGGCATTTTTTCAAACACAAGAAGGAATCTCTGCCTTAGCTTGAGATCTAACCTGCTCAGGAGGTGCCTTAAAGAGCAGATAAAAGACATATAAAATGAAACCTTTCTTCTTGAATCTGAACACAATGAAGCAAAAGCTCTACATCTGGAAAGAAACCAAGGAGATGTGATGTTGAAACTCTTGTTAGGGGATACTACCCAAGAGAAAAGATTTGTCTCCTGTTTTGAGGATGACCGTCCGTGTATTTCATCCACAGAATGCTTCATCTTCCCAGGAGATTTCCATGAACAAAAAGGGGCAGGTGACCTTTTAGGGTTTTTTTTTTCCCTGTTTCATACACCAGGAGTTTGTACCTGTTTTACAACTGGTGACATTTTAAGGTGCATTTTTGAAATGCAAAGCTATCCGTTTTGGGTAGAATTTTTTCCGTGTTTTTTCAATGAAAAACGGAAATCACATGCCACAAACCTTGGGGAGGAATGAGATCAGTGTTTCAAAATTGTAACAGAACTGGCTTTTGTAGTAAAAAGAAAGTAAGTGAGAAGGATTATTTCTTTTTTTTATGTTGCAAAAAAAATTGAAGTCAATCTTTACAGAAAATATTTAAAAATACAATAGCTATTGTCATGAAAAGAATGAGTAGTTTATTCCTTTCACCACGTGTTAGCTCCTTCTCTGTGATCTGTCTCCTCATGGGCTGAATTACCTATTTCTTTTTTTTCCCTCCTGCGGATCTTTTCTCCTGCAGTCTTTTGGGGCCTCCTGACATTAGAATGGTTTCAAAGAAGCAGCCGCTTCTTAGCAGTTTGTCTGCTCCCCTTAGTATTTAAACATTAAAGAAGACAGTGGATGTAAGAAGCCACAGCTGAGTTTATTTTATCGTAATGATGCAGCCTGAAGCCTCAGCCCCGTAGAGCATGTACCCCTGAGGCTGATGGTAAACACTACTCAGAAGCCTATTGTTTGCTGAGTGTAACCATCAAAAGATTATTGCACTTGGCCAAGTTGCTTCACTTTCTCTTTGCAGAATGTGTAAGTCCGGGAATCCTCTGCTCCATTCATTGACTTTAGATTCAGCAGAAAGGCATTTTGTGTTTAGTTAAGCAAATATTCACGTAATTGCAGGATTAGTTCTGGAGGTGGATGTTGCTCAGATGGATGAGTGACACTCTGGAGAAGTGGCATTTGTTACCAGACGTGTTTCACTGACGATATTTTATTTTATTTCAGTACTTTTTCAGTAGTCATTACCCACTTTGCCACTCATATTCCATAGCCTGTTAGAAAATGCACACCATCCAAAGAGAGGTCTGAGCCACTGTGCTCCGTAACCTAACAGAATTCACTCTTAGGTCATACTGTGCTGAGAACAAGAATCAATACCTTACCCACTTGACCTGAAGCAGAACAGAGACAAATTTCTTTTTCCTATCCATTGTTCTCTATAGAGCTCCTTATTGATCTGAATTCTCAGTGTCAGTCCACTTCTTTCAAATGCCTTGTTCAGAAGCTTTGTTTTCAAAAAAATCCTTTCTGTGGTAACCTATCATAATGTTAAAAACAACATATGCGGAGGAAAAAAAAATGTCTTGAAAAGAGAGCACAGTGCTGGGTTTGGGATCTTGCGTTGAATTGAAACCATTACCATAGAGGACATCTGGGTACATCTGTACCATGCAATAACCAGTGCAGAGATATGAAGATAGTGAGAGCATGGCCATACCAGTGAGGCTGTCTACCTGAGACAATTTACCTGGTTTCTCTTAAGGAGCTTTTCACACTGAGTGTAGTGTAATAAACGTACTTGCTTCTGCAGCTCAAGTTAGCAGAGCAAGACTCACTTAAGAATTTCTGTATCCACTGCTTTTAAAATAAGAGGTATGAATGAAACAGTACCTTGGCAGACAAACTCCCTACTTTTACCTTTACACTTATCTTTTCTTGTTTCTTACCCTCGATCACCCACCAAAAATCCTGTCTGGAGTGCCACTGCTAGCCAGAGAGACTAGTGCTGGCACACATTTTCCAAAGAGACATGAGAAGTCATTTGATGGGGCAAGTATTGTTTTTATTTCCTGATCCCCCTTCCCCTAATCTGTGCAATAATTTAGTGCATGCAGTTGAGGTGGACTTGATGAACTGTGGTGTCTCCATCAACTGCGTTTTCACTTCCAACAGCAACAGTTCTCAGGCAGTATTTGAAGAGTGTGGCAGGACAGAGGAAAGCAGTTCCTCTGGGGGGTTTTGTGGAGGTGTGTAGGGGCTGGAGGTAAGGCTGGTGAAACCTGGAGATGAGGCTATTTGGGCTAGAAAGGAGAAGGCACGCAGGAAGTGTGGTGATGCTGTGGATGCTGCTCTGCAAACCAGAGTCTGGACTGTGACGTTTGGCCAAGCCAGCTTGCGTATTTTAAAATAGCATAGTTCCAATAATGATACACGTACATAGCCTTTCCTTCATTCTGCTTTGATTAATTCCCCGAATTCCAGAGTCTTTGGTGGTCAGTCAGCAAATATGAGGTGGAAGAGGACTCCAGTGGCATGCCAATACAGAGAGATCGGTTCAGCTGAAAACTGTAGCTGTGGACATCGTGTCATACAAATTGTTTGATGATTTGATGAAGTTAACTCCAGGCTTTTTTTTTTTTTTTTCTGTGGTGAATAAAATCACAGAATCACAGAACAGGTTGAATTGAATGAGACCTCTGTGGGTCAAGTGGTCCAACCCCTGCTCCTCTTTTCAAAGCTAAGCAAACCATGTTCTGTTCACCTCTCCTTGTATTTTCTATTCTCCACCACCTTCTCTTCATCCCAGTGGTCTCCACTGGTCTCACTCCAGTATGACAATGTCTTCCTTGCACTGGAGAGCCCCAAACTGGGCACAGCACTCCAGACGCAGTGTCACAAGTGCCAAATAGAGGACAGTCACCACAGAAAACACTGTCTTAAAATTATATGGGAACAAGACAAGAAAGAGTTTGCTTTGTTAACTTTCATTATACCCTCTGTCTAAACCACTTTCTCAGCAGATTAATGCCATCAAGAGTATTAATAAATTTTAAACTGTTATGGCCAATACTGCTCAGCTCTTATTAATGAATAAATGAGAAACAGCTGCTTGTAATGGCAATCCATCACCCAAAGCACGTATTTTATGTGAAGACCATCATTAACACAAGCACATCTCCTGCCAAAGTAAACAAATACTCCAGCCCAAAGTATGCACGATATGGAAAGAAGGCACTCCCTGGAAGTGGACTTACATACCTGGCCTTGATAATTGAGGGACTGAATGATATTAAATCAGTCTCACAGGTGGCAGATGCAGTCTCTGGGCAGATTTTGGATCCAAAACTGCCACGAAAAGCTGAGAAAATGCTCGAGCTGGCCTCCCCAGAAGCTTTGATTACCAGTGGTCAGGCTAGTGGCTTTCTTCAGCACACACCAGTAGCAGCAATAATTCGCAACAAGTGGAAAATCTCTTTTGTTAGGACATATATGCAATATGGTAATTATTTCTTCAAACCACAAGTGTATACCAGTGGGGTATGGATTAATATGGAGCTATCTCTAGAGGGTCACACACATTTTGTCTTCTGCTTTAGACCTGTGTTCATAAGCCCTGGACGACTTTTCAAGTAGTCATGACTCAGACAAACCAAGCAGTGGCAAGAATCTGTGCTCAGCCACTCATGCAAAGCCATCTACACCAAGATAACGAATTAAAAATCCTTTTTTTTTTTTCAAGAAATATACAACTGTACTTGGTATAAAAAGTTTGGAAAGTGCAGGATGCGGTTTGACTATTCTACAAAGACAACAATAATACTTTTATTTTTTGTATGGAGATCCCCAAATCCTTTAAAACTATTGAAGATGAATTTTCATAAGAGTAAGTAAGAAATAGTATTTTCATTTTAGAGCTAGAAACACTAAAGCACAAAGGCATTAAATGTCAGCGAAGGTTTAGGGGCAAGCTGAAAATAGATGACAAATGCCCCCACATCAGGATTAGGGCTTTTGTCTCAGCATAATTTTGATTTCCAGATGCCTTTATGTACAAAATGATATGATGGTTTCTTTTGATCACAAAATCTATTAAAGGAAGTGCTTGTGGGTAAATATTGAGGGTTTTTATTGACTTCTGAGGCAAGACTTCTCTTCTCTTCCCCATACCCTGGGAAGTTGGGGTGGAAGGGGGGAGGTGAGTGAGTGGCTTTGTGGTAAAACCATGACAGAGGGACCCCATGGTGGAGCAGGGGAAGCATGTGAGGAGTCGTCCCGCCGAGGAGGAAGGAGCAGCAGAGACAATGTGTGATGAACAGACTGCAACCCCCATTCACCATTCTGTGCTGCTATTGGGGAAGAGATAGAGAAAATTGAAGCTGAGTGAAGTTGAGCCTGGGAAGAAGGGAGGGGTGAGGTGAGGCTGTTTTAAGATTTTGTTTTTATTTCTCATTTCTGTACTCTGATTTGACTGGTAATAAATTAAATTAATTTCCTTGAGTTGAGTCTGTTTTGCCCATGATGGTAATTCGTGAGTGATATGTCCCCATTCTTGTCTTGACCCTTGAGCCTTTCGTTATATTTTCTCTCCCCTGTCTAGCTGAGGAGGTGAGTGATACTGTGGCTTGGTGGGCACCTGGAATCCAGTCAGGGTCAAACCCACCACACATTTTTATTTTTCTTTCTTTGGTTGATACTAGTAATATGAAGTACATTCTACGGTAATATAAGTTCACTCTATAGGTGATGATAGAAAGGAATAAGCATGTTTAAAAGTAAGCCATGCCAACCGCTCTGGGATGAGACAACTATCTCCCTATCAGTAGGTGCTTATCCATCTCCAATGACCTCATGAGTGGTTAGATAGATAATTACTGGAATCCGTGATATAGTTTGGGGTTGAATTCTACCAAAACCGAAAGCTCTTTACAAAAAAAAAAAAAAAAAGAATGTGGCAACATATATTTCCCATAAGTGTCTGTATTCACAATCTTGTACCAGCCACTGTGCGTCAGCACTGGGGAAATGCTTAGGAGAGATCCCATTGTCTGGTTTGGCTCAAAAATCTGGAGTAAAACTTTCAGTGACCTGGCCAGGGGTAGCTGACCCCATGCACTCATGCTTTCACTGCTTAACAGTGACAATACAGTATATCTAGATCTAAAACATCAGTACTCAACACATTTCAGGAACATCACCGCACTGAGCTTGCTCTTGACTTTCTACTTCAGCTTTCCACAGAATATTGAACAAGCCTGAGGGCACCAGTGCTGCTTTTCAAGTCTTCAGTTGCTTAGGTGATTGGAAATATCCTCCATACTCCAGGATGAGCACAGTGATTTGAAACTTCTTTTTTCCCTCTGGGAATGAAGCTTACTCCAAAAGAAAGCGTGGACAGTTGTACAGTGGACTGCGTTCTGAAAAACAGGTGAAAAAACAGCATAAGAACATGAATTCAGTGAATTGAGAATGTGAATGCAGACTTATCGCTGCTTTCACGTTAAGGTGAATTGCATTGAATGCCTATCATGTCTGTGCGCAGCCATAACATACAGTTCAATTTTTAGAAAGCACTCTATTTTGGCATTTAAAGTGCCTTCTTCATGCTACAGTGGTGGTAATTGAAATAATTACTGTTGCATACAGCCAGGAGTTAATGGCTTGCATTGCAAAATCAAAATCTCAGTTCCAGAGGATTCACATCAGTTGATTTGCCAATAGTCCATTGATTCCTCATAGAGTTTTACATATGGGAAGTAAATGCAGCCTTGGAGAACGGCAGTGGTGATATTCGTCCTGTGGCCAAAGAACTTCCCTTGGGAAATCCCAGTCTGAGGTTGATGTAGATCTGGGTTTCTGCCTATGTTATTTAATCTGCCTTGATCACAATCTTGTATGCTTAGGTTGAAGTGGACAGAGAGCAGCTAGAGAAGTTATTCAGAGCTATACTGGATAACTAAAAAGTCTTGTGCTGGGCCTTATTCATTGCAAGAATGTCCAAATAACAAACCCTTATGTCCATGCTCAGCCCCACTGCAATCAGAGGTTTTACTTGTGTGAATGACACTGCATTGCAGGTCACAGCACAAATTTAATTAAATCCTGATAAAATCGATTTGCAGTTCTTGTACTGCTTAAGTCAAGAACAGAAAACTACCGAGCCAGGCGCCCATCTGGAGAAAGTTCTCAAGTAGAAAATTACAACTGTGTTTTAAAATGTTCATCTTATTTCGTATGCAGGAAAGGCTAATGGACTGGATCCCTGGCTGCACAGGACAGGTGAGTTCAGCTGACCGTGGTGGGACGGTGTTCACTTATGCCAGCTGAGGTCCATGCTTTCATCAAATTGATAAAAACAAAATTGATGTTTTTAGTGAATCAGCACTGACTACAGACATTCACCACGGCACCAGACCTCAGGCTTGTCTGTTATATAAAAGTTTCATACAAGTTGTGGTGACTCAATGTTGTTTCTGTCTCCAGTGGCAACATGATGTCCTTTGGGACATACAAGAATTGTCTCGCTGACATAACGGACCCACCATTTGTATCACCGGAAAAGTCTTGTGACCACCACTGGGATTTCAAAGGATAATATTAAAGGCCTGATGATTTCAGGGGAAATCAGACAGCATTTCCAAATCTGGCTCCAAGGTTCTCAACACAGCTGAGACATAGCTGAGACAGACATTAATAAAAAGCAAGCCCTCCCTGATGTCTGGAGCAGAAGACAGGCACTTGGGACATCTAGCTATAATATCAGCTAGCTGGGTGACCTGGGACATTAGAAGTCTTGGTCTTGGTCCAGTCTGGTTTCAGTAGGGGGATAAATGAATATCATGGAACAAAAAGTGTGGATTTTGTCAGCTTCAATGACAGAAAGCACTCGAGTTGTTATTTTGTGATAGGCGAGCCTCCTAGGGAGCATCCGTGCTAACCAGTCCACAACTGGAAGTGGGCAGATCTCACCTTAAGGAAGACAGTGAGTTTCTAAACGTTACCTATGTGAGAACTTATCTGTGATTATTTTTCTTTTTTTTCATGCTGTTTTGTTTGTTCTCTCTGGTCCCCACGCAGCCAGAGCACCATCTTTTCTTTGCAGAACGCGGCTACTTTGCATGTGCTTTGTGAAACCAGATTCACAGTGCCTCATATTCTGCCTGGAATGCTGATGAATAATAACTCAGCAGAGCCTGTGATGCAGCTGCCCTCTGAATAACAGATACAAATCAATGGATATACATTAGAGCTGCAGTGTCTGAGCCTCAGATGGTTCCATGACAGCCAAGTCATTTCTGGACATGCTTATTGCACCCTCTTGTGTTTGTTCACTATAAATGCATGATTTATTCAACTGCACTTGTTCCATATTTTGATGATGTTATCTAATGCCGACCTTCCTCCTCGGTCTCACTGGTAGAGCACAAAGGACTGGAGAAGAGGATAAGCCATTTGTGCAACTTTGTAGAAGGTAGAGGTTTGATCAGTAAGCAAAGCAAATCGGCATCATTTTTTTGTCATTTCAGTAGAACTTGTTACGATTATGGTCCTTGATATAATTGATCCAAGTCACAAAAGCAATAAAAGCATTTATTTAACATCGTTCAGTAACTTGTGCACAGGGAATTAACTGAAAGGCTTTCCAAGCTGTGGTGGATGGCATGTGGGCTCTAAAGAGCTTTTCTGGTCCTCCTCGCTTCTTCTGTGATGGGCAGGTTGCCCCAGTCCCTCTCTTCCTTTGGTTTGCACTTTTCCTGGGTGAGGAAGAGATCCTTCAAATAATTATTGATTCTGATACTGTCAGCATAATTTTTTCTCATTGATTTTTCATTCTAACTTCAGGTTCCTGCAGACTGAGGCTTTCTATGGCCATCCAATAGACTGGCAGCATTGAAAGAGCAAAGCCAAACATACCCTTTTATTCTCTATCATATTAAATGAAATTTTAAGCTTACCTTTACAAGGCTTTACAAATGATAGCAGATTTTTTTTTTCCTGCTTTGCCTGCATTGAAAGCTCCAGTCCTATAAAATGACCAGGAAGACAACCAGTTTGTGTTTGCTTTGCTGTGGATGTGGATGGCAGATGGTGAAATTGCAGGCGAAATAGAGGAGAAGGAAAGGTCTCGCACATATTTTTAAGGCAGATTGTTAAAATCCACGGTTTCACTGCACTGTTGTAATGGTGATGTTATAACGATGAAACCTCTGAGCTTCCACTATAAATTGGTAATATTAGGGCTCCATTAGAACTGACTCCATTTTGAAATTTTCCCATGGGGAAAGCACGTGAATGTGTTGAGAAAACAATTCCAGAAAACGTCCTTATTTTCAACCCGTATTGCTTACACAGCTTTGGTGACATACAAGTGCTTTTCCACCTCCTCAACCCTATGCTCTTGCTCAAAGTGCTCTAGGGAGGTCAGGACCAAGGTGCACATGCGAATGAAACTGGAGGTTGAGCAGGTGAGAGCCTTGACTGTTTTGCTTATAGAGAACTAAGAAAACTGCTGGCTGTGTCAAGATCAAAAAGTAAGTCTCAGGATATAAATATTGTTTTAGGCACCGTTATTAAAGCCTGGCAGCTAAACAGGGTATTTTCAGCCAGGTGGGAGCTTGTTGCAGAGCTGTGAATTGTGTACGCGTACATATACGTGTCTGTAAGGAAAATTAATGTGGTTAAATTCAGATAAAATGAAAATCACGTGGCATAGCTGTTGTCGCTGTTGCTGTGGTAACCAAGCATGACAATGTGTCAGACAAGTTAATTTTAGACAAAATAAACTGTTTCTTTAACTGTTGGAGAAACAGATGGGTTTTGTCTTAAAATGGACTCTTGAACATTTGCTCTTTGGAAGCGCTTAAAGGCAGACCAAATAAATATACATTCACTTCTCCATAGCTTGCTCAAATGAAAGGGCTTTCCAGATGCCTTGGAACCACCTTTATTACCCAGGTGTCACTTGCTAAAGTATTTTCCTGTACCTGAAGTGATGTGTGAGGCGGATGAGAAGACTTTTTTTTTCTGTACTTCTGCTAGGTTGCTTGGCCTGCATCCTCAGCACCCTCTCCAAGATCTTCAAAACTCTCTATTTTTCCACACTTGTTTTTCTATCTATCTATCTGAAGTGTTGATTTAACTATATACTGGGTTTCCTCCCTAGTGTCTTCACCCTTGCTGTTAGCTTAATATCCTCCAGTCTGCTTCCACCAGCCTAGTCTTAATTTTCAATGAAAAAGTAGCACACAGAATGCAATATAACTCTATTTGGGATCTGGGTGTGAAGACTAACAGTGAATTAACCACCGGACTAGATGATGATGGTGGCTAAGGCACTGGTGGCCATGATCTGATCATATGCAGGATAAATAGAGGACAGTCCTGAGCAGTAACATTTTCACTTAGTGCTTCAAAAGGGCCATTTCTGGATGCTGAGGAAAATTATGAGCCCAAGAAGGTGGAAATAAAAGTAGAGATAGCAAAATCTGAGTTTCTTTTAGCAAATAGATTCAGAGTAAAAAAAAACCCAAACCACCAAGTCAAGATCAAATAAAAAAAATCTGGTTGCCAAAAAGAACGCTCTCATCTCAGTAAGAAAAATAGAAGTCGAAATTGAAATAACTCTACTCAGAAGAAAAATGAGCAAAATCAAAAACTGTAAGAGACGAAAATACATGGCGTTTGATGTCACCAATAAATTACAAGATGAAGATAATTGGTAAGCGAAGCTGATGACGTGAGAGGAAAAACCATTGTGGGTGGTGTTACGGAAAATTTAAAATATTAAGAGCAAACGAATTCTTACCAGTAGAATAAGCCGTTGCTAGAGAGAGGAGTAACCATTATGAATAATATCGCAGAATATCATGAAATGCTTCCTAAACACTTCCATTCTGAAAAATGACGAGAGGTTCTTGCATATTTTTAGTGATGACAGCTCGGTTTGTAAATGTCCTGGTAAACCAAGGAATAAATAACGAAACCTACTAAAACCACCCCTTTTCACGATCAGCCAGTTCAGACAACTTTCAGGAGACTGGCAGTTGGCAGAGGAGATGCTTGACGCATTACTGTGAATGTTAATAAATCTTTTCATTCCACTGAAATTCCAGAAGATGGAAGGAATATATTTGAGATAATATTGTGTAAGGCACAGAAGAAGTTGGAGACCTGACATGTATCACGCTCAAGCAAAATAATGGGAAAGCTTATATGAGATTCACTTGGTAAAGACTGTGAATATAATTAATGCCAATCAAAACTGTCTCTGGAAAATGGGCCTTGTCAAACAAATCCAATTTCACTCTTTAAGGAGATTACTGTTTTGCTTGGAAAACATACTGATAAATGTAGCAGACTTCCCTAAAGCACTCGCCTTCAGATTGCACAGCTTTCTGACTGAAAACACAGCACTACAAAATATCAATACACCCTGCAACCTAACTGACTCATTTTGCCTACAAGGAAATCACGTATTTCGGAAAGAAATGTAAAATCATTGATGCAAACACAGATTGCTTTGCTGATCACAGCAGCGAAACACAGGTGACCACAATGTGTGGAGGTCAGACTATATGACTTGACTACAATGTGACCTACAGTCCCGCTGCACACATCCTAGCTGTACGTTTCTCAAATACAGATATTCTCTAACACCCAGCAGGGAACTCCAGAAATTCTTCCTGACTTGTTACAGCAAAGATGCTGCAAAAAAAAAAGAAATTATAGCCCTGCATAGATAGTGTTAAGCCAGCTGCTACCCTACAGAGTGGGACAAGATACAGATAGAAAGTGAGACGATTTTGGGTTGTCATCTCCATTTTTGGATGATATGAGAATGAACCCTAATGTCTGACATACTGAATAATATTTTGAAGCAGTTATGACTAGTGCCATTTTGAACTGTACTCTAAGGACATTTAATAGTGCCTCAATGGTATTGGCATCTCCCAATGGATTCTGTAATGAGACTGAGCATCTCTCAAGTAACACTCAGCATCTTGAAGGATCAAGCCTATATTTCTCACCAGGAGAAAAGCTAGTCCTACTATTGAAGCCTACATTTTCTCTCGCTTAATTTCTTCCAATTATTCTTAATTGTGCCCCCAGGAGTAGAGCTCTGTGAATAATTGATTTTTATTTTTTTTCTGTTTTGTTGCCAAACTAGGGGGAGGGAAATTATTTAAGGTTGACTGGAAATGAAAAACATTTGGGTTTTCTCACCATAAAGAATCCCTCCTCCCCGGCATTTTTCAGGTCATATAAAATATTTCTTTTAATTTAAACAAAGGTATTTTTATTAATTTCCTTTTCTTAATTGTTGTAAACAATGAAGTGTAACCATATGAAGACTTAAAGCATAATTTGAAATGTGAAAAAGTCAAAATATGGCATTCAAAAACATTGAATTGAAATGTTTCAAGTATAACAGTTTGGAGCACAGGGTCTGGTATAGAAAAGAGTCAACCAAAGTTGGTGAGTATCATCTTAATTTCCACTCTGCGCATGCATTTTCTCGTGACTGAACTGTTTTCCCCATTCTCCCTCCCAGATCATCCAATTTGCTATGATCTTAATTAATCCATCCTTTGATACTGACTTGGTATTCAGCTTACAGATGTAGGTAGATTTATGTCCTTTTCTTGAGCTATACTTTAGCCAAGCTCTACCTAATTAGTTCTGATCTTCACTCAAACTTCAGTGCCTTCTTGCTACTATGGTTCTTCTTGGATTTATCTCAAATTTATCAATGTGTGCTTGGGTAGGAGCTGCTGAGAAGTGAGTTCTGTGTTACATTGCAAGACAGTTATGATGGCTACCTTTCATAGATAGCTGGATTTTGCTATTTTTTCCTGTAATTACCATTTTTGGCTCCATTTCTTTGCTTTACCAATCTCTTTGAAACACATTTCAAGCTGGCAAAGCTCTGCTTAACCGTTCTTTTTTCCCAGAAAAATTGGAAGTAACAAAATTGTAGCCATGGATTGGAAAACCATGTATCCTGGATGCTCAAGCACCTTTTGATAGTTCATAGTTTCTGAATATTTATTTCACATTACTGTGTTCACTAAAATACGTGTTGTTGCCCAATCAAATATTAATCAAATTTGCCTAAGGCAAAAAATTAACAGGCATACTTGATACTTCCAAACGTTACTTATGAACATCTACGTTCATAGATGCCTGAGGCTGTAATAAAGCCAAACCTGTCTATATGAAATATTGTGAGTAAAAGCACCGGAAAGTCACCAAATTAGAAAAAAAGAGAAAGAAAAAAGCTACCAACATTTTCCAGCACATTCAAATAGCAGCTGTGCTCTAATACCCTCCTTCACCCACAATCTCAAAGCAAATTGATTTGGTAAACAGTGAAGGATGGTGAAGGATTACATGCTGGGGAGAGCCAGGCATGGGAAGAGTTATGAGAAACCTGTGCACATTTTCATAATTCATCCAAGCAGAGCAATATTTACTGTCCCTCAAGGTGATCCAACACCAAGTCCTGCTGCCAGGATTTAGTCCTTTCAAAAGCACATGAAGGCTGATGGAAGTGCTAAACTTGCCAGTATTTTTCTGACTTTTTCGCTAAGAAATGTGTTATCCGTACTCATATGTTTGTTCAGTACACATGCTTCATTGATTTATATTGTATGAACATACCTTAGCTGTGTCCTTAAAAGCTCGTTAGTGTCTGTTGAATATCCATTTAAATTTGAATTTTATTCATAAATGCAAATTTACAAACATTGTTAATTGTGCGTCACGCATCAGTGTGATTACAACTCCATCTCCTGTGTTTTGACATAATGTGGATTTAATGTTTTGCAAAACCACCAGCCTAGATAATGCATAATGACTTACCATTTATATGGAGGCGAATGTTTCCCGTCGTTTGTAGATATGGTCAATATCTACTGAGAAAGAAGGCATCCTGCAATTAGCAAGAATGAACTAATAACAGCCACTGCTGTGGCCCTGTGTAAAAGCAGCACAATGTTTGCTTTCTAATAGGAATCAGAAAATATTCCTTTATTTGGGAAAAGAAATGCAATAGTACATATACATGCTTTGCATAGTCTACAAAGAACTGATACCCCAAATCTTTGCCACTGTTAGAGAATATTAAATAAAATGTAAATGAATAAGATCCAATCAAGAGTAAGAATGGAATGTCAAGATTTGTGTGGTGTTATGTTTCTGGTCTTCATTTTAACATCCTTCTTCTCCTTCTCTTTCATCTCCCCTATTCCTCCCATATTCTACTGTTCTCTCTTGATCCTATAATTTTAATAATTTCCCATCGCTAGTCTTCACCTCAGAGTTGTACTGGTTCTAGCTGGGCAGTGGGCATGAAGAAAAGCCAAAAATGCAAACTTCCGTCTCATGTATCTGTTCCAGATCAGAGTGAAGTACCCCAACCTGCTGGAATTTGATCACCATAAATCCTGTCAAATCACTTTTTCCATTGTGGCAGTGAACCTTTGCAATGAGCCTCGCATGCCACTGTTACTTCTTCATCTATGAATCAGAGCTTTAACCTGACACAAGGGTGTACAATTACAACCCCTGTGATTTTTCAGTTTTTCAACAACTGGGTAGGCTGTTCAGCAGGGAATAAGCACAAGCACTGATTGGTTTGTCTTACTGAAACTGCCTGTCTGCTTCTGGATTCAAAGTTGCTTCTCTTCGTGTAGACCTTGATGACACACCACTGAAAAGGAAATGCTTTACGTTCTACAAATATCTAGTTGTTTTATTCTGTTGGGAAGCCAGTTGATGAACTTCACTGCTAGTGATTTTGATGCTTCTTCTGCTTCCCTCTTTTTTTGGCAAGAGAGTTTTCCAAAGCTGCGACTTTCCTGGTAGCCTTGTAGTGCAGATCTCCCTCACCAGGATTAACAGTGTCCATTGCTTCATGACTATATAGAACTGAAGGTAAAGGGATGAATGACAGTCTCTCTACTGAATGAAACAATCAGCCTCAAAATATGCTACTGCATGAAACCTTCCCAACAATTAAATTGTTTCAGCATCAGTGCAATCATGATCTTGCTCTTTCCTCAAACTGTCTGCCTTTAATTGCAAGGTAGTCCTTCATCTGAATATATCCTTTTTTGACAGTTTTATGTTACTTCTTTTTTGACTTTGTAGACATGATGATCACAGAATCACTGAATCACAGAACGGTAGGTGTTGGAAGGGACCTCTGGAGAGCATCCAGTCCAACCCCCCTGCTAAAGCAGGTGCGCTTAGAGCAGGGTGCACAGGAACGCATCCAGGTAGGTTGGACACTTCCTCTTTCATTGAAAACATATTCAGCGAAAAGCAGCAAGAACTAATGAATTAGCAGTTCCAAATTCATTGGTAATCATCTTCCTTGCTTCATGATTGTTAGCCCTTTGATCCTTTTTCTTCAAAATATATACTCATTCTCCTATTGACAGACTTTTTCTTGGAAGCTGTTACTGTTGTGTGCAAACTTACCGTTACCATTCATTCCATATCATCTCCAGGGTCTCTACCATTGGCAGTAGAAGAACAAGGCTTGGGTCTCACATGTTCCCCAGCTCCAGTGTTAGTTGTATTCAGTAATTTGCAGCTCCTAGTTTAGTGTTGAGCATCACAAGAAAAGTTGTGCCTAGACACAAGGCTGCAAGGACCTCCTTGCCTGCAGATAACAGAAGGACAGTGGAGAGATGTCAGTTAGTTATAAGGTGAAGAGAGGACCATTCATCATGCTTTTTGAGGGAGATAGAAAAGACAGCAGTAACTTGCTAGTTATGCTGAGCTACTTCCTATACTCCATGAAACGATTTACTCTAATTTAAAGGAAACTCCCTTCATCAAAACTTAAGAGTGTTTCAGATGTTGAATTAAGATTATTAAATAGGAACACATACATTATTTCTCAAAATTCACCTTCTGGATACCAGGTTTGACTTTGTCACCATGTCCACACTACAGAACACTTAGTTGCCAGCCATATTCAAGGTATAAGCTTGCTACTTTCTTAACTCCAGTTGCCTGCATGAGTTTTGAAGACGTATCTGATTTTCTTTAGGTATGCTTTTTATCAGATTTTTCTCTTGTAGCAGATTTTTCTCTTGTAGCTGCTTTCCAACTAATTTTCAACTTGTCTTCATGCTTTGCAAATAGAAGACATCTAAATTTGACATACAGTCTCAAGCCTGTTCTCCAGACAGATTATGGAGATGCAGAAGAATGGTGCAAGGTAATAGCCTTTTTTTCAACTGATCCGTTATGCAATAGTCTACTGGGGTAAAAAAAAGAGGGAAAAGAGAAAAAAAAATCACATGAGAAAAAAAAAATCACAAAAAAAGAAGTAGAGTTAACAGAGTCCTCAGAGGACGCAGTTGAGCCAGATAGCCTTGCATGCAATTGTGGCTTCGGTAGGGCAGCGGAAATGCTCCTCTTCTTATTTTCTCTAACACATACTTCTTTTGCAGATTTGTAGTAGATATCTTGTATCTTGCTGTTATGAACCTATGGAATTTTGAAAGCAATTAATCATGCTGAAGAGTCTTGCTGCTACGGAAGGAAGAACGTGCAATTCTGCAGGTTGTTAATAGAGACTTTTCAGGCATTCTTAATTGACTACCATTTGTCACCAACTTACACACAGTTAATTTCTGTTGAGGATGCAGTGTAGATTGCCAAAACAGAATAAAATAAAAGTTGCAACACCCATCAAAAAAGATTTCTGTAACTATTTCCCCAACCCACTTCTCCTTATGTCAGTGGGTTTCTGATGTCTGAGTTTACAAAGAGAAGGTGGTTAGAAGATATGTGAACTTGTAAATCTCTCCCAGGCTAAGAAGGATTTAAGAAACCTTTTAGGAAAAGTGCCGGAGAATGGGAAGAGGCCTATGAATAGCACCAGATATTCTAAAAAATGTTGACTGACTAACTGTGAAATTCCCTGTTGCACAGATAAAACTGTTTAGTCTTGGCCAGAAGTAGAACATGAAAATTTATCCTGGGAACAGTCATTCTCATGATGAAAAGGTCTGTGCAGATTTTCACAAGTGATGGAATGAACTTAGAGAAGCAGAAAGTAGGTATCAAGAAAGATGTTCCAACACAGTGAGATCTGTTAGACTGCAGAATAGCCTTATGAGGAAACTGATAGAAATCTTATTTCTCAACTCATTTAAAATTAGGCTGGTTACACCAGGTGTTATATATCTCTACCTCTACCAAGAAAAAATAATACAAAGCAATCACCCTGACACAGCTGGGGACATAAATAACAGCGTTTAGCTCACAAACATCTTAAAAGGCTACTAGCACATTCCAACCACGTATCACAGTATGGATTGTGTTAAATGTATTGCAGGGCAAATCTTGCAGGGAGATGGACACCACGCTTTGGTAAGTGTGCTCTCTTTGGACACTTGTGACTTTATGTCTTGCTAGAGAAGATGTAACTTTTTTTTTCAGACTTGCCCTTTGTTCCAGCAGCCCCTTATCGGTGCCTCTAAGCCTACAATTTCACATTCCTGCCCACCTGTATAAAGTAACAAAGCATAATAACTTCGTCCCGCAATCCACCACTTTCCCACGTTCTAAGCCTTTGGAAATGATTTTACTCCCCCCAATATCTTCTGTCTTGCCACTTGTGAGCTTTATAATTTCAATTTTTCTTCTTGCCTCTCGTATTTCTCTATTGCTACATATCCCAAAAGATCATGAAACTGTCAAAACCAGGAATGTTAAGTTTCTGATTTGTCAAGACAGTCACTCATAAGCAATCCATGAAGGGAACCAGCTGGTTTGTGTAGGATATATGTTATCTAGTCTGCATGGTCTAGACCTATAGACATTAAGGAAAACGTCAGAACACAGAATTAGCTCAATTGGTTGTGTTTACAGTGATGATGCCTATGGGAAGACTGGTAACATGAACCCAGTATGTTAGAAGCCGAAAGAGTGAAAGCATTTTGAGACACAGTGTCTGTCTCAACAACCTAATTAGAGTTTTACAGGCAAGTTATCCATAATGTGGTAATGATGCTTTTAAAAAGAATGATTTTATGCTCAGATTGCACTGAAGAAGTATTAAAAAAATATAAATTGCAAAGAGGAATACTTTGAGTTAAAAATCTCCAGCATAAGATTCCTGTCAAGGTAGAGTAAGCTCTGCAGGTAATAGTAACTGCCTTTCTTTAGCTTCAAACAGGAAAATGATACTTAACATAATGATCTGGAAAGGAGACTTTGGAAGTAACTGAGATATGACTGTTTAGTTCTCTTAGAAAAGATAACCTACGGAAATCTTCAGTAAGAAATGTCTGACAGAGGTCAGAGTGCAGCAAAAATTGTGCATGGGGGATGCAGGCAGAGGTTAAGCTGCAGGTCCATTGCAAGACAAAATATATTTCTGGATCAATGCTGTTGATTTATTCTGTTTTTTAAAATCATTCTGCTATGGAAATGTGGGTACTCCTGAGAGCTATTGTTACTACTGCAGTAGTAGGAGAGAGACCAGCAAAGGGCAACAGGGGTGGTGAGGGGAGTGGGGCATCTGTGCTGTGAGGAGAGGCTGAGAGCCCTGGGGCTGTTCAGCCTGGAGAGGAGAAGGCTGGCAGGGGATCTCCTCAGTGCTCATCGCTATCTGAAGGGCGGGGGTGCAGGGGACGGGGCCAGGCTCTTTCCAGCGGTGCCCAGCACCAGGACGAGGGGCAGCGGGCCCAAAGTGGAGCCCGGGCAGTTCCACCCGAACGTGAGAAAGAACTTCTTTGCCGTGAGGGTGCCCGAGCCCTGGCCCAGGCTGCCCCGAGAGGCTGTGGAGTCTCCTTCTCTGGAGAGATTCAAACCAGCCTGGAAGCGTTCCTGTGCACCCTGCGCTGGGGGCACCTGCTTTAGTGGGGTGGGGGTGGGGGGGAGGAGAACTGGGGGATCTTCAGAGGGCCCTGCCAGCCCCTGTCATGCTGGGATTCTGTGATTCTGCGATTCTGTGACTTCAGAGAAGTGTGTAACCAGAGAGAGGGAGAAAAGCAAAACCACCCGATGAAGCAATTAGTACTATCATGTGAAATGTGAGTATCCTTGCTCTGGCAGCTTTGTTTTCAGGTTATACAACTACAAATTTGTCTGTAATACACATCTAGTCCTTGAAGAGATTGTTGATATCTTTGTCCCTGTCCTGAACTGAAACCCTAACCTGCTTTTAAGGGGCATCCTAATGGCTTCACAACACAATTAGCTCCCTTTTGCACATTTTCTGGACAGTATACACTCAGTTCATATCTGCACAACGGAAATTTTCAGCAAAATGGATGGGGAGCTGTTCTTTCACCTTGCAGCATACGACTTGAGCATAGTATGTGTGGGTTTGAATCCAGCTGATGGGAAGAGACTAGCACTCCAATCTGCTCCATTTCCCCCAGGTGGTCTCATAACAGAGCTATTTTGTAAATACATAGTGGAAACAATCTGGTGTGCAGTGAAATACCGGAATTACATTCTGCCAAGCTCTGCGAAGAAAGGGTCTCAGTTTCTACTTTCAGGAGAAGGCTTAACATTTATCAGTCCTAAATAGGAAGAACTTCCCTACGAATGAAATACTCCAAGAGCTGGGGGGAAACTAAGGTAAACTCTAGCCTTCTGCCTTTCTCTCCCTGCAGAGTGCCCTGAATCTAATAGGTTTTGGCTCAGGAGGCTGCTTTTTAGGAATCACTTTCTGAAACACCCTGCTCTGTCATGCATCACATACAGCAAACCACATGGCCAGTTCTTCAGAGCCTTGGATGCTGCTCTGCCAGGCCAGGTGTTGGTCTCCTGCAGTGCATTTTGCTCTGTATTCATGTTATTTTGATACAACAGATGTTTACAGCAACATAGAAGCAATTTTTTGCCTTTTTGGGGCCCTTTTCCCTATTTTTTATCTCCTTTGATCACAAAGAAAAGATATAAACTGTTTCTAATTGCGTCTTGGCTTTCACATGTACATATTCCCCACAAATTTGTGACTTTTGCCTCAAAATCTATAGTATTAAACAGATTTCTAGTCTTATATAGCAGTGCTAACAAGGAAGCAAGATTTCTGGCCTTCCTTTTCACTAACGTGTTCAACTATGGCCTATTATACCTCACACTGTGACAGAAAGCTCAGTTGAACAAAACATCTGGATGGCTCAAAGGGGACAAGTTTCAGCTACCTCAGATAAATGCCAAGGAGACTGAGCCAAGGTCCAGCAAACTCAATGAGAGGGTTTTTTTTCATTGACTTGAATGGGCTTTAGATGGGGAATAAAGTCTATTTGCTAGAAGCAATAGCGAATCGTCAAACACCTTCTGCAAACCTACCATAGGGGAGGAACAATGTTCCAGAGCATGTTAATGAGAATAACGTGCATTTGAAAAAGCTGTTTATACTGGACTCTGTTGTCTTCAGACTTCTTGTATGTTTTGTAAGAGGTTTCCTTTCATTTCCATCTTCAACTGCACCCCAGCTGTAATATTTGAGGCCCTTTTGCCCCTTGCTCCCTCCATTTGTTATGTTCCCATTTGAACGAGAAACTCTAGCTGCCTTTTCTTTTTTTTAAAGGTCACAGTCAAAGTTTGAAATCTGGCCTGTAAATTCCTTCTGGTGAAAAGTTGTTCTCTGTTAGGATAAGGATGGAGAAATAACAAGGTTTGTGATGCAGTTACCACTTTCAGTGCATCTGTGGGCCTTTCACAGAATTTTAGAGTCCATAGCACAGACACGTATAGAAAAAAACAGGGATGCAGATTAACTTGAGGACTGTATGATGTAAGGTGTTAGAATCAAACTCCCTTTCATCTGCTGTCACAAATTAGTACACTTCAAATCCACAGACATTTAGGATTATTTTATCCAAAAATTTTCCAAATATCTTATTCTCTGCTTGTGTTCACAAGTGTATTACTTCTGCTTGAGTGGAAGAGCACGATTACCAGTACCTATTTCACATCTAGTTCCCATATGAATGTCCAAATTACTTGTCCGCATGCTTCTTCTGACATTGCCTGAAGGCCTCAGTCATTTACACAAAACACTCACGAGCGCATGGTGAGTCCAGATCTGGGAGCTGTTGTTCTTGAGAAGGAAACTGAAGAGCGATCTCACAGGCTTGTAGTGTGAACGTGAGACCAAAGCACTGGAAAAAAAAACAAACCAACCCTACAAATAACCCACTGAACTCAAATTGAATTGTTAAAACAATTTTCCAGGTTCAGTTTCATTCTCTGCTTGAAGGGATTTGAACTTTCATCTCCTATGAGAATACTCAAGTAAACCAGTAGGCTGTAAGTGGAGAAACACAGCAGAGTAAGAAAGGACATGCTTATAATTCTTCTCATTCAACCTTGCCTTCATTGCGCAAATAAGCAAAAATTATCCATGTGGAATTTCCTAAAGAGTTCAAATCATTTTTTGATGCTGAGTTGCCCTGTGGTCCAAAAAAACCTCTTCTCTCACAAAGCAATTTGAGACTTGGATGGAAGATTGTGATGTCACAAGGATTCAGTGAAGACTTTAATGGCCCTATCCAGCACCCATACCTGACAGCTATCTCTAGAATAACATATATGGGATTGCTCAAAACAATTTTCTACTAAACTTTAGCGAAAAAGAAGAGGTGAGAAGAAATTGAATAAAAGTCAACAACTGAGGAGTTATGTGGTTTCTGGGTGACAGATGTTTTCTGTACATTGTAATTGTGATAATTGTGCATAGCAACTGCATCCTTTCTCTAACCTTACTAACAAGCAATAAAATGAGACTCTCTTCACTATAAGGGTGGTGAGACACTGGAACAGGCTGCCCAGAGAAGTTGTGGATGCCCCCTCCCTGGAAGTGTTCAAGGCCAGGTTGGATGGGGCTTTCAGCAACGCGGCCTAGAGGAAGGTGTCCCTGCCCATTGTAGGGGGTTAGGAACCAGATGATCTTTAAGGTCCCTTCCAACCCAAACCGTTCTATGATTGAGAGTGAGCACATAGAGAAGGCTTCTGGGGAGTAAGAAAGGATGTGGTGCAGTGATCAGTCCTTGGAGGGAGACTGTGAGAGAACTTGTCTTCTTGAAGGCACGATGAAGCCATTGAGGTGAACTGTAGAGGGAAAGAACGTGGAGGGAAGCCAAGTCTGAGAAAAGAAATAGCAAGATATTTTGCCATGGAGGCTAGTGCAAAAAATTAAAGACAGTGATGTGTCAACTGATGTCCATTGTTCACCCTCCGCTTCCCAGCCTTCACTAACTGATATGCCAAAATATAATAACACCACAAATAAAAGATAGCTATAATGTTGTCCAAGGTGCAAGCAGAAGGTGAGTGATGAAAAAGGAATATAATCTATTTATTATAAGGGCAAAACCAGTGTAACATGAAAAAGGACTCATGGGAATATATTAAGATGTTTGACCTGAAACACATTTTTCCCTAGAAAAGTTTTCATACATCTTGAAAACACCAGCAACAATGCCAGCGCACTTCCAAACATGTCTCTTAGTTACAGTTAAAAGAAATATTTTCCCTGACTCTTAGTTTTGTTGGGGTTCGGGTCTGGCCTGAGAGGCATTACTTTTATCTACACTAAGTTTAAAACCCCTTGACACAGTTGAAACAGTAAACATGAGCTTAGCATGTATAAGAGTTGGGCCATGTGTGAAGAAAGAAGAATTTTTCTGGAGAAGATCCCTAACACAGCAAAGCTACCTGCTGTCTTGAACTGCAACCAAAGCAGCTGCCGTGAACCTGGCTGCTCGAGAACCGTTTAGGCCAAAGGGTAAGCCAAAAGGATGTCCGCAGATCTAAAGTATATTGCCAGCACGCTACTGTACTCACTGTGAGCATCAGGCTAAAATGCTGTGTCTAATACTTCGCAAGGTGAATGATTATTCAAATACACTTTCCCTGAATTTGTAACTCCCTTGCATGGATAACTAAGAGAAAATATGCTTAAAGCAGAAAAATCAGCTGATGAGTAATTTCTGCTTCAAAACGAGAAAGCAACAGCTATTACCACTCTCATGTTCTGCTCTGTGGGTTTCCTCTACAGGGCAGTATTAAACCACTAACCGTTCTGCCTAATTATAACAGTCACAAAATAGATTTCTTCAGACTGGTACTTACAATTAAATTTAACTGAAGGTCTGACATTATTAAAGAAACCATGGAAAAATGCAGTTCTCTGAGTCCTAAAACACACATACATACACAGCGATATCAGAGCAAAATTAGTTAAACTCCTAATAGAACACACAAAGACACAAACTTCAACACATACATATTTTTCCATTGTGTTCTGCTGTGATAAAGAGGATTTGTGTGCTTCAGTCGTCACACACAGATATTTGGAAATAAATAGAAATGGTGTTTAAGATGTTCGTTGTCATGAGGAAAAGAAAAAATGGCAGAATAATTGACAGAATAATTTAGCACGGAGGCTAAATTGATCAAGTAGCTAATTTCATCCTTGTAAAGCAATGTAATATGTGTAAGGCCATGTCTGTCGGGGATTGTTAGAGGAAGAAGTAATAATGCGCTGTGTTATCTCACAGGGCTATGAATCCAACACAAAGCCTATTAAAGTCTATGTAAATTCTATTATATTCAGTGACCTCCCTGCTGATTAATGAGCAAATCTGATTACAAGTTCACAGAAAAGAAATATTCACCCTCCCAAAGCTAGATTATTCACAAGCAACACTGGGCATCATAGTGGAAGAAGTGCCTTGTCACCTTAAAAAGTACATCTGTGTATTAGATGGAAAAATCACATGGAAAACATCACAGTTCAAAGTCTGTCAGCCTGAAACTGGGAAATACAACTCGACTGATTATTTAAGCCATCTGAATCATCCCTCTTTGAACACATGCATTGGGAAAACAGAATCCCAAGGCTGAAGTAACCCAGTAGCTGGATGGATCTGACTGTGATATGCTAGTGAATTAGCTCTACACCACAACTTAGAATTTAGTCTGTTCAGGTGAAGGTAAAAAATCATTAGCTGTTGACAAATAACTATTAGGTCTACATGAAAATGAGCTCAGGGGTCTCAGTGCAACTCCTACATCATAATCTGCTAATAATGCTTATACCTTCTTGGTCTCCGAGCACCTTGTAATCTTTATGTGTTTATCTGTATAACACTTTTGTGAGACAGTGATGGGCTATTTCATTCTGCTTTACAGATGGAGAAGATAGGTTATATAAATAGGTCCCCACAGATCTAGGGACGACTCTGTCAAGGGCTCTTGCATTCAACCATGCACCATGCAACTCTTCAGTATCTTGTGCCTAGTTTTCCCGTACATGAGAGAGAAACGCCAGCACACCGAGTGATGAGTTGCTTATAATACAAAGTAGAAAATGTGTAGGAGCTATGTGGGGCTTAGATGGCCCTTAGGTATCATTACAGCTTTTTGCTTGGGTTTTGTTGTCTGTTGAGCTATATGAAGCTCATCGTGGTCGCCAAGGATATAACTGAGTTTCTTCAAAGAAACTCCTAGGGAATGAAGATTGATTTTCCAGTCAGAGACATGGTGGCCACAACATAAGGATAAACTGCCCTTTTGTCTGGATGACTTTGCTCAGCGCTTGCTTGCTGTCAATCTGACATTTCTCATAATTCTAAAATTCATTCAAAATGAACAGCAAGGAATAAAGGAAGATCCCTGTGTCGTGTGCCCAGCACCCCTCCACTGGCTGACACGAGCCTGCTGAAAATGCGTTGTGTATGTGCCTGTCACCCCTGCGCAAGGCAACAGCAAAATCAAACTTGACAAATAAGCATGTCGCTATACCAAGACAAGGAATAGTCAAGGACAAGCTTGCTTTTTTTGCAGTCTTTCCAATTTTCTTAGTTTTATTTTATTTTTTACAATACTTTTCTACCTCATGAGACAGCGCAAAGGACTATGGAAAGCAGCGTAGTGATCTCTCGTCCTTGATGTCATTTATGGGTCTATTGCTTGAACCATTCATATAGCTAGACAGAATTATTTTCCTTTCTCTGATTGAAGATCGGGAGAAATCTGTAGACAAATGTTAACAGGACAGGAGCAATGAAACTTTCATCTG
This sequence comes from Steatornis caripensis, assembly GCA_013398225.1. Classification (NCBI taxonomy): domain Eukaryota; kingdom Metazoa; phylum Chordata; class Aves; order Caprimulgiformes; family Steatornithidae; genus Steatornis; species Steatornis caripensis. The sequence continues at coordinate 343,362 of VZSC01002193.1, read as the reverse complement.
GACCACTATGGCCTGGGAACACTCCCAGAAAGAAAATCCTTTGAAGAAAGTCACATCTAGGAGCAAATTATATTCTGTTTGTATGTACTGTAATAGTCAAGGCAAAACTCAGAAGGCATGGAAGACTGAGCCATGCCCAATATGCCAATGGTGTCTGAAATCACATGCAAACCCTGCTTGGCTGCAGCAGGATGATTCCTTGCACCATCTATGAACCTGTCCATTTTGCGCTTAATAAGACGCCATTTATGCAGCTTTCCCCAGTGAAATTGTGGCTTAGGCTAACTCTAGGGTCCTAGTTCAAAAAAGGTAATTTCTGGTCTTCTGGAATCAGCATCTCTCAGCATTATTTTATACACAGATTATGTACCTGACATCTGGTCTGGTCAGGGGTGGTCATTTTTTTATCTTTCCTACATTTTGTACTGCAGTACTGTCAAATTCTAACTTGCTTGTAAGCAATGAGAAGTGAAAGTATTCTTCTATATTGTTTATATTACTTTTTCCTTCTTTCAGCTCTAGTCCCTTCCTGATTTTTTCCTTCATCCTGAGCTTTGTTAGTCTCTCTTCTGCTTTGTGCTATACCTGTTATTTTGGATTATGTCCATTCTCTATGTAATTGCTTCTGAAAGGCTTAAGGTAAACACAGAAGAGCAGACTGATAAACAACTGCTGCAAGAAAGCCAAGTATAATAAAAGCAGCATGGAGCAATATTTGGGAGTAGGATGTAATTTTAAAGGTCAATAATGCGCCAAGGAAATTTTGCCTGAAGCAAAACTCGCATTGATAACAGAGAGTTGGTATCTTAGGATTCTTTGGCTGCTGAATGAGTTTAACAGTCTACCTCTGCGTTTATCTTTCTGCCTTTCATTGCTTCAGGATTGCTTTCTTTTTTTCTTTCTTTCTTTCTTTCTTTCTCTTTCTTTCTTTCTTTCTTTCTTTCTTCTTTTTTTCTCCTTCCTTCCTTCCTTCCTTCCTTCCTTCCTTCCTTCCTTCCTTCCTTCCTTCCTTCCTTCCTTCCTTCCTTCCTTCCTTCCTTCCTTCCTTCCTTCCTTCCTTCCTTCCTTCCTTCCTTCCTTCCTTCCTTCCTTCCTTCCTTCCTTCCTTCCTTCCTTCCTTCCTTCCTTCCTTCCTTCCTTCCTTCCTTCCTTCCTTCCTTCCTTCCTTCCTTCCTTCCTTCCTTCCTTCCTTCCTTCCTTCCTTCCTTCCTTCCTTCCTTCCTTCCTTCCTTCCTTCCTTCCTTCCTTCCTTCCTTCCTTCCTTCCTTCCTTCCTTCCTTCCTTCCTTCCTTCCTTCCTTCCTTCCTTCCTTCCTCCTTTCCTTCCTCCCTTCCTTCCTTCCTCTTTCTCTATGTCTCTCTCTGTCTTTGCCTTTTCACCCTCTCTCTCTCTCTTTCTCTATATCAGATTTATCAAGGCTTATAGTTTCACTTTGAAAAACTTGAAGCACATCTCTTTAGTATTTATTAAAATTATTTTTCATGTCAGACCTTCTGCAGAAAACACTTGCTGAATCAGTACTTCTACAAATAGAGAGTAGGTTTTTAATTTCCAGGTTATGCTGCCTGTTGGATATGTATCTCTATTATCACAGCTCAGTTTTCTGTGTCTCTGTTTCTGCGTGACCTGAGAGCAATCTGCTTGGACTTTCTGTGTTTGTTTCCATCCCCTGTCCATTGTAGCAGTTGCATCTGAAGTCTTAGACCGAGATTATGACAGAGATCCATTGTGTCCCTGGGGTCTTTGAGTCCTACAGAGATACAACCAAAAATCGTAAAAGCAAGGGAAAACATGAATTTAGGAAAACACGGTGAGTTTTAAATGTTGCATTACACTATAATAAGCTCTAAACTTTTAAGATTATAAAACCTCTGACTATAGAGTTATGCTTGCTCAGATTTTTCAGTACTCGCTAAGTTCTGAATTTCTAAGCTGACATCATGAAGAAACCTCATTTTTGGAAGATGGATGCTTGTCTTCATATTTTTGCCAGTGGAACTATTCCAGTTAGGTCTTGGAAATGACTGATCGTTGCTCCAAATTTGACAGCAAGCATTCTAATATAGTAGCATGACTTAAAGGAAATCCACTGTTTGATCTAAACTTGTTAAAACTTTGTTATTTTCTCTTTTCAGCCAGGGAGCAAAAAACCCTGTGTGAAGGCAAGTGAAGGTAGTCAATAGATTTTAGTTTTTATAAAGCCAAGGTTTACAATTGCAGACTGCTTGCTGCTCTGCTGTTGTCTTTGTCTATCAGCACTGACAAATTCCTACATTGGTAAGTGCAAGTAAAAAATGGACGAGAAGAGTAGGGTCTGCCCCTTCCCCTTGTGTACTGGGATTTTTGTAGGGTATCCTGTTCGGTCCCATATGAAACCCCTTCAAGACTTAATCTGTGTATCTATAAATGACAGCATAAGTTACTGCAGGCAGTGAGGAACTTGAGTAATGACCTAGGCAATTTTCTTCGTGTGTTTATGCAATGGTCCCACTAGGTCCTGTGCAGGCCAGAATAGAGTGGCTGCAATTAGGACCTCTCAGGCAGAGCCTTGGCAGGCTCTGTGTTTACAGGATCCATGATAAATCATAATGGGTTTTCTTGCCCAGGTTGTAAAAAGATAACGGAAAATGATTGCACTAGGGCTTTCTGGCTTTTGCATTTATAGACTCCTGAGCTGTAACAACATATATTTCAGAGACATAGACCACAGTCCTGTAACAGACTTTATGCTGTGGGCTAGGCTCAGAGCACTAGATTGTAAGTGCTGGAGCATGTGCCATCAAATGCAGCTACATCTGGGACTGAATATGGGAACCTGTGATCCCCTCCTAACTGCTGTAAAGGACAGACTTAACATCGTTCACACAGCAGCACATGCTGCTATTCTGTTACATGTGAAATGAGTGCTGTACATGAGCACAGCTGATGCTTTAGTATCCCCAAGACAAAATCAGCAACATCTGCATCTCCATGGGGAGAAGTAGACATGGAGGGGGGAGATGTCTTTTAATGAAGACTTCAGGCAGAATTCTCATCCAATTAAAAAAAATCCCTCCATAAAACATTAAACTAAACCTCGTTATTATTACGAAGTTTGAACATTAATACTACAAGTCTCCTTGGGGAGAATTTTGAGACTTTCCTCACACAGGGCTAGTATGTGTCTAAGTCTCTTCTCCTCAGTCTTCCCCAACCTTATTTCTGAAAATGAAGATCTGAAAGAGATTACATTCGCAATGAAGCTCTTACTACATTTGACATACAAATACAAAAGGCAATTAATATCATCAGCTACAATTAATAGTGCTGAAAGAACAATGCCCAGGAGGCAGCCACATATGGATATCAACACAAGCTGATGATTTTAACAAAGAAGGACTATTTTCTGGTATTAACTAATTATGTGTTGCTCTAGGTATTGTCTCTCTTTCCTAGCAATGTAACAGGTACCACAAGGAGGAAGTAAGCCTTTCATTTTTCCCAGTCTAGAGTTCTAATATTAAAGCCCAATCAGTACAGATAGTCTAATGTTAAACTTCGGCAGTTTGCAACTATCCTTACATTGAAGCCAAAAATTTCCTGTGTATACATCTTATTGCCTGATCAACCTCATTTCATACTTACATTTTTAGTTCAATACAATTCAGCAAAAAACCCTCTGGCTTTATTTGTATTGTTTTTCCCTCTGCTCATTTCCAAATAATATGAATGTGGACACATGCCTGCCTGAAAGCATTGAGTTATTGCTCGCTGGCAGATCCCTGACAACCGCCAGTTGGGTCCTCAGTCCATCTCTGTTGCAAAATAAAACCTGCTGGCTTGAACTGCTTTTGTGGTGGCTTTACTTCATAATTCAGTTTGGCTAAGAATATTCCAGCTATTATTATGAGGCTGTGAATTAAACCAGCATATTATACTGTTCGGGATGACCTTGTATGATATAACCTTATGACAGAAATCCACTGCATCATTTCCCTAAGACTTCATGATAGAAAATCCTAGCTGATCAATCCAAACAGTATCAATACCCCATACTTCCCACTTAAGGATACAATATATATGCATAATTTGTATGCAGTGTATGCATTTACGCAATGGTGAGGACCCCAAACACCATCGCGTATGGGTGATTAAATACAGGGTCTTAATGTGGAACTAAATTCCAACTCACATTAGAGACGTGACTTGCAAGACAGGACCTCAGCATCACATGTCTTAGGTGCAGAAGAAACTCTAAAGTAACCTGCCTTACATCACTCTAGATTCACCTTTCCCTCCTTTTTAAATCAGTCACCCTAACGAGTAATTTTTCATGCTTGTTTCTGAGTGTCATTTGTTCTACCTCTTCCTGGCATTCAGATGTCCTGAGCTAAGACAGGACTATTTGTCTTCCTGTATTGCAGTTCTGAATAAGTGAACCTAACAGCTTTAATATTTATTGGAGGTTTAGACTCATCCAAACACACTCATGTCTAAAAAGTAGCCAGATACTGCTTTTCCATGTCCTCAGAAGTGTTTCTTATCTCTCTTAAATGTTCAGGGTCAGGCTGAAACAAGCAGGTGTTTTGCTATTGAGTACAAGAAGCCTTCAGTTTGGCTGTCACTTCCTTGATAAAAGCAATATCACATTTTCAAAATGTAATGACATAAACAGGCTTTTATCACACGGTTTATCATCCTCCTCTCTACTCTGTGTACTTTTTGTGTAATAGGTTCTGCACCAGTACCCAAATCTAAAGAAAGATAAACAGAGCGGGAGTTAAACCGACACGAAAAGCTGCTTCCCAGCACAGCGAGACTCCAAGCATGATGCAGAACTCGCAGCTCTGTGGGAGTGACTTTGGTCCTTCCACTGTCACAAACAGATTTCTTCCCTTGCCTTTTCATTGCTTTAGTCTGGCTTCCACCACTCAGGTTTACTGCCTTTTTGCCAGAGC